>VHKM01000432.1:312500-663696 GCA_007210695.1 Neogobius melanostomus
TACCCAAAGCACAAACATAAAAACACACGAGGTCACGCGTGTGGGGAGGGGCGCCCGCCTGTCGACTGGGGGGCGGGGAGTTGAGAAAAGGTCATGAACGCAGACGCTGAAGGATGGGGGCGGGGTTTGGACGCAGACGCTGAAGGATGGGGGCGGGGTTTGCGAGGGGGCGTGTCTACAGTTAGGACCAGAGCCAGGGGCGGCTTCATGGGGGAGACCGGGGCTATTTGTCACACGGGGTGATTTGTCAAATCGCTTTTTATAGCCGCACTAGAGGGCGCTGTACTCTGGTACTGATATATATGTGTTTTAGTTCATTTCCTCATGTGGACACGAGGACACGAACTTTAATGTTAGAGCCATTAACTAAAGATACAGAGACGTTAGCTTTGATTTGAGCTGTTTTACTGCTAACGTGCAGTAAATATATAAAGTATAGTATAAACAGTGGGAATGTTTTCTTTTGTGTCTGATATGTATTATTATCACTTTATCTTAATATGAGCTTTTATAGAGGCCGAGAGTGGGGTAAGATGAACCAAACTTACATTTAGAAAAATAAAACATTTTTCTTGAAATGTGAGATTATAAATTTAATCTTTACATGATTTGAACTTGACAAACACAAAATTGGAAAATGTGGCTGTAAAATAACCCGACTTTTTATGAAAAAGATTATTTTCTCTGTTCAGAGTAAATGTTTGACTTGATCCCAAAAACGATCGTCACAAACAAAAACATGCAGGTCAGTTTTGTTCCTGATGTTGGTTGCTCATTAAATTAGGAATAAAAGCAGATGAATAATTTAATTTCTTCTTAAATAAACACAACTCTCTTGGTTTCTCAAAGAAGAAATAATGGGGCAAACTGAGCCTCTGCTTCGTAAGAAACAATGTTAATGTACAATTCTATAGTTTGTGTTTATTGGTGGTTCTGGGTCTAGAGACGAGCAAATTAAAATTAGATTTTACATTAAATTATTTGGGATTTTTATTTAGAGACAAAATGTCATAATCTGCAGAAGGAGCATATGTAAAGAAAAAGATTTGTTACATGTTTTTGGAATAAAATTGTTAATGGGAAACAGTGATTTGTAAAA
Organism: Neogobius melanostomus; assembly: GCA_007210695.1. Taxonomy (NCBI): domain Eukaryota; kingdom Metazoa; phylum Chordata; class Actinopteri; order Gobiiformes; family Gobiidae; genus Neogobius; species Neogobius melanostomus. The sequence goes on from VHKM01000432.1 coordinate 313,600, forward strand.
AATGAATTTCACCTTTAAATCTGATGGTTCAATTTAGCCCAATCTGGAGATAAAATGAGCTACAGAACAAGACCAACATCTTCAAAACCAAATCCTTCACATGATTTTTGAAGATGCAAAACAATAGAAAACATCCCAAAATGTGAATAAATAGTAACATTTTGCATCTATTGTTTTTACACAACAACCACCAAAGCAAAAAGTGGCTCATCTTACCCTCACTCTCCCCGACATGTTTGGGTCATGTTATAACTTATTATGGAGCATTTTGCAAAAAAAAAAAAAAAATCTACAGTTAGTTCCAATGAGTGTCATGAACACATCTGGCATTGCATCTGTTTTAAAATGTATTTTGTCCTTTTATCTCAAAGAGCAAAAAAGCAAAGGTTTATCAAATTGAAAAATGAAAAAGTCCATTAAACACAACAGCACGTGCACATTCTCACAGTCCTGACTCTAAAAAAGGAAGAAAGGTTCAAGCTTTCATTTACAGTTTTTGCCCGTTGTTTGAACACTGTAAAACTGAACCAAACAGCTACACAAGCCTCAGTTTAGTTATTTCAACAACTTTGCAAACATGGAGGGAGAGCGAGAGGCTACGGAGGCCTGGAAGTGACATCAGACAAAACATTTGGTTGGCCATACCGCCTTTGCTCTGCCCGATCCCCTCAGACCTCGGAAGCTAAGCAGGGTAGGGCCTGGCAGGACTTGGATGGGAGACCGTTCAGTAACACCAGGAAGCCTGCTGAATGTAGTGAGTGAGTGGTTGGTGGTGGTGGCTGATGTGCGCAGACTGGTTGCCTCGCTTATCATCACCGAGTATGGAGTGAATGAATAATGCACCAAATTGTAAAGCGACTTTGAGCGTCTGGAAAAGCGCTATATAAGACTAATGCATTATTATTATTATTATTATTATTATTATTATTATTATTATTTTAGGGGGTGAAAAAATAAATAAATACATATTTTTTGGATGAAATATATATATATTTTTTCTGTTTTTTTTAAACTCTTTTCTTTTCTTTTTTACCACATATTATCTCGGGGGAATGAGATGTTACTGAATGTTGGAGGAATTTTTCTTCGGAAAAAAAAACATTCTTTTTGGAAGAAATTACAGTAAAACTTTTTTTACACCACAAATGATCTCATATGTGGTAGAAAAAAAGAAAGAAAACAAAACAAAAAGTATTTTTTAAAATATTTTATCCAAAATTATTACTGTATTACTGTATAATTTTTTTTACCCCCAAAATGTTTTGGTCTGATGTCACTTCCAGAATCAAAGCCGGCAGTGTTTTATATAAAGTAGACGAGTGTGTTCCCCTGATCTGAAAGTGTGTGTAATTTTGTCAGAGTTACATTTACACAGAGGAGTGTTTGGTTTTGATAGTGGGGTTTAGGTTTGACACAGATGTGAAGGTTATTTCCCAGTGTTGTCGTGTTTACTTGTGTGTAGAGTTCTGGTACAGTGAGCGAAGTTTAGCAAAATGTGCTCAAGCAACGAGCAAAAACTGTAAAGCAGGTCTGACTCTTCTGTTGATGAGCAGAGAACTCTACAAACAGAACTCTACAAACAGAACTCTACAAACAAAACTCTACAAACAAAACTCTACAAACAAAACTCTACAAACAAAACAAATAGCTCCTTATTCTCCAACACGGTAACACTTTGTGCCCAAGAGGAACATTAAAGTTTGTGTCCAGGGCTTTGTGTGGAAACAGAGAATCTAAACCTCCCTGATCCAAACCGCTCTACCGCCCCTGCTGCTCACAGGTCAGATCACACATTCATAAACAGAGTAGAACGAGAGTGTTTCAGATGTTTATTATGATCAGCAACAAAATCAGCAAAACCAGACACATTCACAGGTTATTATTATTCATTCATAATTCACATTCTTTAAATATGGCTTTGACGCAGAGACCGATCACCGCAGAGACCAGGAGATTGTCACGAGTTCAAGGTTAATCTTCGTTTAACACCAAGAGGACGAGGAGGAAAGTTAAAGCCGATATTAGGAACTAAAACTGGGCTTTCTAATGACAGTTTAATACAAATACATCATTATAACAAATCTCTGCAGTTATTGCTTCGAAAGATTTGCAAACATTACATTAAACAACGGAACGAAGGGAAATTTGGATTTTTAAAATGTAATTGGAAACAACGAGGAAGAACGAGTCTGACAAAAGACTCAAACAGGAGGCGAGACGCTGCAGGGGAAACAGGGAAGAATAAATGTGAAACTGAGGAAAAAAGCAAAGCAAATGTTCTGTTGTTTTATGTTTTCAAATAGAAATGAGGCTAAAATGGCTGACAAAAAAACTGTTGCAAAATGTTGGAGTCACTTCCTGGATAAATGTCCGGCTCAAACGGACAAAAGAAACATCGTGAAGAGAGTCTGGTCTGGACGTTCAGGAGGAAACTACGGCCGTCACGATTTCAATGTTTTGAGTCACGATTATTGTGAGAAAATATTGCGATTTTACGATTATTCACGATTATCGACCGAATGAAAGGAAAGAACTGATATTTTTAGTTTTTGTCTTTAAAAAGCTTTTTAATATTTGAACTTGTAAACATTCACCGTTTCTAAAAATGAAAAATGCTTTAAGATTGTTTTGCATTAAAATAAATAGGCAAAACAATGTCAACTTTACTTCTTTATAATGACCATAATGATCATAATTATTTGACTATATATTATTAGGCCACAGTCTAGGCTGGGTTTCCTGTTCTCTAAAGTTCTGCTGCTGCTTCATTATGTGTCAGATGTTTTGATGAACAGAGAATGAAACGTGTTTACAAAAATGACTAAGGAGACTCTTTTGAACAGCTGATTTCCACATGTGCGCGGTTTCACTTTCCTTTCTGTTACGCTGAAGCAGAGCGGAGCGCGTTAGCTTTTTCTTTACATCCTGAGCCAGTTGTGGCTATTTCCCAACATCTGGACAACTTTTATGTGAATTCTGCAGTTCATTACCTTGACCTGGACATTTACAGAGAAGGATTATCTCCAAGATGTTGTTTATATTCCACGTATCCGATATCAGGGTTTGCATAACGGATGTTCCATCGACAACAACAACGCCTTGGTCATGTTTTGGATCCTAAAGACGTCCCACTCTGCTGACTTCAATCGTTTTTGGGTGGATACAACACTGGAGGAGAGCGTCCTTCTGCCTCGCTCAACTACGAGTGAGTTTACACTTTTTATGGCGTGCAGTAAACCGTGGCTTCTGAAATTCTTACAGATAACCTACCGCCTCCTTTTATAATCGTGGTGTAAAACCGGTTCATCTTGACGTCTCTAGAGGAAACTAGACTCTAATCTCAACATTCACCTCTGTTTTCACCGGCAGCGTCTCGTCTCATTTAAACCTTTTCAGTTTCCTCCGTGAGTCTCTGCGTCGCAACAATCACAAACTGTTTCACATAAATAAATAAATAAACGGTTCAGTGCTACAGAGACTTAGCCCTAAAGGACACACAGGTGAGCGCGCTCGGCCAATCACAGCCCAGGAGTTTACAGGTGCAGTCAGTGAGAGGGAGGTGAGTCTGAGTCGAGTTTATCCACAAACCAGAGGAGGAGGAGAGACATTTTCTAAAGCCCCAGAGTTTACGCTCGTTAACGCTCGGCCATCTTGGGTTAGCGGCTAATGCTAGTCAGTGGCTAAACTGTATTTCTGCGCTAAAGACCGACCAAACTCAAGAGACGGTGGAATATTTATGGATAAATATCAGTTATTTCACATGAATTTGACATGAATGAAGAAAACGGTTTGGATTATTGCCTTTTTTGATTTACTTAAGTACTTTCTACAGCAAATACTAGAGCTGGGCGATATTGACAAAAATGAACATGTCAATATCTTTGGGGACTTTCTCGATAACGATGATGAAGCGACATTTTGAAAATGCGCTGGAAACTAGAGGCCGACCGATATTTGGGGATTTTATAATATCGGCTATCGGCCGATCTAGTGCCAAAAAAGCCGATATTTCCGGGACTGAAAATGATAGAGACTTTTAGAGAGTTTCTTTCATTGGAAAGAGCAAAGTCAGGGCTTTAACCTCTTAACCCCCGCCTTAACCAAGAGCATTTTCTCCAGTTCAGCTTTACCCAAATCTAAATGCTCACAACTGCTAACTGCTATTTTGACACTAAAGTTTTAAGATTTGGGTAAAGCCAAACTGGAGAAAATGTTCAGGTGGGGGTTAAGAGGTTAAAACGAATCCTCCAAAACTCCCTCGGCCTCAGCGAGCTGAGAAACATCGCAATGAAAACAGTTCAGCTTCAGGTTTGTTAAACACGAGTTTGACTAAACCTCCGTCAGTCTGCACAGGCTGCAGGTCAGTCTGAAGCTCAGAATCTGGAGAATTCAATCGCTGAGTTTTAACCTCCACTATTGTATTTTTGATCGCCGGCTAGTAACAATATGCTAATGCTAACGATGACTAATCAAAGCTGGGACAGAAACTATGATTGGATCACCTAAAGTAATACAATAATATCGGCCAAGTATTTGGAAAAATCGGCCAAAATATATCTACATCGGCCTTAGAAAAACCCATATCGGTCGGCCTCTACTGGAAATATCTACATGTTGCTTTGTCGCTCAAAAAGACCAAAGGCGCTTTTCACACAGTTTTCTCACATTTCCCCCATTTATTCACAGTCTCTCCCCCACATTTGCATATCTTCCAAACATTTACTTTGATATAATCTTATTACTCACCTCTAATCTTTACTTTTACTCAAATAATTCGACCAAGTCCTTTGTCCAGCTCTGGATGATTGTCATCACTGGGGCTGGGAACCGTTAAACCAGTTTAGTATCAGAAAACCGTTTGGGTTCAGCTGGTTTCAAAACAATGAAAGTATCAAAAGCAAGAATCGAAAAATAATAATAATAAAAATCTTATATCTTTAGATCCAGGTTTTAATGATATTGGTCCAGGGACAGCTTTAAAGGAACTAAGGACTTGGTCGTCGCAGCTCAAATAAAGGATTTTTTTCTCCCCCATTTACATTTTTCCCCCCAAAAATTGCCCAATGTTTGACCCCATTTTTCCCCCTTATATTTCCTCTAATTTTCCTAGTTTTTGCTAATTTTTTCATCACAATTTTTTTGCGAATTTCTCCCCAAATAATTTCCCATTTTCACACATTTCTTGCCGTTGGAGATGAACCTGTTTGTAAATGTGCAGATCAGAACAGCTCCTTGTTCTTGTGCTGCACAATAACGTGAAAGCGTCTCATAAATAAGTCTAGTGGCTGTAGAGAAGCGAGAGCTAATAGCACTATGTTAGCTCCCATTGTGCCAGCGCCAGGCCTGGGTAAACGAAGAGAACAGCAGCGCTAACATGACTTTAGCTCATTCATAATGTGGATAAACCGGCTCAGAGCGGTGGCACTAAGTTAAAGACACGCAGGGTTTTTTTTGGTCGCCGCAGAAGCAAAGAAGACGAGGAAAAGGCCGAGGCTCGCGTGGGAACAGTCGCTACGGTAACGGAGGGTCGACAGGTCCAGCTCCCGACCCGCACGCCGCCAGATTCAAGTACGATTCACCCACAGGAAAAGGTTACAGGGAAGTGCTCGGAGTTAGCTGCAGCCGCGGGAGAAGACCACGCTCGGGTTCTTTCTCCAGGACGTGAGTAACTCCAGGTTCTCTCCGCAGACGAGGCGTTCAGGGCCCTCCCTCGAGACGCCTTCAGGGTCAGTCGTCCGCAGGCTCCTCCAGGTCTCCTCTGAACCTCCAGATCTTCACCGTGCGGTCGCTGAGGAGAGATGACAGACGGTAAAACCAGGGCCGACTGGAGACCGAGGTAAGAACTCCATCAGTATTGACCTCCTGATCAGTTTATTTATCACTGGCAGCAGTCATGCTTCTTCTAGAACACGTGCATGCTGCTGCTCCATTTGGAAACACTTAAGATTTGGAAAAGTCTAGTTTTATGATTATTTCTTATAAGCTGAAACTTTATGAAAGGCACAACAGTTTTTATTAGAGCAGATGTGGATATTTACAAACTTTCACTGGGATGTCACAGCATATGTCAGGCTACAGTGGGATGAAAATGTATGTGAACGCTTTGGAATTTCTCGCATTTCTGCCTAAAGTGGTCATAAAATCTGGTCTGATCTTTATCAAAATCATAAGAATGAATAAACAGTGTCTGCTTAAACTAATACCACCCAAACATTTACATTTGATCATATTTTTATTGGCCGTAACATGTAAACATTCACAGGACAGGGAGGAAAAAGTAAGTGAACCCAGGAATCTGGCTGAACTGCAGCAGTTTTGTAAAGAGGAATGGTCCAAGATTCATCCTGATGGTTTGAGCGTCTGATCTGCAACTACAGGAAAGCGGTTATTGCTGCGTTTCCATCACTGGATTTTGAAGTTTCACATTTGTAAGGAGAGATGGAAACACCACATTTCGCATTTAAACTCTTAATTCGCATTAAAAGTTTATCCGCTCGCTTGAGGTGGTTTTTGATTTGTGCACATCAGCGTAAATGCACATTCTGGAAGATGGAAACAGTTTTTTTCGCATAAAGTTTGACTTAGCGAATAAAAAGTACATGTGCCTGTTGGCGTAGCCGACCTGTGGACAGGAGTGAAGAGAAAAAGTCCATCAGTAGCAGCTCGACTCTAGTCCAAAAATATTTCCAGATGCAGAGGCTCAAACATTTAAGGAACTATGGACCAAGTTTTCCACAAAAACCTCTCTCAGAGACGCAGACGCCGCCTGATCCTCATTAGAAAACGTAGTAAACTCACTCTGGGATAGTTTTTGTTTGTCCAGCCTTTACAGGTCATGCGAGACTTCAGAGCAGTAGCAGCAGAGAGTTAGTTAAGATACTTTTGCTTAGCTTTAGTGTGTAGGTCATGGCATTACGAGTAAAAACAAGCAGCTAATTCCAACATGGTGAATTAATTTGGTCAAAAACGATACTAAAAAGCTCGTACAGTGCGCCCTCTGCTGGGTAAATGCTGTAATTGCGTCATGCAGCCGCCTGCTGTAACCATGGTAACCAAAGCCACGATTCACAAACACTCTTGTATGAAAATGTGTGAAAATTCGCTTTTGTTATATTCATTATGCACATTTTCTCTGATGGAAACACAGTTATTGATATTTAATACAAGGGTTCACTTACTTATTCTGTGCATGTTGTGAATGTCTTAGATCTTTCTGCCAAATATCTTGATAAACGTGTGAATATTTTTTTCTACTGATGATGTCACGTTGTCCAGGCCCTGAGGAAACAAAACAGCCCCACACCCTGATGCTGCTGCTCTATACCTCACAGTGAGGAGAGGGTTTAGATGTCGGTGCTGTTCCACTTGTCCTCCACACATGATGTTGTGTGTTCCTCCCAAACTACTTTGGTTTGTGAAAGAGCTCTTGGATGCTCCACTGCACTACTGGATAAATATGCTGAGGACTATTGGACCCAAAGTTTATGAAGATATTTGGCAGAAAGACCTGAGACATTCACAACATGCACGGAATAAGTAAGTGAACCCTTCTATTAAATATCTGCTGACTCTTCTTTTGTAGCAATAACTGTTTCCTGTAGTTGCAGATCAGACGCTCAAACGATCAGGATGAATCTTGGACCATTCCTCTTTACAAAACTGCTGCAGTTCAGCCAGATTCCCTGGTTCACTTACTTTTTCCTCCCTGTCCTGTTAATGTTTACATGTTACGGCCAAAAAAAATATGATCAAATGTAAATGTTTGGTGTATTAGTTTAAGACACTGTTTAGTTATTCCTATGATTTTGATGAAGATCAGACACATTTTATGACCAATTTAGGCAGAAATGTGAGAAATTCCAAAGCGTTCACATTTTCATCCCACTGTAAAAACATAGATATGCTGTAATTGTATATTAAAGGTGCAGTAGTTGATATTAGTGCGTATTAGACCTTGGTTTGCTTAGCGGGTGCTTGGTGGTTAGCATAGCGCCTTTACTTACCATCCCGACGGCCTGTAGGACGCTTCAGGATCAATTGTGTTTTAGGCTTTCGCTGCTGATTGATCCGTCTCCATGGTTACACTTACATTCCATTCTAAAAAACTTACCAGAAACTCTAACAACAAAAGAAAAGGAAATAAAATTGATCCTGAAGCATCATCGGAGCCAAAGGGAGTAAAGTAAAGGCGCTAAGCTAACCACTCACACAGTCACTGGGTCAGAGAACAATCAAACATGCGCTAATGTAGGAGGAGCTCGTATCTAAAGAGGAGACTCACTCAGAGGCGCTGAACAGGTGGCTGCCGTTGCTGCAGATGCTGTTGATGGGGCTGTCGTGACCTCGGACCTCAGCCAGTGGAGCCAGTGAGTCTGTGGACCACAGCTTGAGAACCCCTCCCCTGCAGCCACTGACCAGGACCGGAGCTGAGGGGACGAGGCCCAGGGCACAGACCCAGTCCCGGTGAGCCGCCGGGACTTGCTACGAACGGAGACAAACACAGTCAGAAACACCAGAGGAACTGGGACACGTTTATATGTAGAGACATAAATATGTAAGGATTAAACAACTCGGAGCCGGGCATTAGACGGTTATAATGCACGACGTGGAGTCAAGAACACCATGAAGTGCATTATAACCGTCTAATGCACGGCTCCTCGTTGTTTAATCCGCTTATACCATGGTCCCACAAACGTAACATTTTATAACAAATGTTGTTTTCATTTACTAAACTCGCTAAATATGCCAAACTACAGGGACTATGTTATGTGGGCTTTTAAGCGGCCGCTGTCTGAACGCTCGTCTCAGAGCGAGTCATTCTCTCCGTCAGGCTCAACGAAACAACATAAAGCACAGACTCACAACACAACAGGACTAACCTGCACTTTTCTGTGGAAGTAAACACCGATATGCGGCTCCTGGGCAGGAGTTATTTCACTTTTACGCTATTTAACCTAAAGCTAGCTAGCTAGCTAGCAACCTGTAGCTCAACGAGCTCAACTGAAACAGCTGCAGTGGAGTCATTGAAGTGAGTGAAGTCGCTTACACCTCGGCCTCACGAACTGAAACTTTTATGTGTGACTTTACTAATCCAGCCAAATGTGCTTAAGTGCAGGGATCATTTTATATACGTCTGAAAATAATGAATAGTGCCTTAACCGTTTACAGTAGAAATGGAAAGCTCATATTTTATTAACAGTAGGCTAACCTAGCTGCTTGCTCTCCTCTATTCCCCATTCATCAAAAGTTTTGTTTTGGCCAAAAACGTTGAAATTAACCATAACATCCATCTCATTGGTTCATGTCAGTCACTAATGAAGCGTTTGTCTGATTCAGCTGTGTTATGCGTTGCTATGGCGATGCCCGCAGCGGAGTGATATCCCAGTGATTTAACCACCGGACTACGTGTGCGGTTATACCAAAATAATGCACGCCTGTCACCACCAGCCAATCAGAATCCAGTATTCACCCAGACCATGGTATAAGAAAATATAAACAACTTTCTACATTTTAAGATAATTTCACCACCAAACTCTTCCCCAAACATTTCAAAGAATGTTCAAAATTTTTACAAATTTTACACAACTTCCCAAAAATTAATTTCGAAACATTTTCCAAACTGTCTAAAACCGTCTCCCACAAAGCTCGTCTCGGTCACAGCCTTTCGTGCTACACATAGATACCAAACATGTCAGTATTCGTGAATGAATAAGCGTGAGAAAGACCAGGGAGCCACACAGACATGTGGAGTCACTTCCTGGATAAATCTGAGAGTTTGGGCTGATTTTAGTTAAATCTCAGGTGTTGAGGGGTGGGCGGGGCTAACAGAGTTAAATCTCAGGTGTTGAGGGGTGGGCGGGGCTAACAGAGTTAAATCTCAGGTGTTTAAGGGGTGGGCGGGGCTAACAGAGTTAAATCTCAGGTGTTGAGGGGTGGGCGGGGCTAACAGAGTTAAATCTCAGGTGTTGAGGGGTGGGCGGGGCTAACAGAGTTAAATCTCAGGTGTTTAAGGGGTGGGCGGGGCTAACAGAGTTAAATATCAGGTGTTAAGGGGTGGGCGGGGCTAACAGAGTTAAATCTCAGGTGTTTAAGGGTGGGCGGGGCCTGACCTGCAGCAGGTCTTTGCTCGGGAGGTCCCACACTTTGAGCCCGTTGTCTCTGGAGCCGCTGTAGATCCGCTCCCCTCGGACCAGCAGCGTCTCGATCCCGTCGTAGTGAGGAGGGTCCAGGGTGTGGGAGGGCGAGAGGCTGCCCGCGGGGGAGTCGGGCACCTCGAACACCTGCAGAGGGGCGGGGCAGAGGGCGGGGCAGGGGGCGGGGCAGGCAGCAAGTCAGATCTAAGGCTTTTAACGACATTTAAATCCACAATTACTAGATTTTCAATGTTACAGTTTCCACAAATCGGTGCATATTTTAACTCTTAACGTTTGCAAACCTTCCATCAAACAGAGGAATGACGGACATTTCAGTATTTTGTATATTTTTGACAAACTTGTGCAGGAAAAATAGTGAAGCAGCGTCATTATTTTCAAAGAGATGTAGATTTGATGCCAGTTTGAATCATGTTGAGTGATAATGATAATGAACCTGCCCTGCTCCACCGTGTGAGACTAAAGCCTGACATTACACAGCCCTGTCCCGCTGTGGTTTGTCCCGGGACTGACCTTGACGTAGTGGTCCTTGGAGCCCGTCAGCACCAGGTCGTGGTTTGTGGCGGTTTGGTCGACGGTGAGGCACATGACCGGCCCCTGGTGTCCGCACAGTTTCCCTGTGCACGCGAACCTGAGACCACCACAACAACAACAACAACAACAACAACAACAGGCTCAGAATAAAGGACCACAGCGACTTTGACCCAGTCTACTTAGAGCAGGGGCGAATCCGAGCAGACAGGGGGAAGCCATTTAGTGACATTTCAGCTTAAACAGCACATTTCCTCAGCAAAATAAGACGCGGACTCCTGCCTCGGATCGTAATAATAATAATAATTAAAGCCGCTCGCGGCGATAAAGGCCCTCGCCCCCTTGCGACCGCCCCCCCTTGCGAAAGCCCCCCCCCCTTGCGACCGCCCCGCTTGCTCTCGCCCAAACCTGCTCTCGCCTCGGCCTTAGACCCAACCCGGTCTCACTCTTGCGCCCGCTAACTCTTGCCCCGTCAAGTTTTTCGCATGTTTTTTTTAGCGAGAGGAAGCAGGTTTATCATGAGCAAGGAGCCTACAGCAGAGAGAAGGGCAATGGCGTGCTGGGTAATTGGGAGAGTGGAGACGTTTCCCGTGGGCCCAGCTCAGTTGCGGTGCCTTTGGGCTGAAATAATTAAATAATGAATTAATAACAGATGCACAGTTGCGCCATTCCTGGTGGAAAGGCTTTAACTGGGCTGCAGCAGGAGCCTGGGATGCTGTTCCAGATATACAGTAAGTAACACAAGCGTAACTGTCAGGTAAATCTATAAAAAATAATTATTTATTTTCCCCCAGTGACGCTGCAATGACCCAAACAACCACCAGGTGGCACTTGTGAGCAGGGTTAGGAACGTTGGCATTTAGCACCATAGGCGTAAGCAAACGATTCAGAAGTGAATTAAATCCCGAAGCAAGCTGAAAACCTTCTGCTTTTAATATAGCCTACCCTGCTCCAAACATAGTTTATTGTAAAACGTGAAACTATCACGCAGTGGTGTGCTGGGACCTCATTTTGGCCCGCAAATTTAGAAAAGACCGGCCAACTCTTCGGTGGGATTATAGCTCAATGATAAGGCGCTAGTCTCTGGTGCAGGAGGACCCAGGTTCAAGTATGGCTTTGACACTTTTGATCCAACTCCACAATCAGCACCAAGTGATGAATATAAAAATATTTATTTGTCCACTTTTTTATCTTTGCAGGGTTAGGAACATTGGCATTTAGCACCATAGGCCTAATCAAACGATTTAAAAGTGAATAAAATCCCGAAGCAACTGAAAATCTTCTGCTTTTAACCTCTTAACTCCCACCTGAACCGAGCACAGTTTCTCCAGTGTTAAAAGCTTCTACTAAAAGGTACAAGCATTTTTGCAAACTGTCCTGTTTAGCTCTGTTGATAGAGTCACTGACTGTGATGCGGCGGGTTCCTAGTTCAAATCCTGGTTAGGTCAACATTATTTGTAAGTTTTATTTTTTACCGTAATGCTAACTTTAATCATTAATGATTACATGTTGTTGACATTTACATTTTTTCTACAAAAATACTTAGTAATTAGGCCAACACATTTAAAATAGTTGCTAGACTCATTTACAAGCTAACAACATATTACATCATCAATAAAGTATTTCTGCTTTTCCAAAGTTCCAAATGTATTAAAAGTCCAGAGATGCAAAATAATTTAATGATTAAAGTTAGCATTACGGTAAACAAAATAATAAATACTTTCAAATAATGTTGACCTAACCGGGATTTGAACTAGGAACCCACCGCACCACAGTCAGTGACTCTACCAACAGAGCTAAACAAGGACAAGTTTGCAGGACATTTTACTTATATGAGAGCATATATCAGAGGTGAGTGTGCACAGAGTCCAAACAAGTGTCTGATGTTCAGAATGAGCTGGTCACTGGGACAAAGCAAAACACTCAGCTGTGTGTTGCTATTGAATGCTTTTTCAAGTAAGAGAATACCAGAGACAGCAAGTTGCATTTTTTCCTGCAGTTTGGTTTACTTTGGAGTCAATAGGATGTGCCTCACCAGCAACAAACCTCACCGCACGTCACTGGTGTTCAGAGTATGTTCACAGGTTGGGGTGAGGGTAGGGCAGTGCTGGGAGAATTTACATACCTATAGGAATAGCCTATTATCATGCAGCCTTTTTGCTGTGGCCGGATTTTAGTCTCTGGTTGTCCATGTGGTGACACCAAAGAAGACAAGAATGATATGTTAGATATCTGAAATGTTAATCTTAGATAGGAAGAATGTAGTTTTAGATGTCTCGAAATTCATTTTGACAAGGAAAAAAGATAACAAGCTGATAACGTTACCTAATTGCACACCAGGGCACTGAGGCAAAATTCCTCAGACAGGATTCGAACCCCAGTCTCCCACGTGCCAACCTGTAACTCTAACCATCAGGCCAGCGTACCCTCACTGGCCAAACAAAGTTTGCAGGCAGTCTTATACTTCATTGGCCTGAGCGTTTGATTCGCCGGCAGAGCAGTTCAGCCACGATTAATTGAATCATTTTATAATTAGAGTAAAATCGCCTGGGAGACAAATATTTGAGAGGCTGCTTCAGCCATGCAGCAACCTCGATGGGTAAAACAATATTTTGATCAGGCCCATTTAGTAGGAGGAACGCACACGGAGACGGACAGGAAACAGCCAAACTGAACTTCCTGTGATTGTACAGTCCAAAAATGCTGAAATTGGAGCAAAAAACGTTCAAATTAAAGCTTCTTTCTGTGACAGAGATGTAGTAAAACTACGTATGAGTCTAAAAGTGTGGCTTTTGTTAATAAAGGGGGAATTTGGGGAAAATGGACGATTTTCAGGAGAAACTCTGACAGAGGCCAACATGCTGCCAGAAGAACAACTGTGGCTATTTTCACGGAGGATGGGCGGGCCACTTACAAGCCACTTAAAAGCCATCTTAAGCCAGCAGGTGGCGCTGTTGTGATAAGGCATAAGCCAGCAGGTGGTGCTGTTGTGCCAACTTGCAAGGGCTTAATAAGTGGGGTGGTTGCCTTGACCCCCACATATTATACATTGTCGGAAAGCTCTGACTAAGGCGCATGTGACTGTCGAGGTCATTGGTCACTGCCGAGTATGCAGTGACCAACATGTGTAGATGAGTTAGAAGTGACGAGCAGAGTGATGCCTCTTTGATATGTTGATCCCCATGACAGGGAAGGCCTGTATGATTATTTCACAACTCCATACCATCCCGATTTTTTTATTTGAATTTTTCAAGAAAAAACCTTTGAGGGGCGCCAGTGGGTCATTTTTGGCGATAGTGGCTACGTTTGCACATGGTTAGGTGCAGCTCGGGAATGTGCATGCGTGCCGAACTGGGTCCGTTCCAATCCGACAAAGTCTGTGAAAGTTATGAGACTTTGAATTTTGTTGAAAATGGCCTCTGAGTTGCGGGCTTGTCATGGACCACGCCCAATAATATTTCCAAAATTTAAAGGATGATTTTGAAAGCCACATGGGTCTGGGACATTTTGGGCAAAAATTGAGGCTCTCGATTGAAAACTCTGCGATCAGGGGTCAGAAGTTCAAGAGGTACGATTTTGAAGGTTCGAGGTTCGGGCCAAGATGGCCGACTTCCTGTGGCATTTAGGGCGGGGCCATAATATAATTTTTTACATGTCCTGACATGGTCTATGTCCTGGCCAGTGTCACCTTTGTACGATGACATTTTTGCGACCGGGGTCTCATTGACTCAATGTAAACTGCCTGTTTGAGGGGGCGCCACTGAGCCATCTTTTATTATTTTCTCTCGCGGACCCCACCCAAAATTCGAGCTCCCGGAGCACTAATTTCTGATCCCTGTTACTTGCATATCGGTTCACGTTTGCTATGTGAATTCTTGCGTTTTCTGTTTCCGTTATTGATTTTAATTAGTCCCTCGCGGGACACTGCGTGTCACTAGCTCGGGCCTAATAATACAAAAACTAAGCGAGATAGAGGCATGTTGTAATAGACTTTTTTGATCAGCGTGACATGGAGAATCGGCTCATAATTTTAGTTTTCACTTCGTGTAAGTGTTAATTTTGCAGGTATAGGTAGGGGCGCTATTTTTGTGAAATTGCACAATTAACCAGGTTAATCAGTACGATCCATAGAGCGGCTTATGTGATCCAAATATGAGTGCAATTGGAATTTGCATGCCCTTTTGAGTTGTCCTCAAAGAGGCGGGGAAAACGCATGATATTTGGCGGTACAAAAACTAAGCGAGATAGAGGCATGTTGTAATAGACTTTTTTGATCAGCGTGACATGGAGAATCGGCTCATAATTTTAGTTTTCACTTTCGTGTAAGTGTAATTTTGCAGGTATAGGTAGGGGGCGCTATTTTTGTGAAAATTGCACAATTAACCAGGTTAATCAGTACGATCCATAGAGCGGCTTATGTGATCCAAATATGAGTGCAATTGGAATTTGCATGCCCTTTTGAGTTGTCGTCAAAGAGGGGGGGAAAAAGCATGATATTTGGCACAGCGGTACAAAAACTAAGCAAGATAGAGGCATGTTGTAATAGACTTTTTTGATCAGTGTGACATGGAGAATCAGGATATAAAACTTTGTTTTCACTTCCGTGAAACTAAATTTTTCCCAGCCATGTAATGCACAGGGGGCGCCGTTGGGCACTTTGTTTCACAGACTTCAAAATAGTAAATTTTACACCAACCCTGATCACTAGGTCAAATAAAATTGAGTTTTCGTTAACGTTCAGGGGGTCAAAATTGAGATTAAAGACGTAATAATAATAATAATAATAATGGAAACCGTTTTTTTTGCCATGTTTTGCCATTTTATTTCTCCCAAACTACATTACTCAGAGTGATGCCTCTTTGATATGTTGATCCCCATGACAGGGAAGGCCTGTATGATTATTTTCACAACTCCATACCATCCCGATTTTTTTATTTGAATTTTTCAAGAAAAACCTTTGAGGGGGCGCCAGTGGGTCATTTTTGGCGATAGTGGGCTACGTTTGCACATGGTTAGGTGCAGCTCGGGAATGTGCATGCGTGCCGAACTGGGTCCGTTCCAATCCGACAAAGTCTGTGAAAGTTATGAGACTTTGAATTTTGTTGAAAATGGCCTCTGAGTTGCGGGCTTGTCATGACCACGCCAATAATATTTCCAAAATTTAAAGGATGATTTTGAAAGCCACATGGGTCTGGGACATTTTGGGCAAAAATTGAGGCTCTCGATTGAAAACTCTGCGATCAGGGGTCAGAAGTTCAAGAGGTACGATTTTGAAGGTTCGAGGTTCGGGCCAAGATGGCCGACTTCCTGTGGCATTTAGGGCGGGGCCATAATATAATTTTTTACATGTCCTGACATGGTCTATGTCCCTGGCCAGTGTCACCTTTGTACGATGACATTTTTTGCGACCGGGGTCTCATTGACTCAATGTAAACTGCCTGTTTGAGGGGGCGCCACTGAGCCATCTTTTATTATTTTCTCTCGCGGACCCCACCCAAAATTCGAGCTCCCGGAGCACTAATTTCTGATCCCTGTTACTTGCATATCGGTTCACGTTTGCTATGTGAATTCTTGCGTTTTCTGTTTCCGTTATTGATTTTAATTAGTCCCTCGCGGGACACTGCGTGTCACTAGCTCGGGCCTAATAATGCCTTACACTTGTATTGCGCTTTACAAGCTTGTATTACCAAGTTTCTCAAAGCGCTACACTGTCGTCATTATTCATTCACTCCATACTTGGTGGTGGTAAGCTACTGTTGTAGCCACAACTGCCCTGGGGTAGACTGACGGAAGCGAGGCAACCAGTCTGTGCCATCGGCACCTCCGACCACCACCAATCACTCACTCACTCACTACATTCGCTAGGCTTCCTGGTGTTACCAAACGGTCTCCCATCCAAGTACTAACCAGGCCCTTCCCTGCTTAGCTTCCAAGATCTGACGGGATTGGGCATAGCAAAGGCGGTATGGCCACAAATTAGGATCGTAGTTTCCAACACTTTTCATACAGCAGTTTAGTGTTTATATCTAGCGTCTGTACTACGGAGGCATATGCGGCAGATGCAAAGGTAAATAAAGGCACAGTATCCGCGGATACTTTATGGTCATGAACCGTCATTATGCTTTTGAGATAAGCCTCCTAAACTGAGCCACAGACGACTCTTTACTCTTTACAAGCAGCACAGGCTCACCTATATCTCTGTGGAGGCAGAGACGTGTGAATCCGGAGGTGAGGGAGTTTCTGTGATCATCAGAGCGTGTAGTAGCAGCGAGAGAATGGCGTGATTAGCGCTGCGGCTAACGCAATGCTAACGGATAAGAAAGCAATCAGTCCCTCACGGTGGCGCATGATAACGTGAATATTTTCAACTGAACATCCACAATCTAACCGCTCACACTAACTAGACTGAGACGTAAACAAAAAAGCACAGAGCGAGCGGAGCTTTGGTGCGCATGATGCGTCCCTGCACTGTGCAAAAACGTCCAGAGGGCCCTGGGCGGATAGCAAGTCGGGGGGGGGCGGTAAATCGCAATAAAATGCAAATGCAATTAATCATTCAGCCGCTAAGTAAGTAGTAGTGGTAGTGGTAGTAGTAGTAATAGTAAATAGTAATAGTTAGTGTAGTAATATGTAATGTAGTAGTAGTAGTAGTAGTTAGTAGTAGGTAGTATTAGTGTGAAATAGTGATATATAGTATATAGTCAGTAGTATAGTTATAGTAGTATAGTATAATTGCAAGTATAGTATAGAGTGTAGTAGCTAGTGTTAGTCCCAGTACGCGTGCGCAGGTCCAGATCCCGGACAGAGTTCCCGCGCTGAGTACAGGCTGGTCCCGTCTGGGGTTACACAGACTCTGTTTATCTGACCTCTCCCACAGGAGCGAGAAACCCAACCGGAGACACAGAGGATCAGAGCGAGGCCTGACCCACGACTGCAGACGAGAACCAAATGGAGTTTAAAGACGAGCGAGAGAAACTAAGACTCCAACTGCGGGAGCCCAAGAATGAGCTTTAAGACTCACGGGAGCGTCCGATGTTTTAAGGAATAGCCACCGTTACATACTAAGTATGTTCTTACCTTAGACGAGTTCATTGACCTGTCTGGTCTTCACGTGTGCCTTCAGTCCACGTAAACACTATGATACTAATATAACTATATTGTAGGCCGTATAATACAGAGTAATTCAGCATCCGCGCAGTGATATCTCCACTTTACTGCGCGGTGCTGAATACTCTGGGTATTACACCTTGTACAAATAGTATGTTCCCCTTTTTATTCCGTTAGAAAATCCACATTGTTTAATTTTGTTAATTATACTTTATAGTGGGAAGCCGACTTCGAGGCGTAACATATTAAGATAGTGAAAAGTGGGAGTTTGGTACTTCGTGGATCTCACCTCTTAGGCTTATAGAGAGGAAGAGAGAGCTAATGCTAACGCCGTCTGTGCGGTTTACAACTAAGGCCACACTGAAGACCAGACATGGTACAGAGAACTCGTCTCAGGTAAAACAGCATCTCAGTATGTAAAAAGACCGGTGGCCTATTCGCGTAGAGGACTGCGACTGTGACGTCTGATGCTTAAGACTCACGTGAGCGTCTGATGCTTTGATGACTCACTGAAGGTTCTTGAGCTTTAAGACTCCGTAGCTCTGTATGCTTTAAATTCACGGAGGTGTCTATGCTTTAAGACTGCCGTGAGCTACTGACCTTTAAGACTACGTGAGCGTCGTATGCAGTTTAAGACTCACGTGGCGTCTGATGCCCTTAGACTCACGGTGAGGCGTCTGATGCTTTAAGACTCACGTGAGCGTCTCATGCTTTAAGACCACACGTGACGTTGTATGTTAAGGATCACCGTGAGCGTCCTGATGCTTTAAGACTCACGTGAGCGTCTGATGCTTTAAGCACACCTGTGAGCGTCTGTATGCTTTAAGACTCACGTGAGCTTCTCTGACTGCTTAAGAAACGTGAGCGTCTGATGCTTAGCTCACATGAGGCGTCTGTGCTTTTAAAGACTACAGCGTTCTGATGCTTTAAGACTCACGTGACTCTGATGCTTTAAGGACACACTAGCGTCTGATGCTTTAAGACTCACGTGAGCGTCTATGGCTTTTAAGACTACGGAGCGTCTATGAATTTAAGACACACGTGAGCGGTCTGAGCTTTAAGAGCTACGTGAGCGTCTGATGGTTTGTATGACTCACGTTGAGCGTCTGAGGCCTTTAAGACTCACGTGAGCGTCTGATCTTTATAGACACCGTGACGTCGATGCTTTAAGGGACTCAGTGAGCGTTTGATGTTTTATGACTCACGTGAGCGTCTGATGCTTAAACTCACGTGAGCGTCTTCTGATGATTATGATCACGTGGAGCTTCTATGCTTAGACTCACGTGAGCGGTCTGATGCCTTTGATGACTCACGTGAGCGTCTTGCTTTAGACTCACGTGAGCGTGTCTGCGCTTTAAGACCTCACGTTGAGCGTCCTATGCTTTATGGACTCACGTGAGCGTCTGATGCTTTCAAGACTCACCGTGAGGCGGTCTGATCTTAAGACTCACGTGAAGCGTCTGATGCTTTAAGACACAACGTAGCATCTGATGCGTTTATGACTCACGTAGCGTCTCTGATGCTTAGGACTCAGTGAGGTCTGATGCTTAAGACTTCACGTAGAGCGTCTTGATGCTTTATATGACTCACGTGAGCGTCTGATCTTTAAGACTCACCTAGCGTTCTGATGCTTAGACAACGTGAGCGTCTGTATGCCTGAAGACACACGTGGCGTCTTGATGCTTTAAAGACACACGTGAGCGCTGTATGCTTTAAGACCACGTGAGCGTCTGATGCTTTAAGACTCACGTGAGGTCTGATGCTTTAAGACTCACGTTGAGCGTTGAATGCTTAAGACCTCACCGTGAGCGTCTTATGCTTAAGACTCACTATGAGGTCTGATGCTTAAGACTCACGGAGCGTCCTGCTGCTTTAAGACTCACAGTGAGCGTCTGATGCTTTAAGACTACGTGACGCCTGATGCTTTACACACGTAGCGTTCTGATGCTTTAAGACTCGCGTACGTCTGATGCTTTATGACTCGTGAGGTTTCTGATGCTTTAAGACTCACGTGAGCGGTCTGATCTTTAGACACACGTTGAGCGATCTGAGCTTTAAGACTCTACTGAGGTCTGAGCTTTAAGACACCGTGAGCGTGTTGATGCTTTAAGACTCCTGGAGCTCTGATGCTTTACAGACTTCACGTGAGCGTCGTACGGCTTTAAGACTCACTGAGCGTCTGATGCTGTAGACTCACTACGTTCTGGATTGGCTTTATGGACTCCGTGGAAGCGTCTTGCTTTAAGACTCACGTGAGCTTTCTGATGTTTAAGACTCACGTGAGCACGTCTGATGCTTTTAAGACTCACGTGAGCGTTCTGATGCTTTAGACTCACGTAGCCGTCCTATGCTTTTGGACCTCACGTGAGCGTCTGATCTGTATGCTCACGTGAGCGTCTTTGCTTTAGACTCACGGTGGCTTCGATGCTTTAAGACTCACGTGAGCGTCTGAGCTTTAAGGACTTCAACGTGAGCGTGCTGTTGCTTTAAAGCTTCACGTGAGCTCTGATGCTTATAGACTCACGTGCAGCGTCTGCATGCTTTTAAGACTCACGTGAGCGTCTGATGCTTTAGACTCACTGAGCGTCCTGATGCTTTAAGACTCAACGGTGAGCGGGCTGATGCTTATAGACTCACATGATCGTCTGATTGCTTTAAGACTCACGTGAAGCGTCTGATTCTTTAAGACTCACTGGAGCATCTGATGCTTTAAGACTCACGTAGCGGTTCTGTGCTTAAGACCTCACTGTGACGCGTGCTGATGCTTTAAGACTCGACGTGAGCGTCTGATGCTTTAAGACTCACGTGCAGCGTCTGATGCTTTAAACTCACCGTGAGCGTCTTTGCTTTAACTACTGAGCGTCTGGATGCTTTAGACTCGACGTGAGCGTCTGCATGATTTAAGACTCACGTGAGCGTCTGATGCTTTATGACTCAGTGAGCGTCTGATGCTTTAAGACTCACTGAGCGGTCCTGATGCTTTAACGACTCACGGTGAGCGGCTGTCTGCTTTAAACTTCACGTGACGTCTGATGCTTATGACTCACGTGAGCGTCTGATGCTTTAGACTCACGTGACGTACTGATGCTTTAAACTCATCGTGAGGTCTGATGCTTTAAGACTCACGTGGAGCGTCTGAGTGCTTTATGACTCACGTGAGGTCTGATGCTGTAGGACGCACGTGAGCGGTCTGATGCTTTATGACTCACTTGAAGGTCTGATGCTTGACTCACGTAGCGTTCTGATCTTTAAGACGTCACGTGTAGCGCTGTGCTTAAGACTCACTTGAGCGTCTGATCTTTATGACTCACTGAGGTCTGATGCTTTAAGACTCACGTGAGCGTCTGATGCTTAAGACTCATCGTGAGCGTTCTGAGTGCTTAAGACTCACGTGAAGCGTCTGATGCTTAGACACGTAGCGTCTGATGCTTTCATGACTCACGCTGAGCGTCTGGATGCTTTAAACTCACGTGAGCGTCTTGATGCCTTAGACTCAACGTGAGCGTCTAGAATGCTTTAAGACTCACGTGCGAGCTTGTCTGATGCTTAAGACTCACGTGAGCGTCTGCATGCTGTAACTCACGTGAGCGTCTATCTTTATGACTCACTGGCGGTCTGATGCTTTAAGACTCACGTGAGGTCATATGCTTTAAGACTTCAGTGAGCGTCTGATCATTTAGACTTTCACTGAGCGTCTATGCTTTAAGACTCACGTTAGCGTCTGAGCTTTAAGGATCACGTGAGCGTCTGATGCTTTTAAGACACACTGTGAGCGTCTGATGGCTTTATATCATCGTGAGCGTCTGATGCTTTAATCTCACGTGAGCTCTGAGCTTTTAAGACTCACGTGAGCGTCTGAATGCTTTTAAGACTCACGTGAGCGTCTGATGGCTTTAAGACTCACGGTAGCGTCCTGCTCTTAGACTCCACTGCGTCTTGCTGCTTAAGACTCACGGTGAGCGTCCATGCTTTATGACACAGCTGAGCGTCTGATGCTTTAAGCTCACGGTAGCGTCTGATGCTTATGACTCACTGGTGAGCGTCTGATCTTTAAGACTCACGCTGAGCGTCTGACTTAAGACTCACGTGAGCGTCTGATGCTTTAATGACTCATCGTGAGCGTCTGATGTTTAAGACTCACGTGAGACGTCTGATGCTTTAAGCACACACGTGAGCGTCTGATGCTTTTAAGACTGACCAGTGGGCGTCTGATTTGCTTTGAAAGACACACGGCGAGGATCTGAATGCTTTAAGACTACACCGTGAGCGTACTGATGCTTAAGACTTCACGTGAGGTCTTGACGCTTTAAGATGACTCTACGTGAGCGTACTGATGGGCTTATAAGACTCACGTAGAACGGTACATGATTGCTTTATGACTCACCGTGAGCGTCTGATGCTTGACACACGTGAGCGTCTGATGTTTAAGACTCACGTGAGCGTCTCGATGCTTAAGACTCACGTGAGCGTCTGTTGCGTTTAAGACTCAACGTGAGGTCTGATGTCTTTAAGACTGACGTGAGCGTAGCTGGATGCTTATAAGAATCCACGTGAGAAGCGTCTGATTGCTTTAAACTCACGTGAGCGTCTTGATGCCTTTAAGACTCACGTGAGCGTCTGATGCTTTAAGAGCTCACGTGAGCGTCTGATGCTTTAAGAATCACGTGAGCGTCTGATGCTTTAAAGATCACGTGAGCAGGCTTGATGCTTGTAAGACTCACGTGAGCGTGCTGATGCTTTGAGACTCACTGAGCGTATGATGGCTTTAAGACTGCACGTGAGCGTCTTTTGCTTCTAAGACTCACGCTGAGCGTCTTGAATGCTTAAGACGTCAGTGAGCGTGCTGATGCTTTAAGACTTCACGCTGAGCCGTCTGATTGCTTTAAGAGCTCACGCTGAGCGTCCGATGCTATTAAACTGCAAGGTGAGCGTCTGATGCTATTAAGAACTCAGTTGAGCTCCTGAATGCTTCTATGACACACGTGAGCGTCTGATTGCTTACAGACTCACGTGAGCAGTGCTTGATGCTTTATGGACTCACTGAGCGTCTGATGTTAAGACCTCACGTGAGCGTCTGATGCTTTAAACACACCGTGAGCGTCTGATGCTTTAAGACTTCACGTGAGCGTTGCTGATGCTTTAAGGACACACGTGAGCGTTCCTGATTGCTTTAAGACTCACGTGAGCGTCTGAATGCTTTAAGACTCACGTGAGCGTCTGACGCTTTAAGACTCACGTGACGTCTGATGCTTTAAGACTCACTGAGCGTCTGATGCTTTGATCACAGTGAGCGTACTGATGCTTTACGAACACACGTGAGCGTCGATGCTTTAAAGACCCGTGAGCGTCTGATGCTTTAAGACTCAGTGAGCGTCTGTTGCTTTAAGACTCACGTGAGCGTGCTGTTGCTTTAAATCAGGGTGAGCGGTCTGTTGTTTAGACTGCACGTGAAGGTCTGTTGCTTCAAGACACACGTGGAGCGTCTGATGGTGCTTTATGAATCACGTGAGCGTCCGATGCTTTAAGACACACGTGAGCGTCTTGATGCTTTATTGCACAGGAGCGTCCGATGCTTCAGACTCACGTGAGCGTCTGATGCTTATAATGACTCACGTGAGCGTCTGAATGCTTTATTGATCACGTGACGTCTCGCCGCTTTAAGACACAGTGAAGCGTTCTGATCTTTAAGACTCACGTGAGCGCTGATGCTTTCGACACACGTGAGTCTGATGCTTTAAGACTCTCACGTGAGCGTCTGATGCTGTTATGATCCAGTGAGCGTCTGATGCTTTAAGACACACGTGAGCGTTCTGATAACTTTTAAGACTCAACGTGAGCGTCTGATGCTATTAGAGACAACACGTGGAGGCGTTGATGCTTTATGACAACGTGAGCGTCTGAGCTTTAAGCACTCACTGTGAGCGTTCTGTTGCTTTAGACACACGTGAGGCGTCTGATGCTTATGCTCACTGAGCGTTGATGCTTTAAGATCGGACGTGAGCGTCTGATGCTTAAGATTACGGTGAGCGGTCTGATTGCTTGTAAGACTCAGCCTGAGCGTCCTGATGTTTAAGACTCACGTGAGCGTCTTGATGCTTTAAGACTCAGTGAGCGTCCTGTTGCTTTAAGACACACGTGACGTCTGATGCTTATGACTTCACGTGAGCGTATGATGCTTTAAACTCCGTGAGCGTCTGATGCTTTTAGATCGAACTCTCACGTAAGCGTCTGATGCTTTAAGACATCAGTGACGCGTTGAATGCTTTAAGACTCCGTGAGCGTCTGATGCATTTAAGAACTCACGTGAGGGTCTGATGCTTTAAGACTCACGTGAGCGGCTGATGCTTAAGACTCAGCCGTGAGCGTCTGATGCATAAGACACAGCGTGAGCGTCTGATGCTTTAAGACTGCAGTGAGCGTCTGATGCTATTATGACTCACCGTCGAGCGTCTGATGCTTTAAAGACTCACGTGAGCAGTCTGATGCTTTATAGACTCACGTGAGCGTCTGTGCTCTAATGACTGCACGGTGAGCGCTCTGAATTGCTTTAAGAACTCAACGTGAGCGTCTGGATGCTTTAAGACTACAGTGAGCGTATGATGCTTTAATGACTCACGTGAGCGCTGATGCTTAAGACTCACGTGCGTCTGTGCTTTAAGACTCACGTGAGCGTGTGATGCTTTAAAGAGACACACGTGAAGCGTCTGCTCGCTTTTAGACTCACACGTGGTGTCTGAATGCTATTATGACTCAGCGTGGCGTCCTGATGCTTAAGACTTAGCGTGACGCTGATCTTTAAAGATCACAATGACGCGCTCTGATGCTTTAAGACTCACGGCTTGATAGCGTGCCTGAAAATGCTTTGTTGACTCATGTGAGCGTCTGATGCTTTAAGAACTCACGGAGCGTCTGATGCTTTAGACTCACGTGAGCGCCTGATGTTTAAGACTCACGTGAGCGTCTGATGCTTTAAGCTCACCGTGAGCGTCTGATGCTTAAGACTCAGTGAGCGTCTGAGTGCTTTAGACTCACGTGAGCGTCTGATGGCATTAAAAATGGCCGGAGCTCTCTGTGTGTCCAGAATTGATGGGGAAGCAGCTGGGATCACGGTGAAGACCTCAGGCTGGAGCTGAAAGCACGATGACACTGGCCTCGGATGCTCCCAGACGCATGATCTCCTCCCCTCACCAGGTTCACCTTTACACGTGCGATCTGTCGGTGAGGGAGGGTCTGTCAGGGCTCTCCAGATCGTCGACATATCAACGCCCCGAAGCAGGGTTAGAATCGAGCAAATCAGAAACAGTCACACGCTGATCTAATCTGACAAGTAATGATTACATACACTTTATAAAAAGACACATTTGCATTTTGTTCTCACTGTCTGACATGAAACCAGATTAACTTTATTTTATTTTAGGTCAATTAGAATTTTCTAAATAATTTATTTTGTCAAATTTGAGAAGAATCGAGAGAAAGAATTTTCTACACGGTTTTATATTCTTTTTACAAAACCAAAAGTTTACAAAACATTTCATTAATATGTTGTAGCATTGCTTTAAACTGTATAAAACGCCCAAGCTTTAACTTCCTGGCTCCTGAGATGTTGCTCCAATATTTCCACATAGTGTTCTTCTTCATGATGAAAACTACCCACAGCATGAAGAGGCCCCCCCGTATTTCACAATTGGGATGGGACTCAGAACCCGCCTTCTTTCTGATCTGTATGATGATGTCATTTCCATCATTGTTTTAAACCAATGAACCTGAACCTTCAAGTGTCTGTAAATTACACCCAACAGAATTAGGGCAAAATCGGGCAAAAAATAAACACTCTAGTTACTTTTAAAATCACGTCATTATGCTCAAATACTTCATGTTTAAAGCAGTACTAAGTAACTCATGCCCCTAGAGCATAAGTGCTACTGCAGGTGTCATAGAATGTTACGTTTTTTACTCATTAATTGTCCGTGAGAGTAAATACTACGCTGACAGAAAAGACAAGGGACAGAGGGATATTGTTCATCCAATTACACAATGGAGATCATTTTTTCACTCAAACTTGGCTGTAAATACTGTTTAAGTGGCGCTAGCCCACAGTTAGCTTTGCCCATTTAATTAGCCTGTTAGCTTCTTCTTCGTGATTCTATTAGTGTGTATTGGTGACTCAGACCCGGTGGCAGTCAAGTTGCCATTGTGGTTTTCTGGCCAGAGACACCAGGGGGCGATGAAAGACCCTCCAATCATCCCATTAACACTTGTATTACCCCCAGAGGAACTACGGAAAGGATTTATTAAGGTAAAAACGTTGCATAGTTCTGCTTTAAAGGGATATTTCAGGATTTTTGACATTGGGCCTCATTTCCTAGTTATCCAGAGTGTTGTTGATGTCTGGAGATATTTTTTCTTAAATTCATACAGTTCTTATATTTGAAGAGTCTAGTGGCGCTAGGCTAGAGCAAGGCTAAAGCATTTCTATGGTATCAGTTAGCCTGCATTAAAAGTACAGCGGTTAGCGCTTGTGCTTCACAGCAAGAAGGTCCGGGTTCGATTCCCACTGGACGGGCCTTTCTGTGTGGAGTTTGCATGTTCTCCCGTGTCTGCGAGGTTTCCTCCGGGTACTCCGGTTTCCCTATCACTAAAAAAACATGTACAATAGGCCAGATGAATGAGAGTGTGTTTGAGAGTGTGCATGGGGGACGACGGATGGAAATTAGCCCAAGGCTACAATCCGGTGTGGCTTGTTCATTAACTTGCACGTCCCGACAAATAATCATAACCAATAAACATAAAAACAGTGTGACCCACTCCACAGTGCACCTGAGGTAAATCATTATAACACCAGACTAACCATATACACTCACCTAAAGGATTATTAGGAACACCATACTAATACTGTGTTGACCCCCTTTCGCCTCAGAACTGCCTTAATTCTACGTGGCATTGATTCAACAAGGTGCTGAAAGCATTCTTTAGAATGTTGGCCCATATTGATAGATAGCATCTTGCAGTTGATGGAGATTTGTGGGATGCACATCCAGGGCACGAAGCTCCGTTCCACCACATCCCAAAGATGCTCTATTGGGTTGAGATCTGGTGACTGTGGGGCCATTGTAGTACAGTGAACTCATTGTCATGTTCAAGAACCAATTTGAAATGATTGGAGCTTTGTGACATGGTGCATTATCCTGCTGGAAGTAGCCATCAGAGGATGGGTACATGGTGGTCATAAAGGGATGGACATGGTCAGAAACAATGCTCAGGTAGTCCGTGGCATTTAAACGATGCCCGATTGGCACTAAGGGGCCTAAAGTGTGCCAAGAAAACATCTCCCACACCATTACACCACCACCACAGCCTGCACAGTGGTAACAAGGCATGATGGATCCATTTCTCATTCTGTTTACGCCAAATTCTGACTCTACCATCTGAATGTCTCACCAGAAATCGAGACTCATCAGACCAGGCAACATTTGTCCAGTCTTCAACTGTCCAATTTTTTGTGAGCTCGTGCAAATTGTGCCTCTTTTCCTATTTGTAGTGGAGATGAGTGGTACCCGGTGGGTCTTCTGCTGTTGTAGCCCATCCGCCTCAAGGTTGTGCGTGTTGTGGCTTCACAAATGCTTTGCTCCATACCTCGGTTGTAACGAGTGGTTATTTCAGTCAAAGTTGCTCTTCTATCAGCTTGAATCAGTCGGCCCATTCTCCTCTGACCTCTAGCATCAACAAGGCATTTTCGCCCACAGGACTGCCGCATACTGGATGTTTTTCCCTTTTCACACCATTCTTTGTAAACCCTAGAAAGGTTGTGCGTGAAAATCCCAGTAACTGAGCAGATTGTGAAATACTCCACCAACAACCATGCCACGCTCAAAATTGCTTAAATCACCTTTATTTCCCATTCTGACATTCAGTTTGGAGTTCAGGAGATTGTCTTGACCAGGACCACACCCCTAAATGCATTGAAGCAACTGCCGTGTGATTGGTTGTTTAGAAAATTGCATTAATGTGAAATTGAACAGGCGTTCCTATAATCCTTTAGGTGAGTGTATATGTCTGTGTTAATAGAATCATTTAAAATAACTATATTTGAGCAGCATCAGCTTCGTGGCTGTAAGCTAACGCAGCGGCGGAGTGATCTGCGAGAAAATAGTCCCTCAAAATGCGGTAATTCATGTGATACAGGTCAGTTATATTTCAAACATTATTCTATTAACACAGACATTTATATGGTTAGTCTGGTGTTATAAGTGATTTACCTCAGGTGCACTGTGGAGTGGGTCACACTGTTTTTAATGCAGGCTAACTGATACCATAGAAATGCTTTAGCCTTGCCCTAGCCTAGCGCCACTAGACTCTTCAAATATAAGAACTGCATGAATTTAAGAAAAAAAATATCTCCAGACATCAACAACACTCTGGATAACTAGGAAATGAGGCCCAATGTCAAAAATCCTGAAATATCCCTTTAACGCCACTACTGGAAAAGATCTGTGCGTGTGTTATTTCTTGAATGAAGCCCGTTCCCTCCTGAAAGAAAAGAGTTTGAACCTTGGAGCCGGTGAAGAGCAGCTCGTTGGTGCAGTCCACGCAGAGCACGGCTTTACTGTGTCCTCAGCGACGCTCACGCACGCCAGCGCTGACTGTCGGGCCACTTTACCAGAGACACGGAGCTGATCACGCCCCTGCAGACCAAGAGTCAGAACATCAGGGATTCATCACACAGAAGGGAATGAGCAGATGTTTGAATCACTAAAACGTGAGTCTCTCGCCCATTCGGAGTTATGAATTATTAAAGAAATAAGCAGAAGGCAGAATCTCACTCCATGACATCTAATAAGCCACTCACATGGTAAAGTGTCTGAGGATTAATGTCTTCCAGAAAATCAGAAAATAAGGGAAAAATATTAAAATGTGTTAAATCTTCTCCAGGTGCGTCTTGATGATTATGTGCTGCTAATGAGTTTGTGAATGAGCTGAAAGAGCAGCAGGAGACGGAGCTGTCGATCATCTCACCTGTCACTCACTCAAGTTTAAATGACGTCAAACACATGGAAGAAAAGAGTTTTATCCTGTGAGTAAATGAGGAGGACGAGCCTCAGACTGGAGCCTCCTGTGTCTGTCAAAACAAAGATGTCCGACACATGTCCCTCGTCTCAAACATCTCCTCACTGTCAAACTGTCACTTCCTGTTCCATCACAGCTTCCTATCTGCACTGAAGACGGCGAGGTCCATCTGAGGTCAGAGACGTTCACCTCACACTGCCACATAAAGCCTTCAGGGTCATTTCATGTTTTCATATCAAAATAAGCCCTCTTAAAGGGATATTTCAGGATTTTTGACATTGGGCCTCATTCTCTAGTTATCCAGAGTGTTGTTGATGTCTGGAGATATTTTTTTCTTAAATTCATGCAGTTCTTATATTTGAAGAGTCTAGTGGCGCTAGGCTAGGGCAAGGCTAAAGCATTTCTATGGTATCAGTTAGCCTGCATTAAAAACAGTGTGACCCACTCCACAGTGCACCTGAGGTAAATCACTTATAACACCAGACTAACCATATAAATGTCTGTGTTAATAGAATCATGTTTGAAATATAACTGACCTTGTATCTCATGAATTAGCGCATTTTGAGGGACTATTTTCTCGCAGATCACTCCGCCGCTGCGTTAGCTTACAGCCACGAAGCTGATGCTGCTCAAATATCAGTTATTTTAAATGATTCTATTAACACAGACATTTATATGGTTAGTCTGGTGTTATAAGTGATTTACCTCAGGTGCACTGTGGAGTGGGTCAGACTGTTTTTAATGCAGGCTAACTGATACCATAGAAATGCTTTAGCCTTGCCCTAGCCTAGCGCCACTAGACTCTTCAAATATAAGAACTGCATGAATTTAAGAAACAAATATCTCCAGACATCAACAACACTCTGGATAACTAGGAAATGAGGCCCAATGTCAAAATCTTGAAATATCCCTTTAAGTGTAATAATGACCAAGGGAGGCTCAGGAGGTTCAGGAGGTTCAGGAGGCTCAGGAGGTTCAGGACCAGCAGACTTTATAACACCAGGTTTCAGTAATAACAGCTCTAATTCCAGCTCTAACGATCAGACCAAAGCAGATGCTCCTGAACACAAACCAAACGCTCCATCTACAGGTTTACAAGAGTTCATTCACTCTGAAAGAATCATGGAGTAAATTTCCCCAAAGGTTAAAACACCACACCCTGGAGCGTTAGTGCAATCACAGGTTAATTTCCCCTGAGTGTGATCTGCCAGGCTCAGCACACAGTTAGTGATGCACTTATTAACCCTGATTATGTCTGCCAGGCTCAGGCCACACACAGAGTGTTTCTCAAATGCAGGATCCGATCTTTCAAAAATGCTTATGAGAGATTAATACAACCCTGTCCGTCAAAATGAGAGAGGAGAGAAATGATCCTGAGCGAAACCAGTGCAGGCACCTGTGCGCAGTGTTGCTTTCGGCAGCCCTTTTAGTTTTAGTCTTAGTCTTATGGACGAAAATGCTCATGAGAGATTAATACAGCGGTATTGGTATTGGTGCTGATGGTAATAAAAAGGAATGAAATTCTTAGAAGCTATAACATGCACATAACCATGTATTTCCACATTCAACATAACCCGTAGTACAGGGCGGGGCCGGCGGCTCGAGGAAAGCCTCTCCTGGCAGCAGACTCTTACAGTAAGTCTCTTTTAATGCACAGCATAGGACACTTAACTAATGATGGTCCTGTTGCTCGGGGGCTGCTCCCCTCTGGCAGCAGGTCCAGACACAGGAAAGAAAAAAGAAGAACCTCGACTCCTTTATAATACACATCATTAAGATTAATCTTGTTATCATGAGCATCAATCAGTCTGTTAATACTATACTTTTCATGAATAAATGTGGAGTATGTTATGTATCATTCAAGCACGTTGATACAAAGTAATGCTATATGGGCTGGAATGATGATGATGAATAACAATAACACTAACATGGTAAAAAGGTATAAGAAATAAAAATGATACACTTGTTATAAAGTGTAACATACTGTGAATGTCGACTTAATGTAATGCATTGTTACATTTGTTGTAAATATGTCACAAACTTAATTGTTCAGTAAGACAATAAGAAGTAAACATTGTTATTGTTGCAACCACATTATTATTATTATTATTATTATTTATATATTAATGACATTTTTAATGTGTCTAAATTATTAAAATTAGTGATTTTCGCAGATGACACAAACGTCTTCTATTCCAATGACAATTATAGTAATTTAGTAACTAACATAAACTGTGAACTAAGTAAATTAAAAACATGGATGGACATTAATAAATTGTCCCTCAACCTAAATAAAACAAAAGTAATGTTTTTCGGTAATTATAATGGAAAACCAGACTCAGTAAACATAGAAGGTGTAGTCTTAGATACAGTATCAGAAATTAAATTCTTAGGAGTCATCATTGACAGTAAATTAAGCTGGAAACCACACATAAGACACATACAAGGTAAAGTCTCCAAAAGTATCTCAATCATTAACAAAGCAAAGTTTTTCTTAAATTACAATGCATTATTTTTGTTATATAGTTCATTAGTTTTGCCATATCTAAACTACTGTGTAGAAGTCTGGGGCAATAACTATAAAAGCTCATTACACCCCCTTGTTATACTCCAAAAACGGGCTGTAAGAATTATACATAAAGTAGGATATTATGATCACACTAATATATTATTTCTGCAGTCTAAACTGTTAAAAATGCATGATTTAGTTGATTTCTCTACTGCCCAACTTCTGTTTAAAGCCAACAAAAATGTGCTACCTGCAAGGATACAAATGCTTTTTGCACGCACAGAAGGGGATATAACCTGAGGGGGTGTGATAACTTTAAGACTCAAGCAGTGTCTTCCACTAGGAAAAGTATGTTTGTGTCTGTATGTGGAGTTAAACTCTGGAACAAATTGGGGGCAGAATATAAACAATGTCCAAATATTCATCATTTCAAATCAAGATATAAAAAAATGGTATGGTCAAAGTACCAGAAGGAGGAAATGGGTACTTGATTGCTAATGGGTGTCACAAAGTGCTGTATACTTTAAAGGTCAGATCTAACTAATAATGAAGTATATTGTGGTTGTTACTATTACACTATTGCAGTTGTTATTGCCATTGTTATTGCTATTGCTGTTGTGTTGTTATCATCACTATTTAAACTTTAAATGTAACAGTCTAGGATTAATACCTAACAATCTGTGGATTATTCTTAGAATCCAACTCAATCGATTCAGACAGCGGTACTGCTATTGATGCTGATGGTAATATAAAGGAAATAAACTCTTAGAAGTAAAACATGCACATATCTAGGTACTCCGCATTCAACATAACCCATAGTATAGGGCAGACATGTGGGGGCCGGCAGCTCGAGGAACTCTCTTCTGGCAGCAGACTCCTAAAAATTGTCTCTTTTAATGCATAGTATAGGACACTTAACAAATGATGGTCCGGTTGCTCGGGGGCTGCTCCCCTCTGGCAGCTGGTCCAGTCACAGAAAAGAAGAAAAAGAAAGAAAAGCCCCGAATCCCTTTTAACACATATCAGTAAGACCATTCTTGTTATCATGAACATCAATCAGTCTGCGATTACTGTACCTTTCATGAATAAATGTGGAGTATTTTATGTATCATTCAAACACTTTGATACAGAGTAATGCTATATGGGTTGTAATGGTGATGGTGAACAACGATAATGCCAACATGGTAATGAATTCTGTATGGGAGACAGAAATAATACACTGGTTGTAGCGTGTGAGATACTGTGAATGTTGAGCGTGTGAGATACTGTGAATGTTGACCTGGTATAATGCAGTGTCGCATTTGTTAATATGTAACCAACTCGGTTGATAGTTGTTTGTAAAATGGTAAGAAATATGCACTGTTGTCAGTCATTGTTATAGTTATTGTTATTGAAGTTTATGAACAGGGGTGGGAGTCAATAAGCTTGTCTTCTTCCCACTCCTTTTCGAGCTGTAATGTAAATTATTTTTTCTTTTTTCTTTTATTATGTATATATGTATTTCTGTTTTTTCTTTTCTTCTTTAGCTCGAAATAAAATATTCAAATCAATCAAAATTATTTAAGTTTATGAAAGGGGGTGGAAGTCAATAAGCTTGTCTTCTTCCCACTCCTTTTCGAGCAAGAATGTTAGTTATTTGTTTTTTTCTGGCTTTTGTGCCTGTGTTGTGTAGCTCGAAATAAAAATATCAATCAGTCAATCAATCAATCAATACAACCCTGTCCGTCAAAATGGAGAGAAATGATCTGGAGCGAAACCAGTGCAGGCGCCTCAAACCCGCCTCCATGAATGAGGCGCAGGACGTCGAGCAAACTGAGCGACACAAGTGAACAAAGTGGATCTTAGCATTTGAGAAACACTCAGAGTCAGTATCGATCTCTTTTCCCTGAGTCTCGTCCTCCAGGCTCCGCCTCTTACTGTCTCAGCTCAGACGTCACCGCTTGAACCTTTCTCCTTCGAGACGCCGGCGACGGCTCCGGAGTCCGATTCACCAGAGCTTTAACACTTTCCCACCGAGAGAGAAAACGTGTTTAAAAGAAAAGACAGAGGAGGAAACGTGTGGAGGAAACGTGTGGAGGAAACATGTGGAGGAAACGTGTGGAGGAAACGTGTGGAGGAAACGTGTGGAGGAAACGTGAGGAGGAAGCGTGTGGAGGAAGCGTGTGGAGGAAGCGTGTGGAGGAAGCGTGTGGAGGAAACGTGTGGAGGAAGCGTGTGGAGGAAGCGTGTGGAGGAAGCGTGTGGAGGAAGCGTGTGGAGGAGGAAGCGTGTGGAGGAGGAAGCGTGTGGAGGAGGAAGCGTGTGGAGGAGGAAGCGTGTGAGGAAACGTGTGGACTCACATGGACGGCGCTTTGGACGAGTATCCCGGGGACAACACGCTGTAGATACTGTCCATGTCCCCGCCTCCCTCCGGGGTCTCCACCAACGGGAGCGCGGCGCTGGGGTCGGGGGCGGAGTCAGGGGCGGGGTCAGTGTTGGCGTAGAGAAGCTCCATCTGCGTGGCCGTCCGTCTGCGAGCCTGGAACACAGGGAAAACACGCAGCTCATGGGATGTGAGAGCTAGAAACGAGTTTGTGCAGCAGCTCAGAGACAAACTGGTACCTTGTTCTTGCTCCTGTTTTCTCCACAGACTTTCATCAGGTCCGACGTCAGCGGACTGTAAGAAATACAAACACGTTTTAAAAACCCTCAGGCTCTCAGAAACACAGGGGCATAGGCGACCCAGGCGGCCACCGAGGAATTGCGCTTTCAGGACAAATTTCCCTACGGGGACAATACTGTAAAGAACACAAACAAACAAACAAACAAACAAACATGTTCACTTCTTAACCCCAACATGAACCGAGCGCATTTTCTCTAGTTTTGGTTTTGCCCAAATCTAAAAGCAACAAAGTGGAAAAAGAGCTTCAAAAAAATAATGTCAGCTCCGGTCCAGAAGCTTTTCAAGATTTGGGTAAAGCCGAACTGGAGAAAATGTGCTCGGTTCAGGCGGGGGTTAAGAGGTTAATGATAAAGAAACGACAGAAATGATATAAATGCCATGAAAAGGACAAAATGTAGATCCCCATACTTTAGTATTGTCCCTGGCTTCACGTTCCATTTGTTTGGGGAGAGAATGTTCAAGTTAAATCAGGTCCGGGACTCAATAAGAGCTAACGGCATTTCTGTGATTTCACCAGAACCTGTGACCCCGCCCTCTGACCCCGCCCTGAGACCCGCCCTCTGACCCCGCCCTCTGACCCCGCCCTCTGACCCCGCCCTGAGCTCTGACTGGACTCACTTGGCGTCGGCTGAAGGGCTGTGTGGAGACTCGTCGCTGCTGCTGTCGTCTCCGTTTTCTGTAGAAACAAAAAGGTTTATTTAGTTTGTTTTTGATTAAATCCTGTTTCCAGAGCGTCGGGACAGACTCCGCCTCCGTGGGGTTTAAGTTCTTTAGTGAAGCTTCGGACGAGCCGAGCGACAATATCAGGTTTATCTCCAGTGTCAAGAAATGTTGGGGAAATTAGAGGGGAAATTCGTGGAATAAATATAAGAGAAAGTAAAAAAAAAAAAAAAAAAAAAATTATAATGAGGGGGAAATGCGGAAATAAGTTTTAAAAAAATTGAGAAATTTTTTTTAAGGGAAAAATATATGGGTTATAAATAAATATAAAATATAAATATATGGGTTATCAGATGAAAATGATTAAAATACTTCAGGAATTTATTGTTGTTAAATTGAATTAAAATTAAATACATATTTTCAGGAATTATGGTAAATGTGTAAAAACTGAAAATAGGCATGTATAGCATACGTATGAGTGTATATTTGTGTATATGTGTATGTGTGTGTATGTGTGAGCTTATGTGTACATGTATGTGTATATATGTTTGTATGTATGTAAATGTGCATATACATAATGTATGTGTGTGTATGTATATATATATATATATATATATATATATAGTATATGTGTGTATGTATGTATAATCCGGAAAAAAAAAAAAAAAAATCGTACATACCCCAAAACAATATACAATTGGTGCTGCTTTAGTAATGTTTTGTTTTCTGTTGTTTTTGTTCAGTTTTGTTTGTCATTATGTCTTGTTTTGTTTGTCCACTTGGGGTGTTCTAAGAAATAATTAAAAAAAACAATTAGTTTAGTTTAGTTTAGTTTAGTTTTAGTTTATTTATTTGTTTGAGCAGTTAACCTGCTCAAAGGGAGTGGGCTGAAGCCAAAGGCTTATAAGCGCCCACCCCAAAATAAAAATAGTAACATTACATTTAATATTTACAAGGTAGCAAATCATAAACAAAGGAACATAGGGCAAAGTAACAATAAATGATGAAGAATAAGACAAAAACAACAGCAAAATAAAGAACAACAAAAGAATGTGCTACTTTTATGTTATAAAGGTGCATTCATACATATTATACTCTGAGATCTTGCTACTTCCCAGTTGTCATTACTATCCTCAATATAATTTAATTTGGGTTTAATTATCATTAATTATCATTATTAAAAGTGCATTAATACATATTATATTCTGAGATCTTGCTACTTCCCAGTTGTCAATACCATCCTTAATATAATTTAATTCGGGTTTATTTATCATTATTATTATATTTGTTTAATTGAGTTATATGTGAAGTGAGATGTAAGCCTTGCATAATGAGGTGCATTAAAAAGCCAGGGTGTAGAACGGGCCAGTTGAAGAGGGCAGTAACTCCCCTTCAACAAACCCCCACCCAGCTGCCCTAACAGCTGATTTTGTAGATGATGTTCCTATGCTGAGTGGTGCATTAAAAGACAAGGTTTTGAGCCCGTTGGGAGGGTCCCTCTCAACAGATCCATAACTTGCCTACCCTAATTCTCAATTTGTAAATTTGAGCAATAGAATGACAACCGTTCCAAGCAGCAACACTCTTCCTTGATTATAGAGGAAACACACATAATTGATCCTACTGCGCCTCCTAGTGGCAACACATTTCTTGTTCTCTGTATATTTCAAAAGTCTTTTGTTTGTAAAAACAATGAATGAAAAAAAGGGTAAAATATGGGAAAAATGAGAAAAAAAACTAGAAGAAATTGGAAAAGAAGTTTGGAAAAAATTTAAAAAAAATTGGGAATAAATATAAAAGAAAATGGGGGGACATTTGGAGATAAAATTATGGGGGAAAACTGGAAAAAATAGGAAAATATTTGAAGAAAATTGGCAAAAAACGAGGAATGAATATAGGGGGAAAATAGGTAGTGTTTTATTTTGTCGTCTGTTCAAGCCACTCGTCTTTTTTAAATGTAGTTATTTGCAGCACATTTTTACATATTTCCGATTCATTTTTGTCACTTTGGCCCAGCCCTGGTTCAGCCTGAGGAGAAGCAGTGGGTTAGGCCTGCAGGGGGCGCTGGTTACAGAGTGAGAGAAGCTGCTTTTAGTGACTCACCGTTAAACTCGGGCACTAAATCTGTAAAAAGAAAACAGGCACAAAGGAACAAAAGAAATGAATAATACAGGCAGCACTTAAACACGACACCAGACAAAAGGAAAAGTTCGGTCTGTCCATGAACACATCGCCTGCTGAGACGAGAACTAAACATAAAGTGTTTTCTGCCTAAAAATGCCCAAAATTGTATGAACAGGGATTTTGGATCTTGTTTAGTTTTTGAATAAACTAGTTATTAGTGATTTTTTTCTTTTGTTCAAAGCTCAATAAATCTGTCAGGAATTAGATCTGTAAAAATGACTGAATAAGTGTCCAGACCAGGGAGTTTTCCAAAATATTTCAAAATGTAGTTTTTTTCTTTCAAAATGTTCAAAAACTGTCCAAAAATTTTCAAAACTTTTCAAATTAGGAAAATTGTGAAAAATGTTTAACTTAAACAATTTTAAAAAATGAAAAAATATATAAATATAAAAAAAGTCACATTATTTTCTTTCTTTTTTTATTTTTATTTTCCAAAATTGTCCAAACTGTTTCATTTCGCCCTCCCAAAACTTTTCCAAAAAATGTCAAAACATTTCCAGACTTCCAAAATCTTCCAAACTTTTTCAAACTGGGCAAATGACCATATTTGGATTACAGCGTCATCTCGGTCACAGCCTTTCCTGCTACACGTGGATACCAAACATGTATTTGTGAGTGAATGAGCGTGGGAAAGACCAGGGAGCCACACACACATGTTGGAGTCACTTCCTGGATAAATCTCAGAGAATAAACATCGTAAAGAGAGTTTGGGTTAAAACTAAACTGGACACAGATGTTTCGCCCTCGTACCGTGCAGAGCGTTCCCGAGCAGAGCGTCCAGCTCCGGGTTAAGCTCCGCCTTCTCCTTCAGCATGTGGAACAGCAGCTGGTTCTGGGTGGCGCTGGTCACTTCCGTCTGTCTGAGGCGACCCTCCAGCTCCTTCAGCTGGGACTGGGACTGAGCGGCCTGCAGCCCTGAACGCACCACAGGGAGGCAGAGGTCAGTGAACGCACCACAGGGAGAGACAGAGGTCAGTGAACGCACCACAGGGAGAGACAGAGGTCAGTGAACGCACCACAGGGAGACAGAGGTCAGTGAACGCACCACAGGGAGAGACAGAGGTCAGTGAACGCACCACAGGGAGAGACAGAGGTCAGTGAACGCACCACAGGGAGACAGAGGTCAGTGAACGCACCACAGGGAGACAGAGGTCAGTGAACGCACCACAGGGAGGCAGAGGTCAGTGAACGCACCGCAGAAACGCTAAGTCTGGGCGATACTAACAAAAATGAGTAAGTCAGTATCTTTGGGACTTTCTCGATAAAGATGATGAAGCCATATTTTGCAAACCATCAGTAATATGTAAAAATGTGATGCAAACGTCTACATTTATATCACTTTGTCGCTCAAAAACATAATTGTCCTGAACAGATGAAAAAAAGGGCAAAAAAAAACACTTTCCCCCCAAAAAAATTTCACCCAATTTTCCCATATTTTTTCAAATTTTACCAACTTTTTTTCCCTATTATTTCTCAATGTATTCAATTTCTTTCCCTATTTCTACACATTTCCCCCCACATTTTTTGTTCCAATTTTTCTTCAATTTATTCAATTTTTCCCTAATTTTTGTCCATTTCCCCCCTATTTTTTCCCAATTTTCCCTTCGTCCCCCAATTTCTCAATATTTTCCCAAAAAATTGTCCCCCAATTTATTGCCTCTTTCCCCCCAAATGTTTCCCCTATTTCGCCATTTTTCTCTATTTTGGAAATGTAATGGGAATATCTCATCTGTAGCTTCAAGTCTTTTGGAGATCATTTCATCCTTCCCTTATTTGATGGTTTAATAGAAATGTTAACACTTAAGTCACTGGAGACGTATCAGTAAATATCAGTAAGTATCAGTAAGTATCAGAAAGTATCAATAAGTACCAGCAAGTATGAGTAAGTATGAGTAAGTATCAGTAAGTATGAGTAAGTATGAGTAAGTAAAAGTATAAGTACCTTGCTGATGGCCATGGTCATGAAATGGTCCAGGAGAAAACGAGCCTCGGCCAAAGAGCAGGACCCGATCAGTGAAGAGACGTCTGCGGCGTCAGCGTCCTCCTGGAAGACACTTTTATCGTTATTAAATCAAACGTCTGGAGTTTTGTTCATTCAGAGCTAACGTTAATGCGCGTTTGAGACTCGCTGAATCATAAATCAGGCCTAAAGCTGAACAGTTTTAATCAGACGGAACATTTACTGATAAAGAAGTCACACAGGGCTGATACACGGCCACCAGGGGAGCCGTTTCCCCAATAACGAGCCTGTGCAGAGAGGAGCGATCGATAAACTGGCTCTTTCTTCACCTTCAATAGAAACCGCTGATGAATTTCAAACATCTGGGACTCATATCGACAATAAATTCAGTTTTTACAAACACTGGGATTGGTAAGAGACAAACCAAAGAGAATCTGAAACTGTCAGAGAGACCTGTACCTTGGCCTCCTCCATCTGCATGATGTTGGCCTGGCAGTCGGAGATGCTGTCGTTGATGTAGTCGATGTTGGCGCTCAGAGCCTCCACCTCGTCCCCAGAGGAGCCAGAGGAGCCAGAGGATCCAGGGACTGTGACTGAGCCGTCGACTGGTCCAGGGTGTTGGAGCAGCTCTCCTTCAGCAGACGCTCTCTCCTCCTCACCACCTTCTCCTTCCTCCGAGTCAGCTCCTCACGTTGCTTCAGGAGTCACACGAGAGGAACCAGGAGTTACATTTGTTTTGATCCAGATACCTTCCCTGTACTCAAATATGTGTCGTCTAGAACCAGCAAACAGAACAATAATGTGAGGAAGATCTGCACATCTGAAACTACTTCCTGGATAAAGCTCTGGCTCAAAGCGACAAGAATACGAGAACGAGAAGAACTTCCCGTCAGAGTTAGAGGAGAAAACTAGAGTGAGCTTCATTTAACATGAACCAAACTCATGGATTAATAAGTCACAGATTTAAAGCCGGCTCTGACCTTGAGCAGGCGGTTCATGTCTGTTTCCATGTTGCAGATGGTGAGTCGCTGCAGAATCACGTCTGAGATCCTTCGCTCCAGACGCTGCCACTTACTCCGAGCCATTTTACCCAGAAGCCCCCGGCCACGGTACGTAAACCTGAGCGAGGGAGGAGACGTCAA
This sequence comes from Neogobius melanostomus, assembly GCA_007210695.1. Classification (NCBI taxonomy): domain Eukaryota; kingdom Metazoa; phylum Chordata; class Actinopteri; order Gobiiformes; family Gobiidae; genus Neogobius; species Neogobius melanostomus. Next base: position 353,570 of record VHKM01000432.1, read on the forward strand.
CATGGAGCTCACGGACTGTTTACCTCATTCATTCATTCAATCAAACTACAGCTGCACGTTTTCAAGTTTGTCATTAACTGGTTAGCGGTTAATACTCGGTTAACCATTAGTGTGCGCACTAACCAACCGCCCCCCCCCCCCCCCCCCCCCCCCCCCCACCCCTCTGTTACGTTACACTGACAGACGCGAAAGGGGTTTTTCATTGTTAACACCATTATTAAATGGCTGGAACACATTTAAAACAAAATTAATTGATAGAAATAAAACGCAGTGGTAATGACAGAGCAGTCAAAGTAGGTCACTGACTTGTGTTCACGTGGCCCTACAGTATTTATATTTATTTTACCTGCAGTCATTTAGCCGCTTTTTTTGAAACATTGTGCAAAGAAACGGTCATTCATGCATACAACAACAACAACAACAACAACAACACTTATCTCTCCACAACGTTTTAACAATAACGAGAAAGGCGAGTTTTGTGCCTTTAGCTTACCTAGCTACCTCCTAAGACTAAGTGATGGTGTCGGCTGTTGAAGTTGAAGTATATCTAAGCTCTGCAATGCAATACTTGCATTTTGATCCGTCATTCTCCCACGCTGTGCTGTTTATGGCCCGCTTCATATTGAAAAGTTAAACTAGCTTAGCCATGCGCCATGACGGCTTCTCCTGAACAAATGTTTGGGAGCGCTCTGGCGGTCTCTGGTGGTGCAAAAATGTAGTATTTTCAATGGCACGGCAAATTATACACGCCAGTTAACCGAGCAAAATGCTTTTACTCGCAATATTTTACGCAATTTTTACCGGTTAATCGGTTAACCATGGATACCCCTAAATCAAACCTTTATTAAACCAGGAAAGATCTAAAATCTCTTTTACAAGAGTGCCCACAGGTGTGATGAAGTGATGTGAATGAAGTCAGGGGGGCCATATATCGTCAACATTATTGAGGAAAAAATGTGAAAACATAAGGGGGAAAATGGGGAAATGTTGGGAAAAAAATAAGGGAAAACTGTGAAAAACCGGAGAAGAAAACTGGTGGAAAATTTTAAGGGAAAGATTTTGGAAAAAGTTGGGAAATAACCTGAAAAAAATTGGGAAATTGAAAGAAAATGAGAAAAATACGGCCATAAATTGGGACAAAAATTAAAAGAAAATTGGGGGGAAAAGTTGCTTTTTTCTGCCTTTTTGTCGTCTGTTCAGGACAATTCTCTTTTTGAGCGACAAAGCCATGTCAATTCATGTTTGCTGCACATTTATACATATTTCTGATGGTTTGCGAAAATATTGCTTCATCATCATTGTCGAGAAACATCTCAAAAATATGTTTATATTGATGTTGTCAGTGTGGCCCAGCTCTACAGGCCTGATGTGGACACAACACTGTAAAACTAATAAAAACATGTTTATATTGCTGTTTGTCAGTGTGGCCCAGCTCTACAGGCCTGATGTGGACACGAGACTGTAAAACTAATAAAAACATGTTTATATTGATGTTTGTCAGTGTGGTCCAGCTCTATAGGCCTGATGTGGACATGAGACTGTAAAACTAATAAAAACATGTTTATATTGATGTTTGTCAGTGCGGCCAGCTCTACAGGCCTGATGTGGACATGATACTGTAAAACTAATAAAAACATGTTTATATTGCTGTTTGTCAGTGTGGTCCAGCTCTATAGGCCTGATGTGGACATGATACTGTAAACTAATAAAAACATGTTTATATTGCTGTTTGTCAGTGTGGTCCAGCTCTATAGGCCTGATGTGGACATGAGACTGTAAAACTAATAAAAACATGTTTATATTGATGTTTGTCAGTGCGGCCCAGCTCTACAGGCCTGATGTGGACATGATACTGTAAAACTAATAAAAACAGGTTTATATTGATGTTTGTCAGTGTGGCCCAGCTCTACAGGCCTGATGTGGACATGATACTGTAAAACTAATAAAAACAGGTTTATATTGATGTTTGTCAGTGTGGCCCAGCTCTACAGGCCTGATGTGGACATGAGACTGTAAACTAATAAAACATGTTTATATTGATGTTTGTCAGTGCGGCCCAGCTCTACAGGCCTGATGTGGACACAACACTGTAAAACTAATAAAATTATGTTTATATTGATGTTTGTCAGTGCGGCCCAGCTCTACAGGCCTGATGTGGACACAACACTGTAAAACTAATAAAATTATGTTTATATTGATGTTGTCAGTGCGGCCCAGCTCTACAGGCCTGATGTGGACACAACACTGTAAAACTAATAAAAACATGTTTATATTGATGTTTGTCAGTGCGGCCCAGCTCTACAGGCCTGATGTGGACACAACACTGTAAACTAATAAAAACATGTTTATATTGCTGTTTGTCAGTGTGGTCCAGCTCTACAGGCCTGATGTGGACACAACACTGTAAAACTAATAAAAACATGTTTATATTGCTGTTTGTCAGTGTGGTCCAGCTCTATAGGCCTGATGTGGACATGATACTGTAAAACTAATAAAAATATGTTTATATTGATGTTTGTCAGTGTGGTCCAGCTCTATAGGCCTGATGTGGACATGATACTGTAAAACTAATAAAAACATGTTTATATTGCTGTTTGTCAGTGAGGCCCAGCTCTACAGGCCTGATGTGGACACGAGACTGTAAAACTAATAAAAACATGTTTATATTGCTGTTTGTCAGTGAGGTCCAGCTCTACAGGCCTGATGTGGACATGATACTGTAAAACTGGTTGTGATTGGTCGACGGCGTTGGTGACTGACCTGGTCCCGTTGAGTCCGGAGAAGCTCCTGCCTCCTCCGGCTCCGCTCCTGAAGTCCTGGCTCTGGTCTGGTCCTCGGCGCTGGACTCTCCCTGAGGGGGGCGGACCTGCCTCCTCAGGGCGCTCACCTGCAGACAGACGAATGAGAGCGTGAGACGTTTGGTTAAACTCTGACACTCACTTACACTCACTCACCTCCTCCGTCTTCCTGCGCAGGATCAGCTCCTGTTGTCTCTTCTGAGCCTCCAGTAACTTCAGCTGGTGCTACACACACACACAACATGACACACAAAGGCAGCTTTAGAAGGTAAGGGAAAAGGCAGACGTAGTGTTACCTCCTGTTTCCTCTGGTCCTTACAGTACTGCAGTATCAGTAGTATTTAGTAGTAGTAGTACTGTTACCTCCTGTTTCCTCTGGTCCTTCTTTAACGTGGCGATCTCTCGGTTTCGTCGAGACTCGTTGGTCCGGTTCTTCTCCTGCTGCTCCTTCATCTGCTTCATCAGACGAACCTGAAACGTTTCAAACAGATTTCCCTTTTCAAAATAACGTCTACAAAAGTCCAAATGAGGTTTTCATTCCACTCTGTAACAACATCTCCACTTTAGTCGCTCCATACGACTCACACTCAACCAAACCAAAGTCCCTCTGAGCAAATCTTTGGAACTAATATGTCACAAAATAAAACCACACATTTAAACCTGGCTCTGTCCATTATTTACATTTTGTCGCTGAAAATGTAGAAAGGTTTTTATGCTTAAAAGGCTTTATTTTACGTAACAGAAAGCTTGCATTGCCTTTATGTCAGTAATCGAGTTTCACCTGTAGCGTCTCAGCTTCAGACTTTTCATTTAGTTTTAGTCTCATGTTAGTTTCTTTTCTCTAAAACGTTCCCGTGATGACCCTCTCGTACCTTGGTCCTCTTCATGTCGGCCACCTCGGCCTGCAGGTGGCGCAGTTGCCTCTCGTACTGGCCCTGGTTCTTCAGCAGTCGGGCGTGTTCTCTCTGCGCAGACTGGAGCTTCTGCAGCTCGCGGTGCATCACGCTCAGTTTACGCTCGTACTCGCTCTTGATCTTACGCGCTTTGTCCTCGGAGCCGCTGTCCGTCGCCGACGCCGACGCTGAAGGGGAGGAGTTAAAGTCACACATGAGGGGGAGGCGGGACTTTAAAGTGACACACGAGAAGATACAAGAAGCTCTATCAACAAAACTGCTTCTAAACACATCATGTACTCGACTCAGACCACACGCCTGGATCTTGTACTGCAGTAGTAGTAGTAGTAGTAGTAGTAGTAGTAGTAGTAGTAGTAGTAGTAGTAGTAGTAGTAGTAGTAGTAGTAGTAGTAGTAGTAGTAGTAGTAGTAGTAGTAGTAGTAGTAGTATCTTACTCATGTTGTGCAGTACTCGGCCCCTCTCTGCCCGGGTCTCCTGTATCTTGTACTGCAGTAGTAGTAGTAGTAGTAGTAGTAGTATCTTACTCATGTTGTGCAGTACTCGGTCCCTCTCTGCCCGGGTCTCCTGTATCTTGTACTGCAGTAGTAGTAGTAGTAGTAGTAGTAGTAGTAGTAGTAGTAGTAGTATCTTACTCATGTTGTGCAGTACTCGGTCCCTCTCTGCCTGGGTCTCCTGTATCTTGTACTGCAGTAGTAGTAGTAGTAGTAGTAGTAGTAGTATCTTACTCATGTTGTGCAGTACTCGGTCCCTCTCTGCCTGGGTCTCCTGTATCTTGTACTGCAGTAGTAGTAGTTTCTGCTCGTACTGCTGCTTCAGTGTGTGGAGTCGTCTCTGGCTGTTTTCCAGCTCGTCGATGAGTTTCTGTTTGATGGCGATTTCACACGTGATGTTGGCCAGATCCTCCTGGAAGTTTTCTGCAGCAGAAGAAGAAAAGAGCAAATCAAATCAAACGTCCCACAGGAGCGGCTTTATCAAACACTACAGCCCGACGTCAGCTCGCCCCATCAGGAGGAGGACTTTATCAAACACTACAGCCCGACATCAGCTCGCCCCGTCAGGAGGACTTTATCAAACACTACAGCCCGACATCAGCTCGCCCCGTCAGGAGGAGGACTTTATCAAACACTACAGCCCGACATCAGCTCGCCCCGTCAGGAGGAGGACTTTATCAAACACTACAGCCCGACATCAGCTCGCCCCGTCAGGAGGAGGACTTTATCAAACACTACAGCCCGACATCAGCTCGTCCCGTCAGGAGGAGGACTTTATCAAACACTACAGCCCGACGTCAGCTCGCCCGTCAGGAGGACTTTATCAAACACTACAGCCCGACATCAGCTCGTCCCGTCAGGAGGAGGACTTTATCAAACACTACAGCCCGACGTCAGCTCGCCCCGTCAGGAGGACTTTATCAAACACTACAGCCCGACGTCAGCTCGTCCCGTCAGGAGGACTTTATCAAACACTACAGCCCGACATCAGCTCGCCCCGTCAGGAGGACTTTATCAACACTACAGCCCGACGTCAGCTCGTCCCGTCAGGAGGAGGACTTTATCAAACACTACAGCCCGACATCAGCTCGTCCCGTCAGGAGGACTTTATCAAACACTACAGCCCGACATCAGCTCGCCCCGTCAGGAGGACTTTATCAAACACTACAGCCCGACATCAGCTCGTCCCGTCAGGAGGACTTTATCAAACACTACAGCCGACATCAGCTCGTCCGTCAGGAGGACTTTATCAAACACTACAGCCCGACGTCAGCTCGCCCCGTCAGGAGGACTTTATCAAACACTACAGCCCGACATCAGCTCGCCCGTCAGGAGGACTTTATCACACTACAGCCCGACATCAGCTCGTCCCGTCAGAGGACTTTATCAAACACTACAGCCCGACGTCAGCTCGCCCGTCAGGAGAGGACTTTATCAAACACTACAGCCCGACGTCAGCTCGCCCCGTCAGGAGGACTTTATCAAACACCACAGCCCGACATCAGCTCGTCCCGTCAGGAGGACTTTATCAACACTACAGCCCAACCGGATGTGCGTCAGCGATAAGAAGCGTCCGAATTGGGCTGTCGGTTAGGAAGGAGTTAGGGAAAGGAGCCTGTATGCTAACTATCATAGCCACTTTAGCATAGGGACCTCTGATGCTAACTATCATAGCCACTTTAGCATAGGGACCGCTGATGCTAACTATCATAGCCACTTTAGCATAGGGACCTCTGATGCTAACTATCATAGCCACTTTAGCATAGGGACCTCTGATGCTAACTATCAGCCACTGCGCCAATCTCCCCACCCCCCTCGCCCCCACCCTCCAGTGATTTATGCGCAACCACTGTTGATTGACAGGTGCACATTTAATAATAATAATTTTAAAAAAAAAGATTCTGCACAAGCCAAACTTTATAAAAGTGACTTCATACATGTTGTCGTCCCCACAGCTCAGTCACATGGTTTTAAAGAGCCTCCTCAGTAAATGGCCTAAATGAAGCAGTTTGTGCTTTTGTTTCATTTAGTAGAAACGTAAGCCACATGGCTAATTTGCATACTGTAGCTTTATGAAACTGCTGTTGAGATAAAATAAAGGAAATGTGAAGGATCATTTGGATGTTTCTTTTTTTTCCCGCCTTAAATGTCTTTATTTGGACACTATGTTGTTGTTGGACAATATACAGTAGGGGGCGGTATGCGCTTTTGTTTGGCCTGCACTGAACTTTAAAGAAGAAGAAGAACAGCTGTTGGTGATGTCACTTCCCCTTCCCCTGGGTAAGGACGGTGGAATTGGGCAAATGCTGCTGAAGCTCTAGTTCACTAACTGCATAGAGATCTAACAGCTGAGCCCATGAGAGGTTAAGGATTAGTTGCTAGTGTTAGCACTTAGAGGCTACAATTTAAGGGTTTCGGATGCAGCATGAGTTTAATCTCTGGAGGCGATGTGTTCCACAGCTTTCGAGCAGCAACAGAAAAAACACGATCCCCGTGAAGCTGCAGCTGATCTGACCTTAAGAGCATGAGACGTAAGGCGTGAGGGCAGATCAGGTCAGAGAGAGAGGAGGGGCCATTCAAATATTTAAAAGTAAATCAAAGAAATTTAAAATCAACAGTGGAGGCAAAAATCGGTGAGATGTTTATGTTTCCGTGTTCCAGATAAAAGCCGAGATGCAGACGCAAAAGTGCATTTTCACTCAAACCAACACAAAGAGCATTACAATAGTCGAGTCGTCACAAAGGCATGAACAGTTTCAAAATGATGCCTCGACAAGATGGATTTGACTCTTGCAAGTCGTCTTAAATGATAGAAACTAGACTTGACCACACCAGAAATATGTCAGTCCATTTTATTACCCAAATTAGACACGAGTGGCTTCTGACATTGAGATAAAGAGCCCAAGTCAACAGGAGCAGTACGACTGAGAACACTGGGGCCAAAATCGTGACTTCTGTTTTGTTTTGGTTCAGATTAAGAAAATTCAATGACATCCAAGATTGTATGTCACGTATGCAATCTAAGAAAGGTTTGATTGCCTGTGGGTCATCTTTCTTTAATGGTATAATCTGACTGTCACCGGTGTTTAGAGGGAGCATATGGAAGGAAAACAGCAAAGGTACAAGAATGGATCCTTGTGGTACCCCACATGACAATAGGGCCATGGAGGAAACACATTCTCCAAGACCAACACAGAAGGATCTGAACCAAGGCTGTTAGAGGTTAGTGACTCTTTAGTGAAATGTAGTGGAGTAAAAGGTTCAGGACTGGAGTAAATTTATTTCGGATTAACTGATTAACACTGAATTTCAGAGAGACAGGAATCATTAGAATCGATTAAAAATGGCTGTTGATCTCATTTAAACGTAAGTGTTAAACGAACGTGCTACCGTTAACGTTAGCCGCGCTGTTCTCTGGAAAAAACACAATAAAAATGTAAAACTAAATATTCATGATTTACTCAGTGCCTACAAAAACATGTCCATGAAATAAACCCTGAATTTGTTTGTAGAGAAAGTATAATGTGTCGTGGTGAGTCTCAGCTCTAATGATTTATCGATTTGTCTCTCCCTTTTCTTCTTCCGAACATGTTTAATAGAGTTAAAGCACAGACAAAATTGAATATCTTAGTATTTGTGGAGACTTTCTCGATAACGATGATGAAGTGATATTTTTGCAACCATGAGAAATCTGCAAAAATGTGCTGCAAACATCTAAGTTTACGTCGCTTTGTCGCTCAGAAAGACGACAAATCCGACAAATCCTAATTTTTCCACATTTTAATCAATTTTTTCACCATCGTCTTCCAGATTTCCCCCAAATATTTCCCCTTAATTTTTACCTATTTCCTACATTTCTCCCCTCTTTTCCAAAATGGTTTCCCTATTTTTTCCAATTATATTAAGCATTTCTTTACATTGGAGATATACTCCAGACAGCAATTTTCAATATTATCTTGTAGGGCCTCCAAAGCTTGTGGGGCCTCCAAAGCTTATCTACAAAACAAGTACTTTGAAAATAAATGTACTTTCTATAATGTGCAACTTAAAACCAGTATTTAGCCTATAGTCATTGCTAGATGTTACTTTACAGGGGGCCCTGAGACAATTCCGGATGGATAAGGGGGCTGCGATGTCTCGGACTTGGGAATGGCTGTTGTAGACGATATAAAGCTGAGATAAGAACAGTTACTAAGAAAATAAAGTGCTGTATCCACTGGGCTCATGTCACATGGAACATTTTGAGTTCCAAATATGGAGGTGTATCATCTCCAGGGGGTCTGACTGAAGGGAGGGGAGAAACATTTCCTCTGGAGTTTTGGATAATGAACATAAACACATCACATGTACCTTTCTCATCAGAGTCAGAGTCGGACTCCGAGCTCTCCATCTCCTCCTCTTCCTCGTCCTCCTCCTCGTCGTCGTGGTCGCTGCCGTCCGCCGCGTCCTGATTAAAGATGATAAAACAGGTTACGAAAGGTTAACGTGTTATTAACATGTTTTTAACGTGTAATTAACAGGATAAAGCGGCAGCACCAGGTCGGGGTCGTCCGCCTCCTTCTCCTCACACTTCTCGTTATCAGGCTCCTCCTCTTTGGTCACGCTGCCAAAACAACAAACACAAACAAACAAACAAAGCTTTAAACAATATTAATATCAGCGACAGATGCTCAGGATGAAGGCGAGACGCTGCAGCGATCAGTGTGGAGATCCTGAACATCATAAAGGGAGACAAAACTCTCCCTTTATGATGTTTATTCTCAGAGTTTTTTTAATAAATCCCTCCAACATGTCTGTGTCGCTCCCTGGTCTTTCCCACGCTTATTCATTCACAAATACTCACATGTGTGGTATCCACGTGTAGCACGAAAGGCTGTGACTGAGATACTGTACCAACTTTATTTAGAACACACTTTAAAAACTTAACTAAAAACAGAATCAGGGCAGGCGAGATGTGGACCTGTTGTAGGGTCTCCCTCTCAACAGGCTCATAAATCTTGTCTTTTTAAAGCACCACTCAGTATAGGATTATAAAGCGGTTCACAACATCAACTAGTTAGGGCAGCAGGGTGGGGGCTCGCTGGTGGGGGGGCTACCACCCTCTACCAGCTTGCCACATAATACCCTGGCTTTTTAATGCACCTCACAAATAAGGAAAACAATCAAAAACCACTGACAGAACAATCTTAACCAACATTATTACAGTGAAGCAGGTCTGATAGAAATGAGAAACATGATACATTAGACTTTTGAGAATGATATTATTGTCATTGTTACTATGGTGATAATATATGTATAATAAATATGTGTGCTAGTAATGTATGTGTATGTAAAAATACAATATGTCTGTATGTGTGTATACTGTACTGTATGTATATCTAAGACACTATGACTATTTAAACAGTAAGTAAATCAATAGAATGGTGACCAGAATGGTAATATAAGCAATGATAAAAATAAAATAAGAGAAAATTATAAAACTAAGTAAATACACTCACAGAAATCACAAACCTTTCTATTTGTATTGTATTGTATTTCAAATATGGGGTAGGCACTTATAAGCTTTCTTGCTTCGGCCTACTCCTTTTGAGTTATTATTTATTTTTATTTTTCTTGGGGTTTTTGTGATATGTAAATGTAATGATGTAAATATTGTAGATAATAACGCACTGTAAATAATAGCTCAAATAAATAAAAATTAAATCATTTTGTAAGAAAAAAAAACAAAAAAACAAAAAATAGAAAAGTTTGGAAAATGTAGGATTTTTTGGGGGGAATTCTTTAGAATTTCTTTGAAAAACATTGAATTTGTTGGAAAAGTCTTGAATGTTTTTGAAAGTTTGGGGAGAAAAATTGGAACAGTTTGGCTTTTTTCATACAAAAACATAAAATGACTGAAAACTTGTAATACATTTCCTCATATTTAATCTACAGCAGAAGTTTCAAATGGATGTCTCTACATTTATTTATTCTCCATATTCACCTGCAGCGTCTCGCCTTAAAGGGAAAATGGTCAAAACTTTAACAAAAAACATGAGAACAGCTTTTTGTGAACTCTACAAAAGAAATGAATATAGATGTTTTCAAAATGATAAATATGTGAAAGAACTGAATAGAAAATGTTAAACAAAGGGAAAATGTCTGGATTTTTCTGTGGGACAGACCTGGAGTCCACCTCCTTCTCCTCTGTGTCTCTCTCCTCCAACAACAGCTGCAGCCTGAAGGAGACGAGGAGACGAGGAGTGAGGAGACGAGGAGTGAGGAGACAAAGGGAAGTTTTGAAAACATCCAGCGCTAAAGGTCTTAGCTCTACACAGGGCGGACTCTAGTTTGCTGCTTTTTGTTTTAAAGGATATTTATTCTGTTTGTTTCTGGTTTTGACTCCTCGTCCGTCGCTCTCACCTCTTCTTCTTCTTGCGCTGGCGTTTCCGGAGCTTGTCCAGGTCTTTCTTGGCCAGCTCGATGACGTCCTCCGCCTCCTTCTCCGGAGCCAGCACCGGCCCCGAGTAAAACGCTCGGCTCGACGCTCGGTTCACGTTTTTACGCAGCGTCTCGTTCACCGCCTCGCTCTCCAGAAGCTTCGCCCTGGAGTCAATAACACGGTCAGTCTGAGGAAGGCGGAGACTGACCCGGGACCAGCGCCTTTACCTGAGCTCCTCGATCTCCTTAATGTAGCTGTGGATCATGTTTCCGATCTCCTCCGAGCCGCCGTCTCCTGCAGGACACACACAGATGTGAAGCAGCTGTGACTCTGCTCTAAAGGCTAAAGCAGCTGTGACTCTGCTCTAAAGGCTAAAGCAGCTGTGACTCTGCTCTAAAGGCTAAAGCAGCTGTGACTCCACTCTAAAGGCTAAAGCAGCTGTGACTCCACTCTAAAGACTAAAGCAGCTGTGACTCTGCTCTAAAGACTAAAGCAGCTGTGACTCCACTCTAAAGGCTAAAGCAGATGTGACTTGCTCTAAAGACTAAAGAGCTGTGACTCTGCCTAAAGGCTAAGCAGATGTGACTCTGCTCTAAAGACTAAACAGATGTGACTCTGCTCTAAGACTAAGCAGCTGTGACTCTGCTCTAAAGGATAAAGCAGCTGTGACTCTGCTCTAAAGGCTAAAGCAGCTGTGACTCCACTCTAAAGCAAAGCAGCTGTGACTCTGCTCTAAAGGCTAAAGCAGATGTGACTCTGCTCTAAAGACTAAAGCAGCTGTGACTCTGCTCTAAAGGCTAAAGCAGCTGTGACTCTGCTCTAAAGGGCTAAAGCAGCTGTGACTCTGCTCTAAAGGCTAAAGCAGCTGTGACTCTGCTCTAAAGACTAAAGCAGCTGTGACTCCACTCTAAAGGCTAAAGCAGCTGTGACTCTGCTCTAAAGGCTAAAGCAGCTGTGACTCTGCTCTAAAGGCTAAAGCAGCTGTGACTCCACTCTAAAGGCTAAAGCAGCTGTGACTCTGCTCTAAAGGCTTAAAGCAGCTGTGACTCTGCTCTAAAGGCTAAAGCAGCTGTGACTCCACTCTAAAGGCTAAAGCAGCTGTGACTCTGCTCTAAAGGCTAAAGCAGCTGTGACTCTGCTCTAAAGGCTAAAGCAGCTGTGACTCCACTCTAAAGGCTAAAGCAGCTGTGACTCTGCTCTAAAGGCTAAAGCAGCTGTGACTCTGCTCTAAAGGCTAAAGCAGCTGTGACTCCACTCTAAAGGCTAAAGCAGCTGTGACTCTGCTCTAAAGGCTAAAGCAGATGTGACTCCACTCTAAAGGCTAAAGCAGCTGTGACTCTGCTCTAAAGACTAAAGCAGCTGTGACTCTGCTCTAAAGGCTAAAGCAGCTGTGACTCCACTCTAAAGACTAAAGGGAAGTGTAAAAAGGTCCAGAGATAGCGCAGACCTGTCTGGATGAGCGCCTGCTGGCTCAGCACCGCGGTCAGGCGGCTCTCTGGGCGTCGATGGTCTCCTGCATCGCCTTCACTCGGACTCGGAGGTTACTGTTCTCCGTCTGAAGCATCGAGTTCTCGTGAAACATGTCGCTGAAGCAGTCCACGCCGTCCTCCCCGGGAAGACGCTTCCCCTACAACAAATAACAAGCATTTACGAATGTGGTGTGTAATGAAGATGATGAAAGCATCTCCAAAAGGCAGGACGTTGCAGTTGGGAAATTTCCAAAAAAAGATTCATAATAACATGAATGTAAAAAAGTCCAGAGCAAGAGCCTCCAAATATGGCCAGTATCTTCCAATGCTTTTCTAGGCAACAAAGAGTCTTTCAGTTCTAGCTTGAGCGATCTTAGCCCACAATCTAAATCCACAATGGATCACATCAGGAGCTGCAGTCTGAAGGTTTACTGTGGCCTTCACAGTCTCCTGAACTAAACACCAATGAAGATCTGTGAATGACAGACAGTTTAAATGGTTATTTTTATGCAACATAGCAGGTTAGCAGGTTCTCCATCGTCCCTCTGGAGAACAGGGTCCACGCTGGGATGGGGACGTCCACCCGCTGGACCTTCTTAATGACAGCCATGGTGTCTCTGGTGGTTTATCTGACAGATGTATCCGACCCTCTCCACCACACAGTTGTTCATTGTGAGTGGAGGATGATGTTTCCTTTGTTTTGGTGGTGTTGATTGTGTTTTGTGCACCAGGCTGTGAGCACCTCCACCTCTTTCCTGTAGCCGACTCATCATTATCGGTAATGAGGCCGACATCTGCAAACTCAATGACATGGCTGTTGTTGTGAGTTCATTAATCTTTATTTAACCAGGAAAGTCCCATTGAGATTAAAAACCTCTTTTCAATGGAGTCCTGGCCAAGAGGCAGCAAAAGATACAGTTACAGAATTACATACACATTACATACTTATTATAAAAAACATTTACAAGAGGTCGACTCAAGTGCTCTCACTCTGGACTTAAATTCGTTCAGTGGAATAGATCAGTTATTTTCCAGTCTTTTTGCAATGTGTTCCATGTAGAAGGAGCAGAGTGAACAGTTCTGAACGGGCAAATAGAACAGTGAGCAACAAATGATCATTTGAACGCAAACTATAAGAGCCAACGCTCCTCCGTGAGATTAGGTTACAGATGTAAGAGGGCAGTAGACCAAGCATGGCTTTATAAATAAAAGTATACCAATGACCCCGCTTCCTGGAGACAAAGAAGGCCATCCCACTGGAGAATACAGCTCACAATGATGGGTCAAAGCCCTACAGTTAGTAATGAACCTCAGAGAAGCTGATATACAGTGCAGTGTCAATCTTGTGTAGACATTGAGCAGACGCATTCATGTACAACAGGTCTCCATAGTCTAAAACAGATCCAATGTTGCAGTGACAAGGTGAAAATGTATTTCAAAAGAAAAAGCCCAATTTGAGTTTAAGTTTTTTCACAAGATTGTCTATGTGGGGCTTGAAGTCAGGGATCATCAAGCAATATACCGAGGTATCTGTAAGTGTGAACCACCTCTATGACATTTCCCTCAAGAGTTGCAGTATAGTCATGAGTAAGCAGTGAATAATAACGGGCTCAGAACACACCCTTGAGGTGAGCCTGTGCTCACTGTTATTGTTTGGATGGAGCAGTGTGTGACAGAAAGCACAGAAACTCTTAGTTCTGGAAGAGTTTTGTAAAGGAGAAAAGGCTAAAATCCCTCAAACCTGAACTGAAAGACTCGTGGCTCTTAGAAAAGTGTTTAAAGCTGCGATATTTGCCGTATTTGGAGGCGAGTAAACGATATGTTGCCCATCTCTGCTCACCGTCCTGTACTCGATGAGCTCGCGCTGCAGTCGTGCGATCTCCGTCCTCAAGGCGCTGATCTGCTGACTGGCCTTGTCCTGGTTGACCACCACGCGGTTCTTGATGTGCGTGCGCGGTTGGCGTATTTCAGCGTGTTCAGCGTCTCCATGAAGTCTCGGTCCGAGGGGCTGATGCAGGCGATCATCACCGTCTGACTGAGGACGCAGCAGAGACGGTTAGACTCGCCCCACGGCTCCAGTGTTTTCACAGGTTCTGCCCACACTCGTCACAGCTCACTTTGTGCGGAACCGTTTCCTGGCCACATTTTTCTTCATTTTTCATTTTTCAATACAGATTTTCCCCATTCATTATGAATTAGTTTTTAAAAAATGTCCACTTTTATCCCATTTACTCCCTATGTTCTTCCTATTTAATGAGTTCCCCAACATAAAAAAAAAAAAATTTACCCACTTTTTTCTTTTTTTTTCTTTATTCAAATTTTTTCCACATTTCTCGACATTGGAGATAAACCTGACATTGTAAATGTTCTTATCTTCCAAACAGCAATTTCGATACGATCTTGTAGACGATATTTCTAATATACAGATTTTCCCATTATTAAAAAATTTCTACTTTTATCCCATTTATTCCCAATTTTTTTTTGCAAAAAGGAATGTTAAGTGTATGTGATTTTTTATGATCAGTATTTGCCCCACTTATTGTTAAACACATTGAACTGCCGTCTTGTATGAAATGTGCACTACAAATATGCCTCGTCTTGTAAATGAACAATGGACTGTGGTAGGCGAGGCTTCCCCCAGAGTTTCGAAGCGAGCTATATTTTTAAAAACAAAATAGTGACACCTTCCCCCCCCCTCACCTGTTTCCTCCCAGAGAGTCCTGCAGGAGCCGTGTGAGTTTGGAGTCTCGATACGGGACGTGTGACGACCTCTTACTGCGGTCCCCGAGCGCGCTGATCACATTCCCCAGAGCCAGCTGCAAAACAACACAAAAACAACTATTATGCAGCCATTTAAACCCGGTCCAGTCGTAGAACAGTCGTAATGGTCGTGCCGTACCAGGCCACAGTTGATGGAGATCCCCTCTTGGCCCTGTCGCCTGTGGCTCCTGTTCTCTTCAGTCGTTCAGATCCGGCCAAATCCACGAAATGGAACTTTGCCGTCAGCGTCTCGTACTCGTCCACCTTGGACTGAGCGTCTGCCACGCGGTTATCCTCCTCCTCCTCCTCCTCCTCCTCCTGAAAGCACCACAGCGCTGATGAACGTGGTATTTACAGACTCCTTAAGACCTGCTGTATGAAAGTGAGTGATTCCTCCTCTGAGCCGTGTGGGACTCACGTCTTTGTCCTGGCTGCTGCTGTTGTTGTTGGCGCAGACTCGGACCTGGCACAGGTGGATGGTGAAGATGGCGTGAGACCTGGAGCTCTGGACGTTCATCTGAGTGCTGGCCGTGGTCCGGGAGAGAGCGCCCATCTTCAGACACTGCATCATCTGCAAAAGAGGACAGAGCCAGGTTTCAATCAATCCTCACGTTTGGACATCTGGGACTTTTGAACCCCCCCCTCACCTGGGCTATGAAAGCATGGGGCACGACTGCTGTAGACGCTATGATCCTAAATCTCTGGGACAGTAACTAAACCACAGGGTCATGGAATATAAAATAAAGACACCACAACCACGTGAAGTTGTACGTTACTGTTGACAAAGCCACAAAGTGAAGAAACATGCTCCAAATGTCGGACTAACCGAGTGAGACTAATCCTCACAGGTAACTTTTAAAGAGGTGGTATTATGCTTTTTTCAATCACATAGCACCAGTCTATAGCATACTACAATGATGACGTAACCTTCTGTTGGTCTGTATATGCAGTAAATTAAAATAACTGCCTTGAATAAAATTGCTCTCTCAAAATGGCTGTACTGAACGTCTTGAAATAGGCCTCTGTCTCTTTAAGAAGCTTTCCGACACGCCCCCTTCAGCACACTGCTGTGGCATCTAAACAACACTACTGTGCGGGGAGGGGCTCTGCTGAGCTGAGGAGCAGTGGTTGGTGGCTTGGCTGGTGACGAAAGGTCCAGAGGCGTCTCCAGGAGGTGGGGGCGTTCCTAGGAGGACTGAGGCATAGCTACACCTAAAATGGCTGCCGTCTAAGTTTTACTGATTACTCAAAAATATGTGAATGAGCCAAGGCAACACTCCAGGCATGTGTTTAATGAGGGAATGACATAATAACATGATATAAAGCTTGAAAAAGTCCATTTCTCTCACATGTGATTGACAGTTCTAAACATCGGCCGCAGTGGTGTGAGGTAACTATCGACACAACATTTCTAATTACGCTGATCTTAATATGAACTGTTCATAAGCTGAACATGCACTGGCACATTGTTAACCACGAACCGACGCTTTAGAAAGAAAATAAATCGGTTTGGCCTGATTTGCTAAAGCCAAAAGACGTCAAAAGACTCGATTTTGACATGTTCGGTTTGGCCTATAGCAGTTCATAGTAGTTTGGTGTGTGAGTCTGTAAAGTGTGAGTCTGTAAAGTGTGAGTCTGTAAAGTGTGGAGTCTGTAAAGTGTGGAGTCTGTAAAGTGTGGAGTCTGTAAAGTGTAGAGTCTGTAAAGTGTGGAGTCTGTAAAGTGTGAGTCTGTAAAGTGTGAGCCTGTAAAGTGTGGAGTCTGTAAAGTGTGGAGTCTGTAAAGTGTGAGTCTGTAAAGTGTGAGCCTGTAAAGTGTGAGTCTGTAAAGTGTGAGCCTGTAAAGTGTGGAGTCTGTAAAGTGCGGAGTCTGTAAAGTGTGAGTCTGTAAAGTGTGAGCCTGTAAAGTGTGGAGTCTGTAAAGTGTGGAGTCTGTAAAGTGTGAGTCTGTAAAGTGTGAGCCTGTAAAGTGTGAGTCTGTAAAGTGTGAGCCTGTAAAGTGTGAGTCTGTAAAGTGTGAGCCTGTAAAGTGTGAGTCTGTAAAGTGTGGAGTCTGTAAAGTGCGGAGTCTGTAAAGTGTGGAGTCTGTAAAGTGTGAGTCTGTAAAGTGTGAGTCTGTAAAGTGCGAGTCTGTAAAGTGTGAGCTGTAAAGTGTGAGCCTGTAAAGTGTGAGTCTGTAAAGTGCGAGTCTGTAAAGTGGAGTCTGTAAAGTGTGGAGTCTGTAAAGTGCGGAGTCTGTAAAGTGTGAGTCTGTAAAGTGTGAGTCTGTAAAGTGTGAGTCTGTAAAGTGTGAGTCTGTAAAGTGTGAGTCTGTAAAGTGTGAGTCTGTAAAGTGTGAGTCTGTAAAGTGTGAGTCTGTAAAGTGTGGAGTCTGTAAAGTGTGAGTCTGTAAAGTGGAGTCTGTAAAGTGCGGAGTCTGTAAAGTGTGAGTCTGTAAAGTGTGAGTCTGTAAAGTGTGGATGTTGTTAAAGTCTTTTGTCTGCACATGCGCCCTGTCTTTAGCCGCTGATGTCTCCCACAAAGGAAATGACCATATTTGGATTACAGTGTCTTTCCTGCTACACGTGGATACCAAACATGTCAGTATTAGTGAATGAATAAGCGTGGGAAAGACACACACAGTCAGTTTAGTTCCTGTTGTTATTTGTGCAGTAAATACCTCGGCCTCAGACTGGACCTGGCGTGTGGTCACTCCCACCGTGTAGATGCCTCCTGTAGAGTCTTCGTGGATCTTCACCTGAGCTTTCTGCTTCATCTCCCGCGTCGATTCGAACAGATCCAGCACCTCCTCGTTGTAGAGCTGTGAACACGGAGGGAAGTGAGTTAACAGTGACAGGATAGAGCGTTTTGTCCGGGATGTTTACCTCCAGGAACTGCGCGTTGATCTTGAACTCGGGCGGGGGCAGGCCTTTCTCCACGGCGAGGCGTTTCCGCTCCTCGATGCCGCTGAAGAGGTGGTGCACGGCGCGAGGGATGATGCCGCGCTCCGAGTCCGAGAGGCCCACGTCGAAGCCGGTGCCCATGGTGTAGGTCTTCCCCGAGCCCGTCTGCAACAGGAAGATCACGTCAGACTCTCGTATCGTGTGAACAGAGGCCGGGCGTGATAGAGGCTTTACAAGTTGAGACCATTTACACCTTTTGTTTCTGTCTTTAAGCTCTATAGATTTCCGTTCAAAATGATGTCGCTGCTGATCATTTCTGGACAGCGCTCGTGCGTCACGACGGATGGAAATTAGGTCAAGGCTACAATCCGGTGTGGCTTGTTTACATGCATGAGACCCATGTGTGTTCATTAACATGCACTGTCCCGACCAAATAAACCAATAATTTCCTGTGGCTCTGACACTGGCGAGGAATATTCTATCCCGAAAACAAAAGATCTGATGCTATTATTTCTCCTTTGTTTTGAGGAAGTATTTACAGGTTCCTTAAACCTGTTTCTTGGTGTGAAACATTTGATTTTCTATCTTTTTGGGGTTTTGGGGACGGGCTGGTAAGAGATCATTATTTTGTTCCTTCTAAATAAAATCAACGTTTGAACCTTTGTCTATGTTGGGGCTGGGTATTAATGCAACAACTTCATGAATCGATACATTGCCGATACCGAGGTGTATCATGAGTGTCCATAATACAAGACAAATTCAGAATTTTCAAAAGAAAGGATCTTATAGGTTGTGTTGCATGTTGTGATGTTCTGAATAAAGACTATGGTTAGACAAACAAATGTGCGTATCATGATACGTGTAGTGACACATTCTCCAGCCCTAGTCCGTCCTAAATACATGTTTCTTGGTCGTGACCAGAGGTGGTAGAGTCAGTAAAAAGTATAAAAGTACTCGTAGAAAATGTCACTTGAGTGAGCAAAAAACTCTGATTTATTTTCAATAACGCCATAAAACAACCGTAAATCGTGGTATTTCCAAAGAAAAGTCCAAGAATATGGCAGAAAAACTAAATTCTAAAGAACAAGGAAGAAGAACAACTCATCTGGGCTCTTTTGTTGCTCATAAAAGCTACACTGAAAAAGTAAAATCATACAGTTCATGGCGTAATTAAAGGATTACTGGGAAATCGAAGAGAGTTAACATTAAGCTGTCGACAAAGAAACGGCCAAAGGAAAAACAGTAACTCCTCCTAATGGAACTGCTCCCGAGGGAGGGCCAGGAGTCTCCTCAGTGGCTCCTAGTCTTTCATTTTCTTTTAAGTGACTGTCTCTTTAAGAATCTGTCTTGAAGAGCAGAACTCAGTCTCTCTCTCTGACTCATTTCTACAGTTCTACATTTCTACAGTTCACCAAACAGGTCAAAGGCTTTACCTTACTAGAGTAGTATAGCGGGAATTTCATCGACATTTCATTTGAGCTACTCGTGATGAAGATCTTTGCTTTATGTGTGCTCATTTAGGTTACGTTAGTATTTGGCATATCATAAAATATTGTACATCACTGTGCACTTTTTTCTTGTAAATTCTATCCATTTATTGCATAAATCAATGAAACTCACAGTTAAGTGTTTGAAAGTAGATGAGCACGGTCTAATTCTCCTCTGCGTTAGGTGCACACTAAAGCAGGAAGGGCTCAGGGCTGCTGCACTGTAAATGCTTTGCCCGACAGGTACCGAAAATGCCACTTCTCCAAAGCACTGATCCTAAGTACAGCTGATACAACGATGATAGATTGACCTAAATAGAATGCTTGATTTGAGGTGCATTTCAGTCATGATAAATCAACAGTCAGGGTGAAATGGGGTGAAGGAGAGAGTGAAACCTGCAGCTATTTCCTGTCTGCAGTAAAAACATCCTCAAAACAAACACGGTGGAAATGTGAAATAACGTTTAGTTGGTCGTGACTCGCTTCATTCTCATGAGTGGCTCCTGCTCAGAGAATCAAAAGGTGCAGAAGATAATTATGGTGCGACTAAAAATGAGGCTGAAAACACTTCAAAATGAAATGCATCCTTTGTCACTTCCTTTAAAGAGACTAGATGCAAGTTGGTCATTTTATACTCACTACTGCCACCTCAGGTCTTATGTGTAACTGCAGTCTCTGTATTAAGCTCGTGCATGACGGCACTTCAGACAGTGCAGGATTTTAGAGGCCGTTTGTGGTGAACAGGTCTGGGCTCATTCTACACATTAGGACATGGTTGGAACATGTGGGGGGAGGAAAATACTTAGTTTTAACTCCGTCTAGTCCCTTTAATGCTGTCCCTGGATAAACAGCATCACTTGGATCTAAAGATAAGATTTTTCTTTTCGGTTCCTTTTACTTTTCCAAGACCAGTAGTACCTAAACTCTTTTTCCGATACCACACTGGTATCGTTTAACGCTGCCCAGCACAAATGGCACAAACCTAACACTGCTCATCGTCCTGAGTGCACCATCCCCAGCAGGGGCGTGCTGGGACCTCATTTCAGCCCGGGAATTTGAAGAAGACCGGCCCGGAATTATGGCTCCGTAATAGTGCGCTGGTCTCAAGTACAAGAGGTCGCTGGTTCAAATACCACACATTGACAATTTTCTAACAATTTCTCTTTTCACACAGTCTGAGCCTGATACAACCCACAATCAGCACAAGTTATGTAGATAAAAACATTTATTTGTCCACTTTTCTACCTTTCACTGCCTTTTAGTCTCTTAACTCGCGCAGACACTTGTCTCTCGCTGGATTGGACTGCACCAACTTGAACTAAAGCGGAGGGGTGTTCCACTTAAACACCCCTCTGAGTTAGTTCAATATGAAATGGTATCTCCCCGCCGCAAGAATGAAAAGTGTGATGCGAATATTTTTCAGATTTTCATTCATCAGTCGTTATTTTGATAGATTTCCATGACAATTACGCTTGTGTTACTTCATTTATATCTGGAACAGCAGCTCATGCTCCTGCTGCAGCCCAGTTAAAGCCTTTAGGCCTGGAATAGTGAGTTATTATTTCATTATTTTATTCTGATGGCCCGGCCCAGAAGCACCGGAACCGAGCGGCCCACCGGGAAACGTCCCGACTCTCCCTATGGCCAGCACGCCTCTGATCCCCAGTGTCTAATATGGTGGGGGGAGCATCATGCTATGGGGCTGCTTTTCCTCAGCGGGGACTGGGAAGATTGTAAGAATAGTTGGGAAGATGGATGGAGACAAATACAGGGACATTTTGGAGGAAAACCTGCTGGAGTCAGCAAGAGAATTGAGGCTGGGGCGGAGATTCACCTTCCAGCAGGACAATGACCCTAAACACAAAGCTAAATCTACAATGGAATGGTTTAAAACAAACATATTAATGTGTTAGAATGGCCCAGTCAAAGTCCTGACCTAAATCCTATTGAAAATCTGTGGAAAGACCTGAAAACTGCTGTTCACAAACGCTCTCCTTCTAATGTGACAGAGCTTGAGTTGTTTTGTAAAGAGGAATGGGATAAAATGTCTCTACATGTGCAAACCTTGTAGAGTCATACCCCAGAAGACTTGCTGCTGTTATTGCAGCAAAAGGGGGTTCCACAAAGTATTAAGTCATGCTGTATGAATACTTATGCACCCCCCACTTTCACTTTTCTATTTTTTGTAAAATAACAGAATCATGTATCATTTTGCTTTCACTTCACTGTTGTCTGTTACTTGTGTGTGAACTTTCAGTAAAACATTCAAAATAAAATCTTTATGTTTATGGTTGTAAACATGACAACATGTGCAACAGTTCAAGGTGTGTTAGTACTTTCGAGAGGCGCTGTACTGGGCTTGAAGGTTCAAAGTTGGAGGACGGGCGGTTCGTTCATGTGCCCAGTCTGAATAAACCCTGGGACTGTGGTCTGTGGAGCGAGACCGAGGCGCTGCTGCTGCTGACAAGCCTCCGTGAGCCACAGCGCTACCTACAGGCCATGAGCCACATCAACACGGTCCACAAGAAGAAGGTCCAGTGCCGATCCAGCTGTGGTCAGGAACTGTTGAAAATGTTAATGCTCATATCAGTGTAATACTCTCAACAAATATGAAACACTGGGCAAGGACAGCTCTGCTCCAAACACGTTAGACAGGCCTCATCTTACTGCTGCGCTATGTGCCTGTGCCACTAGAGGGCGTCGCTTATAAAAAGACAAGGTCGACTGAGGCGTGGCTGAATACGTGAAGGTCAAAGAAAAAGTTTAGGTACTGATGGAATCGAAAAACTCTTCTCTCTTTAGATCCAAGATTGATGCGGTTGGACCTCCAGAGCTGGTCTTTAACAGGTTAAAAAGTTCAGGATAATGCACCACTTTAGCTGAGGGGACATAATCATAATGAAATCATGATGTATTAAGGATTAGCAAATGATAAGTTCATGATTGTCGTGAACTTTATCCTATAAAGTTATACTTTGTGTTCTTGTCCATAATTTATAAGTACATTTCCGCCATATGATTCATGATGTTCATGATGATCCTCATGATCATGATGAATTATTAAGATCATTTCAGTTTCATGCAGCTAAAATCTGGAACAGTCTTCATGAGGATGTGAGACAGGCCTCAGACTCAGGCTGAAAACAGCTCTTTTTACCCGTGAATATGAAAACTGAAAGTATTTTATCTGCACTCTTGCCTTTTACTGTATCTGATTAACTTTATGTTGATGTTTTATTGATTGATTTGATCTGATTTTTTGTAATATTATGCATCTGTGAAGCACTTTGAATTGCCTTGTGTATGAATTGTGCTCTACAGATAAACTTGCCTTGCTTAAGATCGTCATGTACATTCATTACAGTTAGACGTTTAATTCAGGGATGAAGTCGTCCAAGAACAAACATGTAATCATGTTTGTTCCTGAGAAGTCATGATTTAGTCATGTCTGAATGTATCATGAAAATCATGCATGAACTGAATACTGCACTGTGTGTAACTGTGTACTGTATATATTTATAAATACCTTTTGTACTGTAAAAATATATCACAGCTAAGCACTGCAATACTGTGTCTGGGTCTCATTAAAGCCACACTTTATTTGGTGGGAATGGAACCCGGGACCTTCTAGCTGTGAAGCACGAGCACTAACCGCTGAGCCACCGTGCTCTGATGTCACTGGGGCACAGAAAGCTCTTGACCCCAACGAGACCAGCCTCTTCATCTGCAGCTACATGGCCCAGTGCATGATGGGAAAACCTGTCAGGTGAAACATGTGACCCTCCTCTCTCCTCAGGGAAACATGTTAGAACTGAACTAATAAAGACTCAAACTATTACAATAGACCTCATGATGCTTTTCAGAACAAACTCCTGATTTAGAGGATTTGGGGATTTTACAATATCGGCGATCGGCCGATCTCACGCCGATAAAAGCCGATAGAGACTTAACACATTGGAAAGAGTGAAGTCAGGGCTTTAAAACGAGTCCCCCCGACTCCCTCGACCTCAGAGGAACTGAGAAACATCACGATGGAAACTGTTCAGATACAAGTTTATTAAACACGTTTCACTAAACCTCAGTGAATACGGACAATCTGCTGTTTGTCCTTTTGAAGCTCAAAACCTGGAGAATTTAATCACTGAGTGATTCAGTTTAAGGACAAATATGAAACTGAATCATATATTCTCTTAAATCTAAGTAGAAAACAAATGTCCCTCTTTGCCTCTGGCAGTGGAGGTGGGCAGGTTCAAAGCTCTTCCTGAGGAGGAGAGGGTTTGTACTTTGTGTGATTTAAATGTGGTGGAAGATGAGTTTCATTTTGTTTTGTATTGTCCACTTTACTCTGATTTGCGTGAAATTTTGTGCAATATGAGAACCCAGATGTGTTCTGGTTTCTGATGATAAAATTTTGAGGCAACTTTTTGAAAAGCACGTTTTTGCTTTAGGGCATTATATCTCCAAAGCTTGGACCAAAGACAAATGAATTTGTATCCTCCTGTGTGATGTGGATGTTGTTCTGTTATGATTGATTGTACAATTTCTGTGAATTTATTCTGGCAGTCGTCTTATAAGCCCATGAGGGCTGGGCACTTACTTATGTGCAAGACACAATAATAAATCTAAATCAACAATCAATAAAAAAAATCAAAATCACTGAGTTAGTTTTAACCTCAGCAAGTGTATTTTTGATCAAAGCGCAAAATGCCGCGGTTAGCAACAGCATGCTAATGCTAACGGCAGCTAATCAAAGCTGAGACAGAAACTATGACTGAATCACCTAAAGTAATAAAATAAAATCATCAAACGAGCTTCTCGACTCCCAGTCTAATCTTTACTTTAAAAACGTGCTCTGTCTCTTTAAGAATCTGCCTTTCAAAGCAGCACTGTGTGTCTCACTGTCACTTCACCACAAACCAAACCAGGTCACCTCCACGTCTGAGCTTCAGTCCTGGTTTCAACGCTTTTAAAAGGTAAGATTTTACATGAGTCTTTATATGGAACTGAATCTCTGGGATCTGTTCATTTATATCCTAAATAAATCCTTAAACTCAACTTCCTGAGCCCTGATTCACTCCGAGGTTTGGACGATTTGATCAAAATGACGATGAAAAGTTTACGGCGGGACTGGTTTAGCTTATGAAACACGTGTCGTGTAAATAAAACTTTGGCTCTGGATCTTTTCTGGAGTTTGTTTTTGGGTACAGACTTGTGAGTGTGAAAGAGGTGAAGGAGCGACTGAAACCACAGACCTGCTTCCTGTTACCTTAATTTAATCTTTATTGAAGGGAAAATGTACAGAGACAGAGATGCACTGCACCAGGTTAGAGCTAAATAGCTAGTTTCCATCCGTAGTCCCTGGTTACATCAAAATAAATAACACTATACAGCATGACCATTCATTCTTCTAACAGTCAATCACATAACACTTACCAATCACACTACATTTCATCCAATCGCCATTCCTATTTACAGACATATTAAAATAGTGCTGCCCCCAGTGCTTCACAATGAATAATGAAGGATCTAAAACCAGCCCCTGTTTGGCCTCTCAGCAGCCACTTTTTCAATTCCCCGGTAAAAGTACTATAACTTGTTGATTTTTTAATTCATTTGGGAGATTATTCCATTCTTTGATTGCTTTATATGAATGTGGTTTTATTGGCCTGGGACCAGCAAGTTATGCAATAATAAAATCGGGACATGATCATTGCATTAAAAAAATTTTTGCTGCCTCCAAGGTCAAAGAGTTCCTGATGCTTTTAAAAGTTGCTAATTTAAATTTCAAGCTCTGACACATTAGTTTGACATGTTTTTGGAAAGAGAGCATGGGATCTAATGTGACTCCCAAATATTTATACTCACACATTTTGAATCACACAGACAGTGTTTTTGTTTTTGTTACTGAAGTACATGGAACGCTACTTTCTAACATTTAAGCTTAGGCATGATTGTTGTAGCCACGTTTCCCATGGCCTCAGTTAGTTTAGAGGCTGCCTCCCCCACGTGTAAATGACAGTGTCATCTGCGTACATTTGGATATAGATATCGTTCTGTATCACAGATGGCATATCATTTATATATAAGGAGAAGAGCAAAGGGCCCAAATTGGACCCTTGAGGCCGACCTATGCTAATAGCAGCAGTAGAAGAAATGCTTTCCTTAATGCGCACACATTGGGAGCGATCAGAGAGAAAGGACTTTAACCAGTGACCGTATCAAAGGCCTTGCGTAGATCTAGGAAGGTTGCACCTACTACCCCTCCTTTATCCAGATTGTTTTTTACAGTTTCAATAAAGAAGCAACACGCTGTCTCTGTCGAGCAGTTAGACCTGAACCCAAACTGTAATGGATGCAGGTGTTCAGCTTCCAGATGTTCTATGAGCTGTTTAGCTACAACCTTTTCAAGTGCCTTAGACAAAACTGGGAGAATACTGATTGGTCTGTAGTTACTTATGTCTTGCTTGTCTCCTGCTTTAGGATTGGGAAAACAATGGCAGTTTTCAAAGACCCGGGAAAGGTCTTTTCCACTATAGATGATTTATGAGCTTGGTGATTGGTGTTATCAAATTGTCTTTGTGTTTGAACTTTCTTCTGAACTTCTGAACTTCCTGTTCAGACTCCTCTGTACAGGAAGTGGTTTCAGCTTTTGGTATGAGTCGCAAGATGAGTTTGAGACAAGATTTTTTACATGAATGACATTTATTTGAAAACAGCTTTAGTTTTAGTGAAATGAATTATAAAAATACAGAATCCGAGCGAACATCATCACAGCAGATTCTAAACCTCTGTAAATAAAAACTTCCTCTGGTGGATCTGAACACTGGAGCAACACTGACCCTCAGCCTTTGGGAGACAGGCTTCCTCTCTGCACCAAAGAAGGCGGGTGTGGGCGTGGCACCTGTGACAGGTTTCTGATTGGTGTAGAGATAACGTCACTCACTGAGCCGCGCTGTCGCCTTTTCATATTTGACACAAAGATAAAACATGAATGAAAAGTCGATCTCTACGAGAGCTTCTGTTTCTGCAGCAGAGCATACGCGAGCAAACAGGAAGTGGAGTTAACCAGTCAGCGAAGGGTGGAGGGCGCTGTGGAGCCGCAGACCAAGATGGCGGCATAGAGTGGGTGCTCCTGCAACTCTGCGAAAAACTTAAAAGTCAGTTTTGTTACTGAATATAACCAAGTCTACACGATGTCTAAACAGTCGACCATCGAGGATTGTGGTGGTGGATCAAGATCCCGCAGCTCGCAGAGACCTAAACAAACTAATTCGGCTACGTTAGCCTCTGGCGCAGCTAACAGCGTGGGTGAGCCACAGCAACGGGCCGACTTAGCTGTCGTGCTAAGTGAGCTGCGAGCACCGCGTACCACAGTTACTTCAATCAACACAAAGATAAGTGCTGTCGATGACCTTGGAAGTAAGTTGGACAATGTGGAGAAACGTCTAACTGAGATGAATGGTTCTGTGGCTGCGGTGCAAAGAAGTTTTGCGGAGCTTCAGAAAGATATTACTGCTAATGCTACACGGCTAACGGAGGCCGAAGAACGTATAGGGTCCGCTGAAGATGACTTGGAAAGTGTGAAAGTGCAGCTGTCTGGTGCCATAAAACGCATTGTTTATTTGGAGTCGAAGACGGAAGATCTGGAGAATCGGGGGAGACGTATAAACCTGAGGCTGGTGGGACTACCGGAGTTGGCTGAGGGTACGCAGCCCATGGTGGAGTATGTTCAACACATGCTACCGGTCTGGCTGAAACTTAACGCCTCCAAGAACTTTGTTTTGGAAAGAGCACATCGCACGCTGGGAAAACCGAAGTCGGGCCAGAGCAGAGCGGTAATCATTCGTTTCTTACAGTTTCAAGATCGTGAGTTTGTTTTTCGTGCTGTCAAAAAGCTCGTAATCACTCACGAGGGCCATAAGATCTTCTTTGCACAAGATTTTTCAGCGGAAACCATGAAGACTCAGAGCCCATTCAACGCAGTGAAGAAAAAATTCATCGAGGCTGGATCCTTCCGGGGATTTCAACTGCATCCTTGCAAGATGAGGATTCTTCATGAGGGGAAAATTATTCTCTTCTCCACACCTGATGAAGCTGAGGACTTCCTATCAACCTAACGTTGTACTTACTACAGTACACAGCCAAGGAGTATGGTAACGACATTAGACAAAAATGTACAATATTATATATTTTGCTTTGTCTGACATTATATTTTTCTACCTTTTTGGTATATTTCTTATTGTAAGAGGAGCAATAGCTATCATATTTGACGGACATTTTTTGTTACGCACCTAATGTAGGCTTGTGCACTTTATTTTATTTAGACTATTGAACTGTTGGACATCACAGATGTTAATTACACAGTTTTTTTTGGTTTTGTTTTGTTAATATGCTAGGACGCTAGTGATTTGTTTTGTATCCTGTCAATTATTGCTTTCTGTTTTTTTGGGGGGTTTTGTATTAAAGTAGGATGCGGAGTTGCGGGGGTATTACGTGTGCTGTCTGGGAAAGTTCCTGCACAGTTTAGCCACTCCTCACTGGTGTGGATTGGCGCTTGCCCTTACATTGTTTGGTTAAGTAAGGGAAGGGAATGGGATCTCAAGGACCACTTGGGTATTTTTTGTTTTGGTTTGTTCAAACCATTTTTTTTAATTTTTAATTTAATTTTTCTTTATTTTATTTTTTTACATTCTGTGTCACACCCAACATGGTTACTTATTATGACTATTATGGTTATGACTAGACTTAAAAACTTACATTCTAAAATAATCTTTCTTCAGTACATGCAACATACTTATGCTCGGGGAGTTTTAATACTTATACATACATCAATTCCTTTTCAAATCACTAATACTATTCAAGACCCCCAAGGAAGGTTTGTTATTGCTCAGGGTAATATGCTTAATATCGCATTGAATTTGGTTAGCATCTATGGTCCCAACGAGGACAACGCTAAATTCTTTGAAAGTTTCTTTTGACTTTATCTTCATTGTATGGCTTAAATATTATTGGTGGGGATTTTAACTGTACTTTGAACCCTTTGATAGACCGTTCAACAAAATCTGACACCCAAAAACCACAGTCTAGGAAAACAATAACTCAATTTATGGTGGACCTGAATCTGACGGAAATTTGGAGGGGACTTAATCCGGATAAAGTGGAGTATTCCTGTTATTCAGGGATGCATAAATCTAGATCACGCATTGATTATTTTTTGGTATCACAAGAACTGACTTCAAAAATAAAAAGTGCTGGTATGATTGTATCGTTATAAGTGACCACGCTCCCATTTCGTTATCTATGCTTTTTGATAAACTCAAATGATCTCGTCCTAACTGGCGTCTGCAAGTAATGTGGCTACAAAACCAAGAGTTTGTTAAATATGTTGAAAATAAAATAGACATTTATTTTGAGAAAAATACAGATCAGACGAACGCATCTGTGAGATGGGAAGCATTCAAAGCTTACATCAGAGGGGAAATTATTAGTTTCACAAGCACCAAAAGCAAGAAGCAAAAAGCTGAAATTACAAAATTAGAGAAACAAATAAAATCTTTAGAAATTGATATTAATAAGAAGGATGATCTTTATAAACAGAAACGATTACTAGCTTTAAGAGCGCAATACAATAAACTAACAAGTGATAAAGCAGCAAAGGGTCTATTGTGGTTGAATCAAGCTTTTTACGATCAAGGGGGAAAAGCTGGTAAACTATTAGCATGGAGGATTAAAAAATGAAATCTGAAAGAGCAATTAATGGCATAATACGCAACTAGGTGGGATCACAAATGACCCACAAGATATCAATATCGCATTTCAAGAATTTTATCAGTCACTGTATAGGTCAGAATGTTCTGCTGACCCTGCTAACCGAGATGCCTTTCTTGACCAACTTCCATTTCAAGTACTTACAGAGGTCAAGAAAGATTTGGATAATACACAAGAACTATTACAGGCCATAAAATGTGTTAATTCAGGTAAAGTTCCAGGGCCTGATGGTTTACCCATAGAATTCTATAAAACATTTCAAAACTAGCTGTTAACACCACTTTTAAACATGTTCAATGAATCATTTCTCAATGGTGTTCTGCCTCCAACTTTAAGACTTGCTACAATAATCCTTACTTTATTGTAGCAAGGTAAAACCTTGCTACAACTGATTGTTCATCATATAGGCCAATTAGTCTTATGGGAGTTGATACAAACATATTATGTAAAGTCCTTGCTAAAAGATTAGACCCTCACATTCCCTCTTTAGTGCATAATGATCAGAATGGATTTGTAAAGAGTCGTCAGGGCTTTCATAATATTAGACGGGTCCTTAATATAATTCACTGTAATAATAATACCAGAGATGCTGCACTGTTGTCTTTAGATGCAAGACAGGCGTTCGATAGTATCGAGTGGCCTTATTTATTCAATGTGTTGCCAAGATATGGAATTGGGGGAAACATTTTGAAATGGGTTCAGCTGCTATACACTGCCCTATGGCCAGTGTGTTGACCAATAACAATCTGTCAAGCCAAATAACGTTAGAAAGATCAACCCGCCAGGGCTGCCCTCTGTCCCCATTGCTGTTCATTTTGTCCATCGAGCCACTAGCCATCTCTATTAGAAACAAAGTCAATCTGTCCGGAATAACTATTGGAGATCAAGAACATAGAATATCGCTATACGCAGATGATTTGATACTTTTCTATCCAAATTAGAAACTAGCATTCCAGCAATATTACAAGTAATTATTAAATGTGGTCAGTTCTCAGGATACAGTATTAATGACACGAAATCCTCCATACTTTTTTTGAATAATGAGGAAAGAAATAATCCAATCATAAATTTTCCATTTTTTAATGCAAAGGAGGGCTTTACTTATCTTGGAATTAAGATTACCCCCCAAATTAATACTATTGTTAGCGCAAATTACGATCCGTTAATGGGTGAAGTACGTGAATCAATTGAAAAATGGACAACAATGCCCATATCAATGATTGGCCGAATTAATTTAATTAAGATGGCTATTTTACCGAAATTTCTATACCTGTTTCAATCACTCCCTCTGCCATTGCCAAAATCTTTTTTTAAAGAAATCAATGCGATTTTTAGTAGGTTTATTTGGAACAATAGAAAATCTAGGCTTAGATTTAAATGCTTATCTTCCATATGACAGGGGTGGTCTACAGATGCCGTGTTTGCAGTGGTATTATTGGGCTGCTCAGCTCCGTTCCGCTATGTTTTACTTCTCTACACAATCTCCTCCAGCTTGGGTCTCTATCGAACAAACAATATCTAAACTCCCACTAAAATTATACTTCTATTCATCAAAAGTTAAATCCTTAAGAAGACAAGTAACAATCCATTCTTAAAAAACACCATTAATACATGGTACAAAACTCATGAACATGTTGGTGATATGCCTCCCATTTCTCAATTCTCTCCTGTTTGGGGTAATACACTGTTTACTCCGGGCAGGGCAGATGGCGGTTTTAAGATTTGGGCTGATAAAGGTGTACAAAAAATTGGGGATTTATATGAGGGTGGCGCTTTATTAACATTTAATGATCTTTGCTTGAAATATTCAATTCCCCAAAACATTTTTTTAAGTATTTACAATTAAAACATTTCATATCATCACATTGTGAGGCTCTTCGGGAGCCGCCGCTGTCCTGCCTGGAGGATATTATGATAAAGCATGGCAATGGGAAACGACAAATTTCTGTATTATATGCAGCACTTGTCTCACATGATAAGGAATCCAGCAGTGATAGAATGAGGGCTTGGAGTTTGGATATTAAAGAGGATATTGATGAAGATGAGTGGTCAATAGCATGTTTAAAAGCCCAAACACAAACAATCAATCCTAGAATGAAGTTACTCCAGCATAAATGGCTAATGAGGACGTACATGACCCCCAAAAACGTAACAAATTTTCCCCGGACATTCCAGATACATGTGTGAAATGTTTAACCGAGAAAGGCACTCTGATACATTGTGTATTGGAATGTCCCAAATTGGTAGCGTTCTGGAAATTGGTTGTTTGCACTTTAAGTAGCATTGTAAAACTTCAGGTACCTTGCACACCAAAACTCTGCATTTAGGGGATATATCCAAAGAATTTCACAGTCAATACCAAGCATAAGACTCTGATTAACTTTGGCCTCCTGCAGGCCAGGAGGATGGTTGCTTTGTCCTGGAAAGAGACTGAATTATCTTCTACACAGTCTTGGTTGAGAGAGATGACAACATGTATCACATTGGAGCGATTAACCTATATAACAAAAGGTAAAGAGCAAGAATTTGAAGAAGTGTGGACGCCTTTGACTGTCTTTCTCAAAGAATGATACAATATGTCTGATTTCAAGTTGAGTGTGACTCACTTTGCTTTGTTTTATTTATTATTATAATTTTTTTTTTTTTTATTACCATTTTGTATTGCATATTTAGGATGTTTTGAAATTATTTTGTTTTTGATTCACTTGTTATTGATTATTGTTTTTGCTATATTGGAAAATTAATAAAAAAACAGTGTTAAAAAAAAAAAAAACTATCAGCGAAGGGCAGTCAGTGGTGTTATTAGTGGTTTTGTGTTAAATTCAAACAGAATTATGAATCACAAAACTCTACAGCTGATGTGTGTTTGGTCATTTACCGCTGATTAGAAAAAGCTCAGCTCTCGTGTTCGGCCCGTAGTTATCGAGGGAAAAGTGACGCTGCTCGAGAACACGTGACGTAAATAAACAAATCTGATGCACCGGCTCGTTTGAGTTCAGCAGCAAAAGCGTGAGCTCCTGATCAGACTGATGTCCCCCTGTATAAAATATACAGAGGAGGATCATTCTCGACGCCAGGCTATTAGTTTGACCCACAGGGGGCGCTAAACCTAAGGCACAGTAACTGGTCCTGGTCCTAACCCTCTGTGTCTCCGCAGATGGACCCTGTTCTGGAGGAGAGACGGATCATTCGGGTGCTCAGTCCAAACCGGGACGGACTCAAACGCTGGGACTGTGGTCTGTGGAGCGAGACGGAGCCTCCGCCGGAGCTGACAGGCCTCTGTGAGCCACAGCGCTACCTACAGGCCATGAGACCATCAACACGGTCCACAGGAGAAGGTCTACTTCAGGTCGGACACAGCGGAGACGTGTATGACCGGGACAAACGTCGTTTCTGGGACAGTGTGCACCATCGGGGGAATCTGGCTGATGGCAGTGTATGGGGATTCCAAAACGATTGTATTTACGCTCGCGTATTTACTGTCATTATACTACATGATTTTCACGTACTGGGATCAGCTGGCGAAGCATATCCTCCGTCTGCTGCAGAAGGCGGTGGGCGGGGCTAACGCTCTGCTGTGGGAGGAGGAGCTTCTGATTGGCTGTGAGTCTAACGTGGAGCTGCTCGTGGTGCGTGTGCCTCTGAGCGCCTGCAGGGAGCGCCTCGGTCACTGGTTTAACTCCGCGCTGAAGAAATACTCCTGCGCCTACGTCCTCTGCCTTGCTCAACGGCACAAGGACTCAGCCCCGCCCCAGCAGAGCAGGGTCACCTGCAGGGGGCGCCCTGCTTCTGCCAGTTCACACTCAAGAACGAATGTTGTGGATGTTTCTGCTGAGACGCCCACGCCTGGATCCAGGAACAGGCACTAAATGTACTTGACAGAAACCCGTCATTATCATCACTGTAATAACTGTGTTTTCACTAAAAAAACTCAAAAAATATGGCTGAATACGTGAGACGCGTTTGAGGTGAAAGAAAAAGTGAAAAACTCTTCTCTCTTTAGATCCAGGTTTTGATGCTGTTGGTCCAGGACAGGATTAAAGGAAGTGACTCTGTGGTTTCAGCTCAAATCAATGATACAGATTTAATAGAAATAAAATGTTTTATGGAATGAATGAACATTATTCTGTTTTCTGGTTCTAGACGACACATATTTCAGGTATGGTTAAAGTCCTGGTGTCATAAAAGTGCTCAGATGGAGTGACGCTGCTCAGTGGTGAGTGCTGTGCTAACGCTATCGCTCCACTGTGTCGTGAACCTGTCGCATTATTGCTGCCAACACTTATTATGTTTATGATGTGCAGCTTGTAATGAAATGATATGAACATGTGACTTGTTTAGATTTATTACTGATGTTTATATTGCTCTGTGCAGTATTATTGTTCCCCTTTGATTCTGGACCTTTTCAATAAGAGCTGTGGACTCGGCCTGTTACGTAGGATTTATATGAACAAACATCCCTAACACGCTAAATCATGACATCCTCGTCCACAAACTGTCCAATTTCAACTTTACATTAACTTTACAGTGGTTCAAATCATATCTTGAACAGAGAGATCAGTGTGTGGTGGTCAATAATCAAATGTCTACATTTTTAAAAATGAACACAGGTTTACCGCAGGGGTCCATTCTTGGGCCCTTGCTCTTTACATTGTACATTAACGATCTGCCAGACTCATGTCCTACAGCAGGATTTCAGATGTTCGCTGACGATGCAGTGGTTTATGTGCCAGGGAAAAGTGTGCATGAAGTTTCTGAGGAACTGGCAAAACACCTGCAAACTGTGGCGGTTTCAAACCCAGGTCTGTCATTGAATGTTAAAAAACCATGTCTGTTTGTTTTGCCTCAAGATTCAAGTCCATATCTGAAGAACTAATTTACAGATAAATGGTCACAAGATCCAGCAGGTGTCAGAGGTGAAACACCTGGGCCTTGTACTTGACTCATAACTTACATTTGACAGTCATGTCAAAAACATCTGTCGAGTGGCCAAAGCAAATCTTTACACATTCAGACTGATCAGGGACGACCGACCGTTTCATGCTGCTCACACTTTCATGCACATCATGATCTTCTCACATATAAGTTACTGCATCTGCTCATGGTCATGTGGATGTTGTTCTGTTATGATTGATTGTACAATTTGTGTGAATTTATTCTGGCAGTCGTCTGAATTCTGTTTTGAAATGTGTCTTATAAGCCCATGAGGGCTGGGCACTTACTTATGTGCAAGACACAATAATAAATCTAAATCAAAATCAATCAAAAAAATCAAAATCACTGAGTTATTTAACCTCAGCAAGTGTATTTTTTATCACCGCACAAAATGCCGCGGTTAGCAACAGCATGCTAATGCTAACGGCAGCTAATCAAAGCTGAGACAGAAACTATGACTGAATCACCTAAAGTAATAAAATAAAATCATCAAACGAGCTTCTCGACTCCCAGTCTAATCTTTACTTTAAAAACGTGCTCTGTCTCTTTAAGAATCTGCCTTTCAAAGCAGCACTTTGTGTCTCACTGTCACTTCACCACAAACCAAACCAGGTCACCTCCACGTCTGAGCTTCAGTCCTGGTTTCAACGCTTTTAAAAGGTAAGATTTTACATGAGTCTTTATATGGAACTGAATCTCTGGGATCTGTTCATTATATCCTAAATAAATCCTTAAACTCAACTTCCTGAGCCCTGATTCACTCCGAGGTTTGGACGATTTGATCAAAATGACGATGAAAGTTTACGGCGGGACTGGTTTAGCTTATGAAACACGTGTCGTGTAAATAAAACTTTGGCCCTGGATCTTTTCTGGAGTTTGTTTTTGGTACAGACTTGTGAGTGTGAAAGAGGTGAAGGAGCGACTGAAACCACAGACCTGCTTCCTGTTCAGATGATCTATGAAAAGTGTAATCTTCCACAACGTTTGTATAAAATAATAAATTCCTTAAAATTAATTATTTGACCAAATCTTGACAAAAACTAGAATGTTTTGTTGTTTTTTTGTCAAAAGACGACAATTAACCTCAACTTCCTGAGCTCTGATTCACCCTGAGGTTTGGACGATTAGTTTAAAATGATGAAAGTTTACGGCGGGACTGGTTTCTCTTTAGAAATACGTTTGGTGCCACAGTTAATGCAAAGGGGGGTCTGGGGCTGAAGCGCTTTGGACACTCACAAAACACTCCTGTTGAAATGTGACTATACAGACTGTAAATGAAGGGACTGAGGGAGGTTTAGCCTGAAGCTGAAGCCGTTTCTGCTGCAGTGAAAATGAAAATAGTGTTTGGATAAAATGAGGACGATGTTGATCATGATCAGACAAACACGAGGAGGTCACAATGACAAGCCTGTGTTCAATAATGACTTAAAGAGGTGACACAGTTTCAATGGAAAGTCCAGTGGAGCCTGGAACGTCTGGAGCCAGTGCCATTTCCTCATGGTTCAAGAAGAAGTCGCCACAGTGGGTCTGATCTGGTTTTCCCAGATTGTCCTTTGAAATATCATCCTTTATTTCAAAGGACCAGCGCTTCTGGTTCACCCAGGCACAGTAACCGTTCTTGATCTTAACCCTCCATGTCTCCGCAGATGGACCCTGCAGCTGTTCTGGAGGAGGGACGGATCATTCGGGTGCTCAGTCCAAACCGGGACGGACTCAAACGCTGGGACTGTGGTCTGTGGAGCGAGACGGAGCCTCCGCCGGAGCTGACAGGCCTCTGTGAGCCACAGCGCTACCTACAGGCCATGAGACACATCAACAAGGTCCACAGGAAGAAGGTCTACTTCAGGTCGGACACAGCGGAGACGTGTATGACCGTGACAAACGTCGTATCGGGATAGCGTGCACCATCTTGGGTTCGTGCTGATGGCTTTGAAAAGGGATGGGGAAACGATTGTATTAACGCTCTTGGGTCTGGTGTCATTATACTATGAGATTTCAAGTTCTGGATCAGCTGGCGAAGCGTATCCTCCGTCTGCTGCAGAAGGCGGTGGGCGGGGCTAATGCTCTGCTGGGAGGAGGAGCTTCTGATTGGCTGTGGGTCTAACGTGGAGCTGCTCGTGGGCGTGTGCCTCTGAGCGCCTGCAGGAGCGCCTCGGTCACCAGTTCTACGCTGCACTGAAGAAATACTCCTGCGCCTACGTCCTCTGCCTTGCTCAACGGCACAAGGACTCAGCCCCGCCCCCAGCAGAGCAGGGTCACCTGCAGGGGGCGCCCTGCTTCTGCCAGTTCACACTCAAGTACGAATGTTGTGGATGTTTCTGCTGAGACGGCCACGCCCGCTGTCGCCATAACAGAATCTGAAGTTTGACACAGTCCTGACCAAACGTTTAAGACCCGTTGAAAATTTTAAAAAAAATCATATTTTTCATGGTTGGATCTTAAGGTTCAAAGCACCGATACTGGGTTTGAGTATCTGCCGATATCCGATATTAACCGATACGAGAGACTTTCTTAAAAGTGTCTGAGTGAAAAAGGAATTGTTTTATTGTTTTATTAGGAACCCCTTTAAATGGCAGCTAGTATGACTAAGATTACAATTACATACTTTACGATATAAAACACATTTGCACAACATGATTAAGTGTCTACAGAAATATAGTGAAACACAAAGTCAGTTTGCAAATAGTGAATGTTCTCTTATCTCCAGGGCGGGCTGGTCTCGATGTGCTCGATGGGCTAAGCTCCTCCTGTCATTATTTTGACGAGAGAAAGAAGAAAGAATAAGTGTTTTTCATTGATTATAGTTAATTTTATATCCTAACTAATCGCCTAATGTCGTTACTGTGTATAATCATTGTATTTTATACTTGATGATGACAGTGCTGTGGAAACACCACGGGAAACTAGCAAACAGCGCTGGATTACTCGGACAGTCTTTTGGACACATGAAGTGGTGTTTATGGAGTTTTAATGAGGCTAAACAGACGTGAGGACGCGATGCTCCTCAAGCTACAGGTGAGTCCATGTTTACACCACGGTTCACATCTGTACGAGTCCAGCTGTTACTTAGCAGGACATAAACGACTCCTTCATGCTCTCAGATCAGTGTGCTGAGGGTAAATGCACCGTCAGCTGCTGTTTACGTCTATAGGTAAACCTTTGTGTCTGATGCTCTGGGAATAAGCGTCGTCTGTAATGCTCGTTCTGTGGGTAGTACTGATATGTGGTCACAGGCTTATTTTTATTCTAACGAGTGGTGATAAAAAAAACAACACAACACCTTGTGCAACAGCCGTTTACTGGGATATCAATACAATCTTATCTTGTCATGATGTCACAGATCAATTATCAATTATATCATATTAATAAACATTCGTTTATGTCGACATTTAAGGATCTTTGGGACATTTTACATGAAATAAATAACTCACACACACTGATTCATTATAACTTACAAATACTTACATCAGTTATTCTTAACAGCGTTTCATAAACTGAAACACAAACACTTGTCGGCCTCAGTGGTTATTTTATTTCATTAAGTTACTTTAGGTATTACTATCATGGTTTCGATCCAGCCTTGATTAGTTTCATTAGCATTAGCATGCTTCCGCTAGCTTTAGCATGCTGTTGCTAACCTCAGCATTTGCGGCGATCAAAAATACGTTTATGGAGGTTAAAGCTAACTCAGGCTCGTGGCTTCACAACGACAAACAGCAGCTCCAGATTCACCGAGGTTAGTCGGTGAAAGTTTTTAAAAACGGTGAGAGACAAATCGGTATCGGTTCAGTATCGGATATTTGTATCCGATACCCGATATTGTATTTTTTTTCAGTGTCGCTCCGATATTCGATACCAGTATCGAATATCGGAGCATCCTTACTTGTTGAATGTTTTACATTAGTAATAAATATAATTTATCATTGCTCTGTAACGTAAAACAAGTGTTTTGATCGACTGGAGAAAAAAGGAACTGTCACTTTTCACTCAGACAAAGGCTGGACAGGAATGTTTTAAATAAAATCAGCCCGATGCCCCTGATAAAGCGCCCCCTGCTGTCACACTTCAGTTGCTGGGTTGCAGGTTCTAGAATGTGATGATGTCACCGGACCCAGTGGGGGAGGAGCCAGTTTTTCCTATTAACAGCATTACACTTT
Organism: Neogobius melanostomus; assembly: GCA_007210695.1. Lineage (NCBI taxonomy): Eukaryota > Metazoa > Chordata > Actinopteri > Gobiiformes > Gobiidae > Neogobius > Neogobius melanostomus. The sequence continues at coordinate 391,651 of VHKM01000432.1, forward strand.
CACAAGTCATAGCTCAAAAGAAAATGTATGAATTACAAAAGTGATCATTAGTATCGCTCACTGGGTCCATGATCTCTCTGTACAAGAACAAAATGTCCTAAAAACTAAATAATGTTCCTCCATATAACAGTATGGCCTTTAGAACGCTGTGATGTCACTGAAACCCAGCAACACATTTTACAGTGTAGAAGCTTCATACATGGGTCGACCTCTCGTTTCTGATTGTTTCATTTGTTTGTTAAAAGCTCGTGTGAGTCTTTTCATGGTTTAGCCCCAAAGTCCAACCACACGTTAGAGCCGCATGAAGCGTCTCAGGGAGGGTGAGGACTAAACACGCCGAAGCTAAAGCTAAACTCTGGAACAGGACGTGAGACTCAGACGCTCAAAGTATTGATCTGCAGCTCTTTGAATGCCTTGTGACTGAATTGTGCTGACAAATAAACTTGCCTTAAATAAAAATGAATAACAACTGCTGTGGAAGTGTCTTAATATCTGTGTGTTTGTTCTACGGGGAAATAACTTGAGAATTCATCTGTTTTTGTGCATTGAGTTAATCCTCCAACTCGTTCAAAGTATTGATCCTTAGTTGTGTGTGTTTGTTGTTGTTTCCCGCAGCCTCCGGAAAAATTAAAGGATCAACTTCCCCGTTATCATGTTCTCTGAGACGTATCAGTTTCTCGCTCGCGTCAGACACATTGAGCCGAAGGGTTTTCGGGCGTGGCTTATCCAGGATTTCACAAACAGTGAGGTCCATAATGTGGTCAATTTCAGTCAAAACTGCAGCTGAAAATGTTTAAGGTCATCATTTTGGTATTCACTATGAACTTAAATAGTAAATTAATGAGAAATGTCATCATTTTCCAATAAATTCAAATTTAATGCCAGTTGAATCCATGTCAATGTCTTGACAAAAACTTTTCCAACTGTCTCCCACAAAGGAAATGACCTATTTGGATTACAGCGTCATCTCGGTCACAGCCTGTCGTGCTACACGTGGATCCCAAACATGTCAGAGAGTTTGTAAAGAGAGTTTGGGCTGATTTACTCTGACAGTTAAAACTAAGACATTAAGACAAGACACAAATCTCAACAGTCACCTTGTGTTGCCTGTGTGATCCCTGTGATGCAGCGCCCGCCCTGGCCCCGCCCCTCACCTGTCCATAGGCCCCACCCTGGCCCCGCCCCTCACCTGTTCATAGGCCCCGCCCTGGCCCCGCCCCTCTCCTGTCCATAGGCCCCGCCCATAGGCCCCGCCCCTCTCCTGTCCATAGGCCCACCCTCTCCTGTCCATAGTCCCCGCCCATAGGCCCCGCCCCTCTCCTGTCCATAGGCCCCGCCCTGGCCCCGCCCCTCACCTGTTCATAGGCCCCGCCCTGGCCCCGCCCCTCACCTGTCCATAGGCCCCACCCTGGCCCCGCCCCCTCCTGTCCATAGGCCCCGCCCCTCACCTGTTCATAGGCCCCGCCCTGGCCCCGCCCCTCTCCTGTCCATAGGCCCCGCCCATAGGCCCCGCCCCTCTCCTGTCCATAGGCCCCGCCCATAGGCCCCGCCCCTCTCCTGTCCATAGGCCCCGCTCATAGGCCCCGCCCCTCTCCTGTCCATAGGCCCCGCCCATAGGCCCCGCCCCTCACCTGTCCATAGCCCCGCCCCCTGTTATAGGCCCGCCGCCCCTCACCTGTCCATAGGCCCCACCCTGGCCCCGCCCCTCACCTGTCCATAGGCCCCGCCCTGGCCCCGCCCTGGCCCCGCCCCTCACCTGTCCATAGGCGAGCACGGTGGCGTTGTATCCTTCGAAGCAGCCGTCGATGAGCCTCTCGGTGCAGCCGCTGTAGATCTGCTCTTGGCTGGAGTCCATGTCGAACAGGAAGTCGAAGGTGAAGGCTTTGTCTCCGCCCAGAACCACTGCGGCTCGGCGGGCGTGACCGACGTGCACACGTGGCAGCCCTCCATCTGCTCCCGCGGCAGCTGAGGCCGGATCCTGCGGGCACAGGACAGTCGTCACGAGATAAAGAACTATAAAACCATAAGTCTAATGCAGTGGTTTCCAAATGTTTAGCCAAACATCCTGAGAGAGAAGAACAGGATCAGTGTCATGAATGAATCTCGTCTTTGGGAAAAACTGTTGTCAAAGTGTTTCTGTCACGGAGTAAAAACAAACTGAGGCAGGTTTGGGCCAAAGTGTTTCGAGCTAAAGGTGAAACAGACTCAACGATCCTTACAGCAACACCTAAAAAGAACAATACAAACACATGAAACACAGTAAAAGACCAATAAAAATATCAATCAATATAAACAAACATAAAAAGTCTGTTAGAATAAGAGTTTCCAGCCTGATTAGTCGTTGTGGATTTAAACGGTTACATTCGAAACATATGGAGATTATGATTTTTACTTTGTGACGATTGAACTTGATTAATACAGTTCAAAGTTATAGTTAAGTAATATGAAAAACAAAATGATTGAATATAAAGCCAACCCTAAACCCTAAACCCTAAAGCCTAAACCCTCTCTTCCACAACAACTCAACCTTTGTTTTAGCTAAAACGTCCAAAAGGAGTTCATGTCCGTTATTGATTGTGCATTTTTTTTGGTAAATGTTGTTAATTTCACCTCGTGGCATCATAGAAGCTGTAGGCTGTTCTCTGGATTTCTACAGTAAAACAGGTGAGATTAAAAACACAGCTCGTGGACGTGAATGCAGCGAGAGTCACCTCAAAGTGTTTCATTACAATCCCTCTCTAAAAGAAGCTCTTTAGGACTTTTGGACTGGCTTTTGTAGCAGCTGTTTGTCGCCATCCGGTGGTCAACGTAAGAACTGCAGAGATGAAAATCAGTTCAAATGATATGAAGCTCTTTCAAACTGAAGCTCAGATGTTTTCAGTCACTTATTTTACTTTTTATTCAGTTTTTAGGAGTCGACCGAAACATCTGCAGATTCTAGCCACAGTTTCAGTCTCATTAAGTACTTTCCATTGGGGTCGGTCTCATTTTAGTCACAAAAGTATGATTATATTATATTAGATTATATATTATATTATATGATGACCTCGTGGGCCCAAACCCGTAAAGCTTCCTGTCGCAGCTGCAGAGGGTTCGGCTCTGACGGAACAGAAGGAGATTGTTAAACCAAGACAAAAGACTTTGTTTTCTTTGAGGGAAACCAGAGACAAGCACCGATGTTTACCCTCTGCAGTAACAGGAGCAGGAGTAGAATCATAGAAATGTAGAGCTTGTGTCTCACAGCTAGAAGGTCCCGGTTCCATTCGCTGTTTTATCTACATCTGTTTATTGCTTTTACCATCAATAGTCCTGGAGAAATGGCAACTTATAAAGCACTTTTCTACCTTTATCAGGCCCAAAGCGCTTTACAGTGAGGAACCAGTCACTCTCTCATTCATACACCAGTGTACGCAGACACTGGAGGCGAGGAGGGTGAAGTGTCTTGCCCAAGGACACAACGACAGTGTGCATTTGCAGAAGCTGGGATTCGAACCCACGACCCTCGGATCACGAGACAACCCGCTCTACCACCTGCATGTCTTTGCAAATATTTCCCCTGTACTTCTATAGCTGGGTTCAGTCACATGACAGCGTTCTAAAGGCCTATAATATTATATAGATTTATTTTGGTCTGGTACAGAGAGATCACGGACCCAGTGACTCATATTAATGATCATTTTGTAATTCATACATTTTCTTTTAGATACGACTTGTGAAAGTGTAATGCTGTTAATAGGAAACACTGGCTCCTCCCCCACTGTGACATCATCACATTCTAGAACCTGCAACCCAGCAATAATGTACAGAGTCAGTTCAAAGTTTAGAAGCACTGTATGTTTTTAAAGCAGGACATAAAGAAGCGTTTCGTTCTGTCTCTGTTAAAGGGATAAAGTGGCGTCAGCAGCAGAGTCTGAAAGAGTCAGGTCTAAATGTGGAGCGTCTGAAATAGAGTCACTGCTCCACATTCACAAACAGCAGAGGCTTCTCAACCAGAGGCTCGGGGCCCACACACAGGGGCATCAGTGCAGGACTAACTATCCCATCGTGATTTTAGTCAGTCATATTTTCGGGACTAAAATGTGCATGTTTTTGGTCGACTAAAGCTAAATCAAAGTAAAAGAAGGGACTAAAACATGTCAAACAGCCTCCTTTAAACATGAAGCACAAAAAATAAGATCTCAATATTTTCTTTCGACTTTCAATTTTCAAATTTTCTTCAAATTTTTTCAAATTTCTTTTAAATTTTTCACTTTACTTTGAAATTTTTGTCCATCGTTTTTTATATATTTTTCCACTTTTCCCCCATCCTTTCGTCCAATGATTTTTTTCTCCATTTCCCCCATTGTTTACATTACTACTACTAAATTTGTTCCTCAATTTATTCCCAATGTTCCCAATTTTTTCCACAAATTTCCCTAAATTTTTCTCTCTATCTTTCCTCAATTTTGTTCAAATATGTCCTCAATTATTCCCCAATTTTCTTCCATTTTTCCCCCATTTCTTTCCAAATCCTTCCACATTTGTTAACATGTGAGGTGAACTCGATATTGTACATTTGCAGATCTTCCAAACTGCGATTTCCACATGGGGGGGCGGGGGGGGGGGGGGGGGGGTTCAGTCTGAGGTTCAGTCTGAACCTCAGACTGAACCTCATAATAATAACTGTAATGAATAATAACCTGGATGTTCCGCAGTGAGGCTTAACAGCGGGAGCTGGATCCAAATCCCCAGATTCCTGCGAGACCGGACTGATCCTGGATCAGCCGATGAAGCCGGACTTAATCCTCTCAAACCCGACTTTAGGAACATCACTCACATACGCAGAGCTGCAAAATCTGTTTGTAAACTAACAACTCCAAGGCTATACAGGAAACCAGATTAATGTGATTTTTTTCCCCCCTCACTTTTCAAATGTTTCATTACTAAAGCTTTTATTATGAGTACCGAAAACCAAGTATCGTTAAAGCAGTACTAAGTACTGTAACTTGTTTATCTAATAAATCCTTTCCGTCGTCCTCTGGGGTAATACAAGTATTAATGGGATGACTGGGGGGTCTTTCATCGCCCCCTGGTGTCTCTGGCCAGAAAACCACAATTGCAACTTTCCAATACACACTAATGGAATCACGAAGAAGAAGCTAACAGGCTAACGGACAAAGCTAACTGTGGGCTAGCGCCACTTAAACATTATTTACAGCCAAGTTTGAGTGAAACAAATGATCTCCATTGTGTAACTGGATGAACAATATCCCTCTGTCCCTTTGTCTTTTCTGTCAGCGTAATATTTACTCTCACGGACAATTAATGAGTAAAAAAAACACAACATGTACGACACCTGCAGTGGCGCTTATGGCCTCTAGGGGCATGAGTTACTTAGTTCTTAGTTATAAATCTTTAAGTGATTTATAGTGACTCGGATAATATCGCCTTTCAATTCAAACAAACAAAAACACCTAAATCAAGCTTTTCACCAAATACGGAAATGTCCAGATTAGGAGAATAAAGACCTAAAGTGCAGGAGGGTTTCCTGTATGGTCTGACATGTTTGCAGATTGAGCTGTTGTGATGGACAGAAATGTGGCTCTGAGGCTAAACCGGATTATCCCAAAGAGAAACACAGCTACGACGACTCGAGACATAAACGAGACGAGGCCCAACAGCACGAGGAGCGATGAGGTCACGAGGAGCGATGAGGTCACGAGGAGCGATGAGGTCACGAGGAGCGATGAGGTCACGAGGAGCGATGAGGTCCAGGCCAGCCGGTTTTATAGTCAGCGAGGTTTTAAAGCTCTGGTTCATGGGAGAACGTTGGGATCCTTAAACTGGGCATTTGCACCAAAGACAGTTTACATTTTCCCATTTCTCTAGTTTTTCTCACTTTTTTACACATTTTCTCCCAATTTTCAAAAATCTTTTCCAACTTATTTCCTTATTATTTCACGTTTCATTTGTATTTGCTCTTCACCACTTAAACACGTCACACTGAACATTGAATCAGTTGTGTCTTTTGCGTTAGTCTAATGGTATAATAGTCTGAATTTAAAGAACAAGAACTCGCTTTCTCTAGATGGTCTAAGCTGATCGGACATACACAGAGTCAAGGCCGGATTTATGCAGGGGCTTACAGGGGCTAAGCTCAGGGCCCAGCAGGCTGAAGGGCCATGAGGAGAAAAGGAGAGAGTTCCTTCTCTCTTTGCTCCCTCACAGGCTTAATCAGATGAGTTTGTACCCGAGACTAAACCAGGACTAAACAAGGTCTGAGCCATTTTCATTGAGTTGACACTGGGAAAGAATACGTACTTTTGGTCTGTTAAAATGCATGAGAATGCACCAATTTGCACCATTAAAATTAAATAAATCTCTGTGGGAGGACCCCCAGACCCCCCTTTTAAATGTGTCCCCCCACCAGTCTGGCAGGAGCAAAGGTTCTTTCGCGAGGGCCATGGAGCTCAAATTGGGGTCATTATGTTAAACTGTTTTTTCACAAATGTTTCTTTTTTTTTAACTAGTACCATGTCTGTGTAAGCTCTCAGTCGTACAGGAGTTGTCCATCTTCAATGAAGGTACTTGAGTCCTCTGTACTCAGTAGTTGAAGTCTCGAACGTTTCGCCTCTCATCCAAAAGTCCGCTGACAAAGCCTTTTGGATGAGAGGCGAAACATTCGAGACTTCAACTACTGAGTACAGAGGACTCAAGTACCTTCATTGAAAACTAGTATATGTTTAAGAAGTTACTTCTGCATGTTCAAATAAAAGAGAGAGAGAGAAATCAGACAGACATACAGTATATGGGGGGCCCTGAAAAAACTTTAGCCCCAGGGCCCATTTTACTTAAATCCGGCCCTGCACATATAATAATAATAATTAAAATAATGATTATTTTAGATGATTTTACATGTTCTTGTTTTATGTGCTTTTTGTCTGCCTGTGTATTGTATTGTAATGCCTACTCTCAACTGCAAACCAATTCTACCTACGGGTATAAATAAAGTTACCTATTAGTTCACATTTTAAGATTTTTCTTTTTACACATTTTAAATTGTGTTAAATTGAGATTAAATTGGACAAAAACCTAACCCTTTAAGGATAAAAGCATAAAGTTACATAGGGTTTCAATTTAAACAATTCTTTTAAATATAAATGAACATAGAACACTGTGGTTGTGAACATTTAGGCAGGACAGTGAAGGTTTGGACAAATCCTCAGTATTTCTTCATTAAGGAAAACTCTGTGGATTCACTGACCTCACAGGAAGGTCATAAAGCACTGCAGGTTTGTAACAGGACATGATGGATATTTAAGTGTGTGACTGAAGGACAGAGCCGGGTTCCTCTCTCCTCGTGTAAAGAGCTGACGGTTCTGGATGACATCATCACCGCGAGACAAAGAGGAAGAGTCTCTGACGGACACGGATCGATGTGAGAAACTGCAGCGAGAAGAGGATTTAACGGCTCAGAGGAGACGAGACACAACTCACTCACTGAACACTTCTTCATTCACAAATACTGACAGGTTTGGTATCCACGTGTAGCACGAAAGGCTGGGACTGAGATGACGCTGTAAATTAAAGGGTGGCCAGGTGGGGGCAGCGATGACATCAACAAATGCAACTTTTGAGCTGGAGATTTGTAATTACAGATTCTTTTCATTTGCAGTAAACAGATTTATAACCTGCATATAAAGAGCCATCTCACCGGCCTGGAGACTCGAGTGGACGCTGCTCACGGAGACGTCCCCTGAGATAAAGTGAGTCTCGAACAGGTGCATGGTCTCCGAGAGGTCTCCGAGGACGTTCAGTGATGTCCCTGTAATGTCTCCGAGACCTGTCGAAGACTCAGCTGCAATTGAACCTGTCCGTTTTCACCGTGACCGGCAGAAACTCGAGTCTCCAACTGGTTTCCAGGCCAGATCTTTGGAAAAACTTATTATTTTACAGCTTTTGTTGGAGAGGTGCAGCTCTTGGATCGGCTAAGCACTTTCCTTAAAGTTAGGTGTTACTATGGTGAACGGTAAATGGTCTCAAGCTCTTTTCTACCTTCCTCAGGCCCAAAGCGCTTTAAGGTCCGCACACACTACACGACTTTTCCAGTCTTATATGATTTTATAAAGAGGGCGGGTCCAAACTACACGACTGGATTTAGTAGAACGTCTGGGGGTTCACACATAACGACTGAGAATGGTAAGAGCGAACACACGATTCTGTCAAACAGCTGATGTTTATCTGTCCTCTCTACGGCTTCATTTCTTCTCCGGCTTCAAAAACTGACCCCAAACCCGCAAAGATCTGTGTTTGTGAGCGTGGGAAAACATGTGCGTGTCCAGATTGGTCAACAGTGTCACAACATCGCAGTGCAAGGCTAATGCTACTAAGAAGCCTTCAACTTGGCTATAGTTCTGTCAAAGGGAGATAAAAGTCGGCGACATAAAGAAGTGGGACGTATTTCAGTGGATTTAATAAGAAAAGGAGACGGACCTCAGCCCCGAGATGGAGGAGGCGGAGGAGACAGCGGAGAAAGGAGAGGTGAAGCTGAACAGTTCGTCTCCAAACTCAGTAAGTGCTGCTAAACTCTGTTCGCGGTTGAAATGTAGCTTGAAAAGGTGATTCTCGTGAATGTTTGGTGATATAAAGTTGTGCTGTTTCGTGTGGGGCTGTGGCCATGAAATCAGTTGTTTGTGTCGCTGTTTTGACAGAAATGAAAAAGGAGGCCCTGGTGTTTTTCTGTCTTTATTTCACTCTGTCATTGGCCGCTGCAGTCTGTGTGTTCACTTTGGGGTAAAATCACCCACGTTTCTCCTGTGCGTCCAAAATCGGGCAAACATGTTTGATTTCCTGTGACTGTAGTCCAGTTGTGTCTGACTCCGCCCACACTACACGATTCCAACACCCGTCCAGTCGTGACCCCCCCCCCCCCCACACTACGAGACACGACTCTGTGTGACTGCCTTCAACTAAACACGACTCGGGAAGACTCGGCGCGACTGAGAATTGTATCAAAATCGGGCATAGTCGTGTAGTGTGAGCGGACCTTTACAGGAAAGGAACTCTCTCATTCATACACCAATGTGCACAGACACTGGAGCAAAGGGTGAAGTGTCCTGCCCAAGGACACAAGGAAACCCCCAACCTTCAGATCATGAGACGACCCGCTCTACCGACTGTGCCTATATTATTCAAAATACGGAACAATTTCGTATTTCAAAGGACGGTTGGCGACCCTAAGTGTAATCCAAATATGGTCATTTCCTTTGTGGGAGAGGCAGCAGCTAAAGATTTACAGATACATGAAAGGTCCCATTCCTCCTGTGACTGTGGGATCTTTGTTCATACGTCACTCTGAGCTGCAGCCGCTGCGTAATCCTCTTACGGAGCAAAATATGAGCTTTTACTGCATCAGCACAAACACGCAGTAACACCACACAGTACAAGTACAAGTACACGGGCCGGTACTGCAGTATCCGCCTGCAGGACCAAAGCTGTACAGACATTTGGAAGAAAAACAAGGAGAGATGTGTTTCAACAGAACGACAGAAAGTCAAAATCATGGACAACGGAGAAAACAAATTCACTTTGCACAAAAACATGACCTGATACAGAAGCTCACAGCCTGTAGGCCAGTGTTACGCCTCACTTCAAAGCTATGAGGCTACATTACATTATTGCTCTGTTTACTGGTTCGACATGACAAAGACAGTTGTGCCAATAAGTTCACGCCACAGTGGATTTTTATTATTTTGGCCATTTCTCAAAGTAAATAAATGAAAACACAAACACTTTTTCCCACTCATGGTCAGTGATGTTGTGAAGCCTCATTTCAAATCACGATAACAAAATAATATTGTATTGTGTATTTCCTCTTTAGCATCAGTGAAGCTCTGAGTCTTTGTGGTGGTTGTGGAGAAGCTTCTGTTTATAATCTAAAGGTAAAGCGGCCCATTCTTCTTAAAGCCTCCAGTTCCTGTTAGTTCCTGGGCTGTTTTGCATGAACTGTGTGAGATCTCCCCACAGTGGTTCAGTGATACTGAGGTCAGATTCACTTATTCTGCTGGAGCATCAGAGAAACAGCTCCATATTTACAGTAGGTATGGGGCACTTTTCATCATAGGCCTTTGATGAAAAGGAACTGGAGGCTTTAAGAAGAATGAGCCTCTTTACCTTTAGATTATAAACAGAAGCTTCTCTACAACCACCACAAACACTCAGAGCTTCACTGATGCTAAAGGGGAAATAGTATTAGGAACTGGGTCGGTGTGAACTTTTCAACAGGGTCAGTTTGGTATTTTATTTTGTTATTTGAAATGAGAACGGCTTCACAACATCACTGACCATGAGTGGAGAAAAGGTTTTTGGGTTTTCATTCATATTCTTTGAAAATCCACCAGGGTGTGTGAACTGTATTGGTCGACTCTTAAAAGCTAAATCAAAAGTAAAAGAAGGGACTAAAACATGTCAAAGAGCCTCATTAAAATCCACTGTGCTTTGTCCAAGTGAAGAACAAACTTGAAGCACAAAAAATTATATTTTGGGACTTTCGATTTTCAGATTTTCATCAAACTTTTTCAAATTTCTTTCCAATTTTTCACTTTACTTTTCAATTTTTGTCCATCGTTTTTTATATACATATTTTTTCCCACTTTTCCCCCAGTCTTTTTAAATTTATTCCAATGTTTTTTTCAAATTTTCTCCATTTCCCCCGATTTTTAAAATGTTTCTACTAAATTTTCCTCAATTTATTCCCAATGTTTCCAATTTTTTCCACAAATTTGACCTAATTTTTTCTATTTTCCTCAATTTAATTCCCCATTTCTCCCCCAATTTTCTTCCATTTTTCCCCCCATTTCTTTCCAAATCTTTCCACATGTGTTGACATTTGAGGTGAACTCGATATTGTACATTTGCAGATCTTCCAAACTGCGATTTCCACATGATTATCAACTGTAATATAGTACAGGTATCGTAAAAAGTATCGATCAGGTATCGTATCGTAAACCAAGTATTGTTAAAGTAACTTTATCGGGAACTAAACCCTTCTCATTCGTCCAGCGTCACATTCTGGCCACGAGAGCTAAGAAGCTTCTGTGAATAGAAGCGAAACTTCCTCAACTCAATCAGTCCATGATTTAGCCTCTCTGTGGAGTCACTTCCTTTAACGCAGCACAAAACTTTATCTAAACATGTTATGGTCATTTTTAACGTATTTCAAAAGGAAAGTCATGACTCTCTGCCTTTATGTTCTTCCTCCTCTTGTTCCTCTGCTGCGTCTTAAGGAGACACACGTTTTTGTTTTTGTTTAGTCATTTCATTAACAAACAAAGAATTAACAATAAACTACAGGAAGAGCAAAGTCCCCACTAACGCCTTCTGGAGTCAAAGCAATGCTTTTTAGAGACTGAACCCTGTCCTGCGTCACAGCATCAGTGACGAGTGTGGACAGAGGCTCAGGTCTGGACTGAACCAGGATAAACCCGGAGCAGCAGCAGCAGCAGGGGCTTAATTTAGCACAAAAGACTATTTCAAAACCAGACCGGCCTCTAAGAATAAATATGGGCCAACGCACGCTGCAAGAAGTCACCTAGGAGTGAGTGGAATGGACTCTAAATGAGAATATCTTCCCTTGATTTGAATAAAACACATCTGCCATTAAGAAAAGTAAAATATATTGCATTTATAACGACATAATAAAACTACATTTGCTTTAAATAAGATGTTTTTCTTGTTTTAAATGCAGAAGCACTCGTCCCACTGACAGGATGTTTACGTGGCAAATTAAAATGAGCAGATCTCAGACTAAACCGAGGCCCTTTAAGACTGTCAGGTGATAAACTGGAGCTAAACTAGAGCTAAACTAGTCCTGACGTCATTAACCTCCACCTTAACCGAGCACATTTTCTCCAGTTCAGCTTTACCCAAATCTAAAACGTTTCTTTAAAAATAAAAATAAAAGAATATAAATTAAAAACGAGACTTCAATGATGAAAATGTGATGAAAAAGAGATTTAAAAAAAGCCCTGTTTAGCTCAGTTTTGTAGGTCTTAGCTTTCAAATGAGGTGCACTCTGGCCTATAGGATGTGACCTTTTAGATTTGGGTAAAGCGGGGGTTAAGAGGTTAAACTCAGTGTGGCACTAACCAGGCCGTAACCAGCCGCTAATCGAAGATAAACCGGAGCTAAACCCGGGCCCTGCAGGTTGTCATGGTGATGCCTGATGTCAAGCCTGGGCTCGTGCGTCTCACCTGAGGGCCACGCGCACCGAGCTGTCGTCCGCGCTCATCATGTCTCCTCCTCCTCCTCGCGCAGGTCGGAACGAAAATCCACCGAAAAGAAGCAGAAAATGAGCAGGTTTTCAGTTTAATCCATCAGCGGCTCCAGGGGCAGAGCTGCGGCCGGGGATGGGGCTCCTCAGGGCGGCTCCAGGGGCAGAGCTGCGGCCGGGGATGGGGCTCCTCGGGCGGCTCCAGGGGCAGAGCTGCGGCCGGGGATGGGGCTCCACGGGGCGGCTCCAGGGGCAGAGCTGCGGCCGGGGATGGGGCTCCTCGGGGCGGATGCGCAGCCTGGCAGTGCGTGTCCTCCGGAGCCGGTGTGAGGGAGAGGGGAGAGAGGGAGTGATGATGGGGGGGAGGATGGGTTGGGTTTTCAGGCGAGAGGGACGCACGCATACGCAAGGACGCACAGCACGGTACGAGGGGCAGCCGCAATGCGTCCCACGCCCTCTCCGCTGCGGGGTGACGTCATGGCGTGGAGAAAACAGGGACTTTTTAAATAATTATTTTATTAGCAGGTCCCGAAAATCCTCTCTTTCGATCCAAGTTTTGATGCTGGTGGTTCAGGGACAGGATTAAAGGAATAAATGTAAAAGAAATAGACTTATGGAACAAATTAACATTATTGTTCTGTTTTCTGGTTCCAGATGACAAATATGATGTATCGGTATCGCAAACCCGAACATTATTTCAATGGTTTGACTCCAAGTCACTTATAAAAAATACAAAGTTTTGCTGTAAAACTCAATCATATCAGTGAACTTACATTTCTTAAAACTCATTGACAGGTTTAGTGCCGTTTAACTATTTCAGTTTTACATGGTTTTTAAACAAACAAAAAAATTAACATTATAATATTTTTTATCGGCCCTCGCCAACCGCCCTGACCAAGTATTTCAAACTCTTAAATGATGGTAAAATTGCTACTGTCTTTATGTTTTAGATCTCGTGCTTCAGCGAGAAGGTCCCAGGTTCGATTCCCACATGGACGGGGCCCTTCCATGTGGAGTTTGCAGGTTCTCCCCGTGTCAGCGTAGGTTTCCTCCGGTTTCCCCTACCACTAAAAACATGTACAGTAGGGCAATCCTCCAGCCAGGCAGAGGGTACACTGAAAAAAGTGTATATGAGCCACAGTTGAAGTAATGCACAAATCTATACAAAGCCCACTTAATTCTTTTTAATTTGGTATTGTAAAGTAACAACTTAAAATTGCATCACTTCAGTCTCAAGTGTTTTATCAAAGTCCTGCACTAACTTCGTGTTTAAAATCAGGTAATCAGTACATTTACCTTGTTACTAAGGAGTGATCAGAATTCAGTAATCAGATTACTTTCTGCCTGCTGGTGCCGGCCAACACTGACGAGGCAAAAACCTCACAATTCAAGTGTAAATGGGCCCAACTGAAAAAAGTTTTTAGTTGAACCACCGTGAAATCTTTCTTTCTTTCTTTCTTTCGCACCGTCGCAATTTTCACCCAGTGAACATCGACGAAAAGTCACAGATTTTGGCCCAAAATTCAAACCTGATCCGACGCAACTTTTGACTATTTCCAAATTTTGAATTTCAAAATAGTGGCGCGACAGCGCCACCTCTGTCTTTTTTTAGCATTGCGAGATAGGACTTGGCCAAAAATGAAGTTTGTCGTAGAATCATAAAAATCGGTACAGACGTGCATCATGACAAGTTGAGCAAAAAATATTATTACGGCAACGCCGTCCGCCATATTGGGTGTCGGCCATTTGGATGACAGCCCGCGAAGCGGGAATCCGCCTTTATTTTTCACTTTGTACAAAATCTATCTCCTCCTAGAGCGTTTATCGGAACGACCTAATTTTGGGTGGAAAATAATCTTGAGAAGTAGAACTTTAAAAGTTATCCAAATTACTTTTCTAAGTTTTACGGTTTTTATGCGGCGAAGCCGCAAACTGTGCGAAGTATTTGAGATTTTTTCGCAAACAAAAAATGGCACCCATTCGCACATATGAAGCTCGATTTCGCTCATTTTGTTATCAGTTGTTAAAGTCACAGTCCTAAACACTTTCATTTGGAAAAATTCAAATTGGGCGCGATAGCGCCCCCTATAGGAATTATATGGAGAGTACAAATTTTAGTTTTACGAAAATTAAAATAATTTGGCACACAATTCTATTTGGTCGTTCCGATCAGAAAAGTCAATCACACCCATGCCATATTTTCCACGGTGTTGCCGTAGCGATGACCAGAACGTCCCATTTTATTCTGATGGAAAAATGTTAAACTCCATAATTCAGCGAGAAGTGAGGAACCAAAGGTTATCCAACGTACTTGGATAACCTTTGTGGATGTTCTGCGGCGCAGCCGCAGCCCTAAGTAAAATGTAAAAATATGCTTCAGTTTGCAGATATAGTGTGATACAAATTCATTACTAATTTTTCTCTGTATAATGTCAAAATTGAGTGCGGAGTGCACGTTAGCGCATTCCAAAAATCCTAAAACTAAGACCCTTGGGAAAAAAGTAAAAAACAAACATAAAGGCAGTAGCAATACCATAATTTTAGATTGAGGGAGACAAAAGGGCGCGAAGCGCCCCCTTGCTTTAGGCAGGGCGGTCGGCGAGGGCCGATAATCGCCGCTTGCGGCTATATTTACAAGTTGGTTTTCTGTTCCTTTTTAGAGTAATTTGATTAATTTGACTTTAAAATATCAATCTGTGCAACATTAAAGCAGTACTAAGTGACGTGTTCACCTTAAATCCTTTCCGTTTTCCTTCTGGGGGTAATACAAGTGTTAATGGGATGATTGGAGGGTCTTTCATCGCCCCTGGTGGCTCTGGCCAGAAAACCACATTTGCAACTAGGCTGCCACCGGGTCTGAGTCACCAATACACACTAAGGTACTTGGATGGGAGACCGTTTGGTAACACCAGGAAGCCTGGCGAATGTAGTGCATGAATGGTTGGTGGTGGTCGGAGGGGCCGATGGCGCAGACTGGTTGCCTCGCTTCCCGTCAGTCTACCCCAGGGCAGCTGTGGCTACAATAGTAGCTTATCACCACCAAGTATGGAGTGAATGAATAATGCAATGTAAAGCGTCTTTGAGTGTCCAGAAAAGCGCTATATAAAACTAATGCATTATTATTATTATTATTATTATGGAATCACGAAGAAGAAGCTAACATGCTAACGGGCAAAGCTAACTGCGGGCTAGCGCCACTTAAACAGTATTTACAGCAAAGTTTGAGTGAAACAAATTATTTCCATTGTGTAACTGGATGAACAATATCCCTCTGTCCCTTTGTCTTTCTGTCAGCGTAGGATTTACTCTCACGGACAATTAATGAGTAAAAAACACAACATGCTACGACACCTGCAGTGGCGCTTATGGCCTCTAGGGGCATGAGTTACTTAGTACTGCTTTAAAGGATAAGTTGAATATACTTAATTTAATTGTGTATTACCAATTGAAGTACTTTTTTTAAAAGTAGGTTCACCCAAAAACTTTATTCAGTGTAGTAACTCAGTTACATTTACTTCTTAGTTTTATCATACTGTACTTTTTACTTCTACTTCAGTAAAATAATAATGAATGATTCTTACTTGATTAAATTTATTGGCTATACTCACCTCTGCAGCCAGGTGTTTCTGACCATCAGCCTGGCTCCACATCTGCTCCTGACGGTCGTCCCAGCGGTGTCGAGGGACGGGTCAAATGCAGAGACACATACAGAATAAAGCTGAACCTTAACCCGGCCTCCACTACCACACGGCAAAATCCCTCCATACAAATGTCTTGCATAAAATAAAGAGGCAAGTTTTAAATATAACTTTAATGTAAGAATCCACAAATGTACAAGTGTCATTTCTTATTTGCACAGTATTTATACAAAACATGTAACGTTAAAGTCAGAAAGTCCCACAAACACCCAGACGTCCGTGATCCTGGGGGAGGTTTGTAAAAATGTTTCCAAGCACCGTGAATTATTTCAGCTGTGGAAGAAAAGTCCTGTTTTGACACAATTTACAGTTTTCACGTTTTAAAACTATTTCTTTTCTTTTACTCACGATGATGTAGGCGATGTCGCTGTCCGGCCCCACAGCGCCGTAGACCGCGCCTGAAATGTGCTAAAACAACAGCATTTACTAATAAATCACTTTTTGGACACATTTTGATCAATAAAGTGCATTTAGTTTTCACCGTAAACTCGATAAAGTCCAAACCAGCACCAGAAAACAGACGAGATGCAGAAATCCCACTGAAGGAGCGAAGAGGAGACAAGGAAGAGCTTCTGTTTGCAGCGTGTTCCAGCTGTTATGGCATTTTGTTCACATTTTTTGCCCCGTTTTGTTCTTATTTCACCAAATGTTTTCCTAGTGATGGGCGTGGCTTTCCTGGAGAAACAGCCTTGTAAAGGTTTCGTTCTGTTTGAACACTGACCTCTTGCTCAGAGTGTGTCCTGAAGCGTAGCCTCGTCTTAGGAGCTTTGGCCTGAGATAACTAGTCCCTCTTTTCCTACTGCCATGTCCTATGGATCTTTAACTATACCCCCCCATGGTCTACATCTGGATCCAGCCCATACACTTGAATAGAGGGACATTATTTGTGCTGATGGACAACGGTTATTCCAGGTTAGCCTCGTTAGCTTCTTACAATCGGCTACAGCTCATTGTTGATTAAAAGTCTGCAATAAACAGCAAATGCGTCATAAAGGCTTTATGTAGTTACCGGCTTTATTGACGTTAGTTAGTTAGTAGTAGGGCTGGGGGAAACATTTATTTGATTTAAAAATCGAGTTGTTAGGTCAAATCGATTCTTTTTTCTTTTTTTTAATCGATTTTCTATAAAAAAAAATTTAGATATTTTTTTTTTTAGCTCTCTGCTTAGAGGAATAAGGTCCTGCTGTACAAATGTGCCTCCGTTACCTCAGGATTTGTGTTGTTTTATTTGCTTAATCCAATACAGTAAATAATTTGGATGTTTAACAATCTTTGTTACTGCATAGTGACTTTTTAGTTAGAGAAAGGGTTTGCCTTTGCAATGTTGTTTATGTTGGTTCACTTTAATTAAATACAATAAATATATATTTTTTAAATATATTTATAGTTCGTAGTTATTTTGTTTTAAATGGGGGGGGGGGGGGGGAAATCAAATCGATTCGTAAATTGAGTTTTTTTATAAAAACATCGCAGATTTTTTTTGGAGGAAAAAAATGGCCCAGCTCTAGTTAGTAGTAGTTAGATTAATTCTTATTCAACCCCATTCATAGAAAAGATCCCGAGTCATCTGTGAAACTTACAAGCCCTGCACTCGCGGGGTGGGCGGAGCCTCCACTGAGCTCCAGAGCTTGATTGACAGGCTCTGGAGCCAAAAGGCTTCCTCTTTATCGGGCTGATAAACAAAAACCAGCGAGGTTACAAATATTTCACCTGCCCCAGCGCTGTCACAGGGGTCACAGTGACTTTGAGAAAAACAAAAACTCTTTGGAGCCAGACTTTTAAGCCGTTCTAGGGAGGTCGGAAGTCTCATTAGAATCAATGCTCCAAGTGTCTCTACGAGTCGCCCCTGGCCACCAGGGGGTGGTATTACAGCCATGTCAGCTCCCTGCTCTGAGGACCATAGAGAAGCACGTGCCTCGCCCATTGCAGCGAACTCAGGGTGCAAACCGCTCAGTTATGGGGCGACAGTGGCGCAGGCTGTTTGGACGAGCTTTTAGTTGAAAAGGCTGTGATTGTTTAATTCATTTGTTTTAATACATTTCTCTGTAACCTTTGTTATTTTTGTGCCCCTGTGAAGCACTTTGTGATTTTATCTGTGAAAGGTGCTATATAAATAAAGTTTCTTCTTCTTCACCCCTACATGCCGGCCCACGCCAGCAGCTCACTGCTCCTACAGAGCGACACTGAGGATGAGTCAAATACAGAGAACACATTTCTCTAAAGAGATTAACAAAGGATAACTTAACTTAATTTACGGCAAATTATAGATAAAATGGGAACAATAAACTTCAAAACCAACAAGCCTGGCTCAGTGTGTGATCGTTATTAACAGTTGCTTTATGTAGATGGGGCTTAATTGACTTCATTCGTGCATATTTCTCGTGTTCACATGATCGATCGGAGCTTTAGCTCGTAGCATTAGCTTTAGGCTCGTGCATCATTAAGGCCCAAACACATTCCCATCGCAGATTCAGCCACTGAAAGTAGTTTTCTTGTCGCCCTCACCTGTTTCCGTAGGCCAATCTCTCCGAAGGCAGGACTTTGTAAAGAAAAGGAGAACACTTTGAGACGTTTGACTCTTTAGTCACGTGACCAACTGTTACCGAAACCAGCTCGGGCGCAGTGTTTCAAAGCAAACAGCTTCAGGAAGAGCCACACAAGCTCTGGAGCCCATCACTATTCTGAACACTCTGCAAACAGACGCTGCACGGCCACCGCCCGAAAACACAAAACAAAACAATGTCCATGAAACACGTTTAAACTAAAGCTGCACAATATCAGCAAACGCTTCTTCATGACATTTAAGGCCTGTTCGTTTTTACACAAATATATGGCTTTCCTCATATTGTGCAGCCCTGTCGTTGCCGTGACAACAGTCCGTTTACTCCAGGTCGGTCTCGGACTCGGACCCGGAGCGGTCTCGTCCGTTTACCGGCGTGTACTGGACGTCGGCGTGGGGCGGGGCCGAGGAGGCGGAGCAAAGTGGCCTCGAGAAGAGCACCTCCATGTCCTCGAGACGCAGCCTGCGAGTCTCAGGGAGCGACGTCACCACGAAGACCAGCGCCACGGCAACCAGCGCGGCGTACAGGAAGAACGCTCCTGTCAAAATAAGAGCATTAATACAGGAAGAACGCTCCTGTCGAAATAAGAGCATTAATACAGGAAGAACGCTCCTGTCAAAATAAGAGCATTAATACAGGAAGAACGCTCCTGTCAAAATAAGAGCATTAATACAGGAAGAACGCTCCTGTCAAAAATAAGAGCATTAATACAGGAAGAACGCTCCTGTCAAAATAAGAGCATTAATACAGGAAGAACGCTCCTGTCAAAATAAGAGCATTAATACAGTAAGAACGCTCCTGTCAAAATAAGAGCATTAATACAGGAAGAACGCTCCTGTCAAAAATAAGAGCATTAATACAGGAAGAACGCTCCTGTCAAAATAAGAGCATTAATACAGGAAGAACGCTCCTGTCGAAATAAGAGCGTTAATACAGGAAGAACGCTCCTGTCGAAATAAGAGCATTAATACAGGAAGAACGCTCCTGTCAAAATAAGAGCATTAATGCAGGAAGAACGCTCCTGTCAAAATAAGAGCATTAATGCAGGAAGAACGCTCCTGTCAAAATAAGAGCATTAATGCAGGAAGAACGCTCCTGTCAAAATAAGAGCATTAATACAGGAAGAACGCTACTGTCAAATAAGAGCATTAATACAGGAAGAACGCTCCTGTCAAAATAAGAGCATTAATACAGGAAGAACGCTCCTGTCAAAATAAGAGCATTAATGCAGGAAGAACGCTCCTGTCAAAATAAGAGCATTAATGCAGGAAGAACGCTCCTGTCAAAATAAGAGCATTAATACAGGAAGAACGCTCCTGTCAAAATAAGAGCATTAATACAGGAAGAACGCTCCTGTCAAAATAAGAGCATTAATGCAGGAAGAACGCTCCTGTCAAAATAAGAGCATTAATGCAGGAAGAACGCTCCTGTCAAAATAAGAGCATTAATACAGGAAGAACGCTCCTGTCAAAATAAGAGCATTAATGCAGGAAGAACGCTCCTGTCAAAATAAGAGCATTAATGCAGGAAGAACGCTCCTGTCAAAATAAGAGCGTTAATACAGGAAGAACGCCCCTGTCAAAATAAGAGCGTTAATACAGGAAGAACGCTCCTGTCAAAATAAGAGCATTAATACAGGAAGAACGCTCCTGTCAAAATAAGAGCTTAATACAGGAAGAACGCTCCTGTCAAAATAAGAGCGTTAATACAGGAAGAACGCTCCTGTCAAAATAAGAGCGTTAATACAGGAAGAACGCTCCTGTCAAAATAAGAGCGTTAATACAGGAAGAACGCTCCTGTCAAAATAAGAGCATTAATACAGGAAGAACGCTCCTGTCGAAATAAGAGCATTAATACAGGAAGAACGCTCCTGTCAAAATAAGAGCATTAATGCAGGAAGAACGCTCCTGTCAAAATAAGAGCATTAATACAGGAAGAACGCTCCTGTCAAAATAAGAGCGTTAATACAGGAAGAACGCTCCTGTCAAAATAAGAGCGTTAATACAGGAAGAACGCTCCTGTCAAAATAAGAGCATTAATACAGGAAGAACGCTCCTGTCAAAATAAGAGCATTAATACAGGAAGAACGCTCCTGTCAAAATAAGAGCGTTAATGACAGGAAGAACGCTCCTGTCAAAATAAGAGCGTTAATACAGGAAGAACGCTCCTGTCCAAAATAAGAGCGTTAATGCAGGAAGAACGCTCCTGTCAAAATAAGAGCATTAATACAGGAAGAACGCTCCTGTCAAATAAGAGCTTAATCAGAAACGCTCTGTCAATAAGAGCATTAATACAGGAAGAACGCTCCTGTCAAATAAGAGCATTAATACAGGAAGAACGCTCCTGTCAAAATAAGAGCATTAATACAGGAAGAACGCTCCTGTCGAAATAAGAGCGTTAATACAGGAAGAACGCTCCTGTCAAAATAAGAGCATTAATACAGGAAGAACGCTCCTGTCAAAATAAGAGCATTAATACAGGAAGAACGCTCCTGTCAAAATAAGAGCATTAATACAGGAAGAACGCTCCTGTCAAAATAAGAGCATTAATACAGGAAGAACGCTCCTGTCAAAATAAGAGCATTAATACAGGAAGAACGCTCCTGTCAAAATAAGAGCTAATACAGGAAGAACGCTCCTGTCAAATAAGAGCATAAACAGGAAGAACGCTCCTGTCAAAATAAGAGCATTAATACAGGAAGAACGCTCCTGTCAAAATAAGAGCATTAATACAGGAAGAACGCTCCTGTCAAAATAAGAGCATTAATACAGGAAGAACGCTCCTGTCAAAATAAGAGCATTAATACAGGAAGAACGCTCCTGTCAAAATAAGAGCATTAATACAGGAAGAACGCTCCTGTCAAAATAAGAGCATTAATACAGGAAGAACGCTCCTGTCAAAATAAGAGCATTAATACAGGAAGAACGCTCCTGTCAAAATAAGAGCATTAATACAGGAAGAACGCTCCTGTCAAAATAAGAGCATTAATACAAAGAAAAAATAAGGAAGAAAACGCTCCTGTCAAAATAAGAGCATTAGTACAGGAAGAACGCTCCTGTCGAAATAAGAGCATTAGTACAGGAAGAACGCCCCTGTCAAAATAAGAGCGTTAATACAGGAAGAACGCTCCTGTCAAAATAAGAGCATTAATACAGGAAGAACGCTCCTGTCGAAATAAGAGCATTAATGCAGAAGAACGCTCCTGTCAAAATAAGAGCATTAATACAGGAAGAACGCTCCTGTCAAAATAAGAGCATTAATACAGGAAGAACGCTCCTGTCAAAATAAGAGCGTTAATACAGGAAGAACGCTCCTGTCAAAATAAGAGCGTTAATGCAGGAAGAACGCTCCTGTCAAAATAAGAGCATTAGTACAGGAAGAACGCTCCTGTCGAAATAAGAGCATTAGTACAGGAAGAACGCCCCTGTCAAAATAAGAGCGTTAATACAGGAAGACTACAAAAGGGCAGATTTGTTTTTTTACCCAATTTCTTCCCCATTTTTTCCTCGTATTTTTCTCTCATTTCTAGTTTTTCCCCCTTTTTATTAATTTTACCCCCAATTTCCCCATTGCTCTGTAGTAGTCATTGTAGTAGTTATCGCAGTAGTTTAGCAGTAGTTTAGCAGTAGTTATCGCAGTACTGACCGTAGTACGTGAGGTACTGAGCCACGTGCAGGAAGGTGAGCGACACCAGGACGTTGAAGGCCCAGTTGACCCCGGAGGAGCAGGCGTTCCCGGTGCTTCGAGCCCACAGAGGGTAGATCTCAGAGTTCACCGTCCACGGCATCGGACCCATCCCTTTAACACATATATACATATATATATACACACATATACTGTATATAAGGTTACAGGAAGAAAATACAGCTGTAAATGTGTCACTCCTTTATATCGTGACAAATTAGTGACAAACATTTTGTGAATGAATAAGCGTGGGGGAAAGACCAGGGAGCGCAGCAGCCATGTTGGAGGTTCTCCCTGGATAAATCTCTGGCATTAACTTTACCTGGAGCGAAGGAGGCGAGGTACAGCACAAGCCCCAGCAGAACGACCCAGGACGAGGACGAGGGGCAGAAGTTGTAGGCCCAGACCAGCCCGGGACCAGCGTCTGGTTCATGCAGCTGAAACACAGAGAGGTTAGTATCTGCTCCTGATCCTCTCTGACCTGCACTGAGCTGTACCGTCCATGATCCGCTCGGTCTGTGGACTCCAGGGCGACGGCCACGCAGGACGAGTCCAACACCGAGCTGCGGTTTTCTCTGTAACAGAATCCACACGACGGGTCCAGCATGCAGCGCTCGCACAGGCTGCACAGACACGCTCAGGTTAGTCTCACTCAGTCTAAACCAGGGGTGTCCAAAGTGGGGCCGCGGGCCAAATTTGGCCCACCGAAACAAGTCTGTTGGACCGCCAAAGAGTGACCTACTTTTGCGCTGTATGGTTAATACGATCTCCCATTCATTCTCAATGGTAAATATGGATGCAGTACACGTTTCGGCCACCAGCGTCAAATTGGGGGCGCTGTTTCACTCCTTTCACAAAGTTAAGGAAACACTGTTGTGGTGTCTTGGGCTGTGTCCGAATGTCCACCCTAGTCCCTAACCCCTCATTCACTACATAGGCCCGCACTATATAGTGACTATATAGCCACTGATTCTGTTGGCGATTGGGACAGAAACCACTACTTTCTCCGAGCTGCGTGACGTCACGTGCTGCGGCGTGCAGATTTTATATTTTATTTTTATTTTTTCTGAATTTATTTATTGTTACAAACGTTTATTTTATGGCGTTACAAGCGTTTTATTTGACATTTAAATTAAAATTAAAACTATCGTCAAATAAATAATAAATCACTCCAGCGTTAGCTCAAAGACAGAAAGCAGGTCAGAGCTCGGTGTCTGAAGCTCCAGCAGAATGAGTGACTACATCTGCTAAAAGTCGCTAAACTCTGGGAAAAATGTATTTGTGCGATAAAGACCAAACTCATGAGACAGTGGAATATTTATGGATAAATACGAGTCAGATACGTTTTATTTAACATGGATTTTACATGAATGGCTTGGATTATTCGAGAGGAAGCTATCGCTCATTTACAGCTCAAGCTAAAGGTTAGCAGCTAACGTTAGCATTTTTCACTGTAACCGTTTATATTTAAGTCGTTATTCATGATAAATACACAACACACGATTGAAACAGCTGATTTCATTCAGTCGTGTTGTTTAGTTCAAAGACCTGTTGCTGTCGGCCGTTCTTCTCCGACTCTCGCAATGCATTGTGGTCCATATTGACCCGTTTAGTGATCACCGCTGCTCACTACTTTTCAGAATGCATTGTGGGAAATTTTGAGTGCACTACTTTTTCTCTCTCTGGACATTCGGACGCCCCTACAAAATGTCGTGACCACGATATAGTCACTATATAGTCACTATATAGGGAATAGTGTGGACATTCGGACACAGCCTTAGAGTTTATCACAGAGCGTCGTAGCATCAACTTTCCCAGTTTTCCAACTTTTATTGCAAAGTTTGTTGACATCAACATAGGTCATGTTAAAAATGGACTTAAAAAAGAATTTATGCTGAACTGACACTTTCTAAATGATCTAATGGCATTTTCTTTGAGTTAACAAATGAATGAGGTAAAGTCACTGTAGATACAGGTGTTGTTTTTACATATTGCTACTATAGTTGTTTTTGTTCTACTAAAACTGGACTTTTGCCATAGTTAACATTTGTTTTAATATAGCATCTTATTTGCATAGATATAATCAAATGCTAATGTTTACCGACAAATAAAATAAAGTAACTATTATTATTATCGCCGTGTTTGGCCCGCGGCCCACTGGCACCTTTTCATTTTGGCCCTCAGAGACTAAAGGTTTGGGCACCGCTGGTCTGAACCCTGAACCCTGAACCCTGGAGCGGCTCTGACCTGTAGGAGCTGCAGACGGAGGAGTTATCACGGTCGGGGACAGTGATGGGAGGAGAGTTCTGAGCCGAGAGCAGGAAGCCCACAGCGAGCACCAGCAGACTCAGCCCGGTGCCTGGTCCAAACAACACAGGAATAACATGTCAGCAGATTATCCTTTTCCCCCACTGGGTCTTTAGGCCACAGGCCGCCGGTGTCGAGCTCTAAGGAAGTGGAACACGGCGCTCTAAAGAAGACACTGTTAAACTAATCTCACTCATGCAAAACGAAAATCAGAAAGTTATTTGTGAACCTTGTGAAAGCGGTTGCTGTACAGTTATTTTACTCAAGTAGACGTAAACAGCAGTGACTGGAATAAGCCCAATGCCCGTCTCGACTGCACATGCGTGAGTCAATCAGGCCCAAACAAACCACACCTCCATTGAAATGTGTGAGTTCAGGAGGCGGAGCGTGAACACTGAAGTATATTGAGCCGTGAACTATAAGGCTTACGGGCATTGGTTTACAGACTATAAGTCTCAAGTGACATTTCTTGCAAATATTTAAGTTGTGAATATGTTGAAAGGGAAAAGTCAGGGCGGCTCCGTAGGCAGGAGCGGACCATCGCGGACAGGGGAACGACAGGACCTGGGATCAGCCCGACACAGACACCCTCACTTTTTAAATCATTTGAATTCGTCTTGTAATCACAGGGAAAAGTTCCAAAACGGTGTTGATGTTAAATATAGTGGGTACATTTCCGTCTGTCAGATTAGCGACCGATTAGCTCTGTTGTTCCATCAGATCACTCGTAAAAAATAAAAATAAAGTACATTTAGAGGCAGAGCCTATGTGTGTATGTGGATCTCTCTGGTCACAATTAAGATCAAGATTTCGTCTCCTGTCCACCTCCTTATTGACAAAAAAAGAGGATTCTATGTTTTTATTCTCATTTCAGTTTAAATGTTGTGAATATCGGCGACATGAGGCCACAGTTTCAGACCCTGGACTTTGTCCAACAGTCGCCTTCAAGGGTCACAAATGTTTTTCTCACATAGTTATTCCATAGTTATTCCAACTATATGAACAAGGACTGGTCGTCACTTTGAAGCATCTCTTCGTATGAATGGCAGTTTGGTTTCTGTCTATCTCCGTACGCAGCCCTGGTGTAAAAATAGACTTTAAGCTAATATTGTAACAGGCTCCATGGCCACGACAAACTATCATTATTGTTTGGCCAAAAGATATTCCATTACCCATAATGCAACGGGCGAGCCGAGATGGGCATTGGGCTTATAGTGACCAGAGGAGCAGTAACGCGAGTAACCGTGAGCCGTTACCGATCAGGCTGCCGATGGTGAGTCTCCGCCGCCCCACGCGCTCCACCAGCCACACCCCCAACAGCGTGAACAGGAAGTTTGTGGCCGAGGTCACGGCGGTGAGCCAGATCGCCTGGTTCACGTCACGCACTCCCGACATCTGCAGGATGGTGGCGCTGTAGTACCTGCACACAGAGAAGAGTTTAGAGCGGAGGAGCAAACTTAAGTACATTAAGAAAGATCCGTTGGAATTTAAATAAAGTCTTTTTTTTACACACTTCAGCAGAAAAAAATAAATGTCATTATTTTTTTCAAAGAAATGTAGATTTAAAGATTTTTAATTTTATTTGAGCAGTTTATCTGCTCAAAGGGAGTGGGCCAAAGCCAAAGGCTTATAAGCCCCATCCCAAAAGTAAAAACAATAACATTTCATTTAACAAATCATAAACAAATCATAAACAAGGGAACATAGGACAAGGAAACAGCAAATAATAAAGAGCATTAATTTAAAAAAAACTACAGCAAAAGACTATACAACAAACTCACATATGTCTGTTCATATTTGAGGAATATGGATTCTTTGTAAATCTTTTTAAAGTGCCAGATTTTTACAGTTTGATGTTTTGATCTAGATTATTCCATATTTCTACACCACGTCTCAGATGCTTTTTAAAGTTGTTCTGGAGTTTTGTTTATTGAAGCTCATCTTATCTCTCAGGTTGTATTTGACTTCTCGTTTGCAGAACATATTTTGTAAACTCTCAGGAAGTGACTTTTGAACATGATCTGAGCCTCTTAAATTCAGTAAGGTCCACACACTTCATTGTTTTGATTTAAAGAATAATGGATTAGTGTGATCACGGTATCCAGCTAAATGGATTATTCTTATCGCCTTTTTCTGAACTTTAAACAATGGGTCAAGATACTTTTATACACATTTCCCAGATCTCTACACAATATGTTAAATGGGGAAGGATAAGTGAACAGTATATAGTATATAGAGCTTTGTTATCAGTGATATATTTAGATTTATTCATTATGGCTGAAATCTTTGCCACTTTAGTTTTAATTTTTATGTTGTGAGGTTTCCAGCTGATTTTATGATCGAGTGTTACACCAAGAAATGTTTGTTCATAGACTCTTTCAATGGTTTCGTTGCCAATTTTAACTGGTAATTGTACATTCATTACATTGCTTTGGTTTTTGTGATGTTTAGAGACAGTTTGTTTACGCTGAACCGATCTTTCAATTTAATCTCGATCACCATTTGCTGTAGGTCTGACCTGAGAGTATGTTTGTTGCATCATCTGCAAAAAGGACCAGTTTAAGCTTTTTTTTTAAAGAATCTAATGTAAAGCTTTTCAGAGACATTCAAGGCCTTGTTTCGCTCCTCACATGACGGTGTTGATGCCCGACAGCTGCTGGAACATCTGGAGTCCGCAGCCGACGATGAGCGCGCGGCGAGTCGGAGCGTGACGCAGGATCCTGAAGAGCACCACTCCCCCTGCAGGACACACGCAGAACTACGTCAGGAGGTGAAGGGTGGGAAAGACCGGAGAGCGCCGCCATGTGGAGTCACTTCCTGGAAACAAAACGTGAGAGAATAAGCATCGTAAAGAGAGAGTGTTTCTCCTCTTACCTGACCCCTCCTCTCTCTGCTCCTCCTCGATGCTGTCCTGTATGGCCTGGTGCTCCTCCTCCACGTCCTGGCCTCCTCTGATCCGCCGCAGCACGCTCAGCGCTCGTGATCGCGGCCCTTCTGCAGCAGCCACCGCGGACTCTCCGGTAAAAACAGGAAACCGACGAACTGCAGCAGAGCGGGCGCCGCCGACAAACCCAACATCCACCTGAGGAGACGAGAGACGGGGTCAATGTTCCGTTAAGAAGACCGATAAGGCCGGAGCTTAACGTGGGCCCGGGGCCGTTATGATACCGGGCTTCGGGACACATCCCTAAAGACGACATAAAGGAGAGAGATACGTCACTTTTCTGCATCGGTGGAGCTTCGTTGATGTTTCTGTTAAAATGCACTTTCAATAACGCGAGAATTAGCAAAGCCGCTTAATTTGCACTCTGAGGCGGAGGAGGTGATGTCACAGCAGATGAATGTAATTGACCTTTCGTCAAGCCCCGCCCCCCTTAGTTACTGTTACTACGCCCGAAAAACAAATGGTCAAACACGAGCAGCGCAGATTGCCATGCACGTCAGTGATCTTTTTGGAGCAATACCGCCGCAATATCCTCCAGAACAAGGCGAAAGGGGTCACAGTCTGCAGTGGAGGGAAATATTCCAGATATTAAACTATCCAACGAAGGATAAAGCTAAACCTACAGGTGCCACAATGACAATCAGCTACAACCAGTTATCAGGACCGTGACAAATACACAGCACTTTTATCATAAAGGGAGACAAAAACACGTGAGACTGTAGGCTTGTAAAAGTTCACCGCCGCAGGTAAAGTTACAGCTCCAGTTTGTGTAACGTTATGTGACTGTCAGTAGCTAGAGGTTAGCATGCTAAGGTGTTAGCCTAGCGGCCAGGCCCTAGCCTTACCTTAGAGCAGACGTTTGCTTGTTTATTTTGGAGACATTTAGCTGGGCGTAGGCCGTCCACATTGTTTGATCCATTGTAGGCAGTGCTCAGGTTGTGTTTGCGCTTTGGGAAGGGAAATAACTGGACTCTCCCAGACACACTCTTGTGGACCCTAGTGTCTGATTACATCCTCCATAGGCAGATCGCTTTCACCATTTTGCTTCTTCTTCTTTGTCTGGTGGGTTTTTGGTTGTTAGCAGTAAACGTGCATCTGCTCAGTGCTGGTATGTCCCATTGTTTTGCATTGGAGATCTGCGGCATGACGGACCTAGCTTCATAGTAACGGTTGCTAGGATGCCTGATTGGACAATTACCGTTTTGGGGCGTGGTTTTGCCAAAGGTCAATTAATAAAGTAACTTGTAATCTAACTTTGTTACATTTAAAATCAAGTAATCAGTAAGATAACTAAGTTACTTTTCAAAGGAGTATTTATTTATTTATTTATTTAGAGTTTTATTTCGAGCTAAGGCACAAAAGCCAAGAAAAAAAAAAAAAAGCCGAAAAATATATATACACACAATAAAAGAATTTAAAAAAGAAAGAAAAAAATAATTTACATTCTGGCTCGAAAAGGAGTGGGAAGAAGACAAGCTTATTGACTCCCACCCCTGTTCATAAACTTAAAGAACAATAAATAAATAACACTTCATATTTCTTACCATCTTACAAGACAACTATCAACCGAGTTGGTTACATAACAGATGCCATATTGCATTATACCAGGTCAACACTCACAGTATGTCACACGCTACAACCAGTGTATTGTTTCTGTTTCCCATACAGAATTCATTACCATGTTGGCATTACCGTTATTCATCATCACCATTACAACCCATATAACATTACTCTGTATCAAAGTGTTGATGATACATAACATACTCCACATTTATTCATGAAAGGTACAGTATTCTCAGACCGATTGATGCTCATGATAACAAGAATAATCTTAATGATGTTTGTTACAAGGGATTCGTTTTTTTTTTTTTTTTTCTCTCTTTTCTTTGTCTGGACCTGCTGCCAGAGGGGAGCAGCCCCGAGCAACCGGACCATCCTTTGTTAAGTGTCCTATACTTTGCATTAAAAGAGACAAATTTTAGGAGTCTGCTGCCAGAAGAGGGTTTCCTCGAGCTGCCGGCCCCCACATGTCTGCCCTGCTAATAATACTGCTAGTAATCAGAAACCTGTAATCTGTGGCTAATAACTAGTTTATTCAAAAACTAAACCAGATCCAAAATCCCTCTTTGGAAATAATATGTACAAAATAAAACACCACATTTAAACCAGACTCTGTCCATTATTTAGATTTCTTTCTATAAACATATACATATCTAAGTCGTTAATCTACAGCTAAAGTTTCACATTGACTCTTTAAACTCTTTTACCTCCAGCCGTCGCTCGCGTAGCTGAAGAGGCCGTCCACGACCGACGCCACGAACTGCCCGCCGGTGATGAACAGCGCGTTGATGGTGACGAGCTGCCCCCGGTGGAGCGGAGGAGACACTTCAGCGATGTAAACGGGGACGGTCATCGAGGCCAGACCTGCCGAGG
Organism: Neogobius melanostomus; assembly: GCA_007210695.1. NCBI lineage: Eukaryota > Metazoa > Chordata > Actinopteri > Gobiiformes > Gobiidae > Neogobius > Neogobius melanostomus. The sequence goes on from VHKM01000432.1 coordinate 421,528, forward strand.
CAATGACAACGACAATGAGGAGATTTAGGGGAGAGGACGCTAGTGTACATGTTTACTGCTGTAGGTGAAGAACATGTCGAGATATCCATTTGAAACTTCCGCTGTAAATACGGACATAAATATGAGGGGGAATGCTGTAAATGTGTGGTTTTATTCTGTGACATACGAGTTCCATAGATTTGCTCGGAGGGATTTTAGAACTTGTTTAGTTTTTGAATGAACTAGTTATAAAGACAAAATCTGTAAGAATTCCAAAAACTTTGAAAAAGGTTTGTACTGTAAAAAACTATTGGTTGTTCTTTAGCTTCTTTACCTTTACACGTTTCCTTTACCTGACTTCTGATGACGACCGGGTGGCACCTCGGGGAGTCGCCGCGGCCCCTCAGGCCAATGACGGGTTAAATGGGAGTGGCCTGATTGCCGCGAGGTGCTGGTTTCTGTGGGATTCCAGGGCGATTGCTGTGGCGTGAGGGTTACATTTGTTTGGTGTTTTGGAATGTCCATATGTCATGTATGGCAGCAACAATGCTTAGTGTTTGTCTGTTTTAATGGTAGGGCCGTACGAGGCTACGACGGCGACAGGAGAACCGGCGTGGGGATTATTGAGACTGTGTGGGGCGTACACGACGCACAGGTAGAACTTTTAGATATTTTAGATGTTTTAACGATATTAAAGTTGTTTAAATAGGTTTGGGTGCGTTTATACATTTCTATTCTGTCTGTTGTTTACAGTGTTGCCTGCTGTCCTTTTAGAGCCTATGTTATTGTTTTTGTTTGTTAGTCCGTCCAGTAACAACTTGTTCTAATGCACATGTAAAGGGCGGACTAACCTTTTCATTACTTCTTTGTATTTACTTTATGTTGTTGGTCACTTCCCGTCTAAACGAGTCGGGTAAAGCTGCAGACCCGGAGCCGAGACAGATCTACCGTGAAGCGAATCCACCGTGATAGTGCGCCCTCTGCTGGATAAGGCGGATCTAGACCGATCAGCTTTTAGGAAGGTTGATGTTGATGATCTGCTTCCCGCACGTGTGGAGTTTGTTTTTCATGAAAACAAAACAAAAGTCTTATGATTTTCTTATCTGTTGATTAATAAAGATAACATAACTTTGAACAGCAAACAAATTGCTTGTTATTTTTGTTCCTAAACGATCCTAATCTTAACCTAATCCTAAACCTAACAACCCTAACCTTAACCGTAATCTTAACCTAATCCTAATCCTAACGATTGTAAACTAACAATTAACAATTAACAATAATTGTAAAACATAAAATATTAACGAATAATGCCGTCGTGGATCTGCTCCTACCAGCAGAAGGGAAGGGAAGGGAATCTTATTTGTATAGCGCTTTTTATATGACACACGTCACACCCAAAGCGCTCAGAGGGCGCACCATCAGTCTCAGCTCCGGGTCTGCAGCGAACTATTATTGGTCTAAACAGTACTGTGCCTTTAGCTAAAGGAACCTATGTTAATGGACTGTTTGCAGTGTTAAATTAAGCCAATCAGGTGTTTCTGTTCAACCTAAAGATTGCAGTGTATTGTATGGGTTTGTGGGTTTGTCCCCCGTACACGTTCATAGGTTTCCAGTGGATTTATCGGCTTGATTTCAGTACCTAAACAGATGGAATAAAGCCTTCTGTCTCAATAATAAATAACATTAAACTTATGAGACTCTGCCATTTTTATACCCTTGTCACTACAACAAATACATCTTATACTTTGGAAAGCTCTTAACGAGCCCCACGCAGCCGTGCGGGGCCGAGGTGTTGGAAAGAGAGAGTTTGGGCTGTTTTTTACTCTGACAAAGTGTGAAGGAGAAAACGAGACACTAAACAAAATAAAACATGTCTGACCGATGCCCAGTCCGACCGTGATCCTCCCCACGAGCAGCACCTCTTTGTTGGGCGCGAAGCCCAGCACGAATCCGCCGATGCTGAAGATGAAACTGGCCAACAGGATGCAGCGGCGGCGCCCGAGCGTCCCGTTCATCGAGCCCCCGCACAGCGCCGCCACGGCCGCCGCGCCCACCGTGCTCGACACCAGCAGCTCCTGCCACAGCGAGCTCAGGTTCCACTCCCGCTTCAGCAGCAGCATGGCCCCGCTGACCACGCCCGTGTCGTACCCGAACAGGAACCCGCCCAGCGCCGAGAAGAAGCAGAGCATGAGGACGAAGCCATGATGGGAGGAGGGCGGGCCGGGGATGGCGGCGGGAGACACGGGTCACTCATTGGAGACAGGCCGAGGACATTCCTGAGGAAACATCAGAAACCGTCACAAAACCAGGAGGAAACTCAGGCACGGGGGCTGTTAGGGCCAGTCTGGCATCGAAAAGAAAGGTTTAGGTTCGACTGGTGTTGAAAACATAACACCAGTAGAACCTAAACACATATCTTTAGATTAGTGGTGGGACTCGACTGAAATGTTTAATTTCAAATGCGATATTTGTCGATGCTTCTTTGTATTTTCCAACATTTGAACTGATTTTCCCTCCTGGAGCCGCCACCTTAACGTGGTGGAGGGTTTGACCTGAATGATCCTGGAGCTCTGTTGTCGGGGGCTTCGGTGACGGGTCAAAGAGCGGTTCAGAAGCCCCTTATGAGAGACCAACAGGCCCGGTTAGAACCATGAGGCCGTCCTTCTGTGGACCCACCACCTGCAGGGGGCGCTATAGGGGCTGGTGCAGCTCCAACAGCTGCCCCCACGACCCGGCAACGGACAAGTGGAAGAAGATGGATGGATGGACTGATTTTTGGTGCAGATGTGAGATCATTTCAAACACTCCAAAGACCAGTTTGATTGATTTTGGAGAATGATCTTTGTAATAAGTTCATGTTTAGGCTCGACTGTGTGAATAAACAAGTTTGATGTAAAATAGTTTGTTTGGAGTAAAGTTTTACAAAAGTTACGAGTTACAGAAACATGACTTTTTCCAGTAACTAAGGAATATAACACATTACTTACACACAATATGGTAATATATTAGTCATTACAATTTAAGTAACTCGAGTTACAATAATTAGTTATTGACAAACTGCCATAAATATAATGCAGCACCAAATCAAGTTGGACACTGGCGAATAAGAGCTGCAGTTACCTGTAGTTAAGAGAATGAGGGAAAACGAAGGAGATCTTTGCCTGCACTTTTGTTTCGTGGCTTTATTACTATTTTAATAATATAATAATAATAATAATAATATATTCTTGCCCAACACTGTTTACGCCGTGTTTGTCTCCAAGCAACGTCTGCAGGAAAAAGGAAACTGAAAAAGTGTCTGAAGGAAAGTGTCACATTTCCTTAGGGAACTAATTACACGGAAATAATCGAGAAAAGTGTTGATGCAGCACAGCATTAAAGGAAGTGACTTGTTTCAGTTCATTGTTCTGTTTTCTGGGTCTAGACGACAAACATTTTATTATGACATCAAAGATAATTGTTCAATAAATAACAATCGAGACCTTTCCTTTAGAAAGCGTTGATTTTAAACTCAAACAGCTTCATTCATGTTTATTCAGCTTGTGTGGGATTTTAGGAAGTGATTATGCACTTTTAGAACAAAGGTTTACCGTCATTTTCAATGCGTTGAAAGTATCTCCAGATACTTTATATAAACGGTATTATTAACTCTGAAGATACTCGAGCATCTCCAGAGTTAATAATATCGATTATTGAACCATTTTCCAGCCTGAATATATCAACTTTAGAATTACTATATCGACTTAAAGGGATATTTCAGGATTTTTGACATTGGGCCTCATTTCCTAGTTATCCAGAGTGTTGTCTGGAGATATTTTTTTCTTAAATTCATTCTTATATTTGAAGAGTCTAGTGGCGCTAGGCTAGGGCAAGGCTAGTGCATGTCTATGGTATCAGTTAGCCTGCATTAAAAACAGTGTGACCCACTCCACAGTGCACCTGAGGTAAATCACTTATAACACCAGACTAACCATATAAATGTCTGTGTTAATAGAATCATTTAAAATAACTTATATTTGAGCAGCATCAGCTTCGTGGCTGTAAGCTAACGCAGCGGCGGAGTGATCTGCGAGAAAATAGTCCCTCAAAATGCGGTAATTCATGTGATACAAGGTCAGTTATATTTCAAACATTATTCTATTAACACAGACATTTATATGGTTAGTCTGGTGTTAATGCAGGCTAACTGACAGGCTAACTGATACCATAGAAATGCATTAGCCTTGCCCTAGCCTAGCGCCACTAGACTCTTCAAATATAAGAATGAATTTAAGAAAAAAATATCTCCAGGCATCAACAACACTCTGGATAACTAGGAAATGAGGCCCAATGTCAACAATCCTGAAATATCCCTTTAACCTTCAATAAATGACAGAGAAACAATACATTTTGGGCTCTTTCCCGACACATAAAGGAACTAAAGTCCGGATCGTCACCTGTTCATGGGGGATTCGCAGGCAGGTTATTTCGACATTTAACTCACTCCAAAGTTCATCTTCAGGAACAACATCTGCCTCCTCCCTGAGAATTAAAGCAAACACTGACGCCCTCAGGCCATAATCAGCGACTCAAACCGCACGTCTGTTCGTCACGCACTTGTTATTGCCGCTAAAGAGGTCAATATTTGCTGTAAAACCACTTTTATGTCAGAAATCGCCCAGACTTTTTTCCCCTGTTCGTTGTTTTGGACGCGCGCGCCGCCATTTTGGTGACGTCACCGCAGCTACATCACATCCTTGTTTTGGAAAAAAAAATTATTAATTTTAATGTTTTGGTAAATACATGTAACTGTATGGCTTGATTCAGCATTGTTGCGCAGCGTTTCACTTTTATATAATTTAATCTTTTAATTCACAATCATTTAAATGTTAAAGACACCGAGAGAAAATTCTAGAAAATATATCTTTTTAATTTTTTTTTTTTTTTTTTTTTTTTACGTGCTTACAGCTTTTAATTCAGCATCTTAAATCTATGTCATTTTCTATTAGGCTACTATTAATAATTAGCCTATTAAAAATGGATAGGCATAAATAAATAAATAGCTAACTACTAAACTAGCAGCATTTTAAAACAACGTATTTTCATTTGCAATCATTGACGTGTCATAATAATAATGGCAAATCGGCTCAGAAACAAACTTCTCACGGATATAATATATAATACGTCAAGAATTGTATCCATTTATTTTACAAAACTAGCGTGCTACTTTTTTCCCCCAAGTGTCAAAACAATCCCACACGATCTGTAAAAGCTACATGTTTTATTTCGACATGTCACGGGTCAATAATAAAGTTTGTCCAAAAGCGCTGATCCACAGAAATCTCAGTCGGGTCAGCTGATCCGTCCCATGAACGGAACGTCGCGTTTTTTGCTCAGAGTGTCTCGATTCAGATTTTGTATTTGAAATCATCAGTGTTTTCAGAAGGTAAAAGTTTTAAAAGGTTTGTCTTTACCTGTGCGGCTGGTGCAGAAGTGCCACACCGTCAGGAAGAGAAGGTCACATGACACAGAGACACGCCCACAACAGGAACGCGGACGATCCACCGTGATAGTGCGCCCTCTGCTGGATAAAGCGAATCTAGACTGATCAGTTTTTAGGAAGGTTTTTGTTGATCTTCTTACAAAGGTGGGTAAAGCAGCCGAAATATTTACTCAATAACAGTAACGTTACTTTAAAATAATTTCACTCAAGTACAAGTAAAAAGTAGTGGCCCTTTGAACAGCAAACTGATTAACTAATAATCTCACTCAAAATTCACACCAATAAAGTTAGATACAAAAAGTATATTTATATTTTTAAACCGTAAATATCTTTTTACAGAATGTTCACAAACAGACGCGATGCTCTGTGAACATTGTTTTGACCCATAGAACTATTATTATCTATTCAGTACAATGTTGTTAAAGGGATATTTCAGGATGTTTGACATTGGGCCTCATTTCCTAGTTATCCAGAGTGTTGTTGATGTCTGGAGATATTTTTTTCTTAAATTCATGCAGTTCTTATATTTGAAGAGTCTAGTAGCGCTAGGCTAATGCTAGGCTAAAGCATTTCTATGGTATCAGTTAGCCTGCATTAAAAACAGTCTGACCCACTCCACAGTGCACCTGAGGTAAATCACTTATAACACCAGACTAACCATATAAATGTCTGTGTTAATAGAATAATGTTTGAAATATAACTGACCTTGTATCACATGAATTACCGCCTTTTGAGGGACTATTTTCTCGCAGATCACTCCGCCGCTGCGTTAGCTTACAGCCACGAAGCTGATGCTGCTCAAATATAAGTTATTTTAAATGATTCTATTAACACAGACATTTATATGGTTAGTCTGGTGTTATAAGTGATTTACCTCAGGTGCACTGTGGAGTGGGTCAGACTGTTTTTAATGCAGGCTAACTGATACCATAGAAATGCTTTAGCCTTGCCCTAGCCTAGCGCCACTAGACTCTTCAAATATAAGAACTGCATGAATTTAAGAAAAAAATATCTCCAGACATCAACAACACTCTGGATAACTAGGAAATGAGGCCCAATGTCAAAAATCCTGAAACATCCCTTTAAGGTTAAGGTGCTTTATTGGTCATTATAGAACAACTGAATAACGAAATGCGTCTCTGCATTCGACCCGTCCTTCGACTCGCTGGGACGACCTGTAAGGAGCAGTGGGCGGCGACAGGGTCGAGCCCGGGACCCACCTCCAGATGTGGAACCAGGCTGACAGTCAGAAACACCTGGCTGGAGGATTCATCTATTGTACATTTTCCCACACAAATTCCCATTCTCGTTTCTACATGAGCCGCCCCAGGAACAAGGTGGATATGTATGTCTAATCAGCTCGGGCGTGGCCAGGTAAATAGTATTGTAAATAAATGGAATACCACAGGATCGTTAAAGTTTAAAATGAGTTTATTCAAGACTTTGTTCTGAAAAGTCGTCACATTTACGGAGTCCTGGTTTGATCTTTGATTGTTCACCTGAAAAATAAAATATTTGTTACTTTGCAGATGATCAAAACCAACTTCCTCAAAGCAGGTTTTATGCAGTTAGCAGCAAGACCCCGCCCTCACCTGCCTCAGACCCCGGCCCTGCGTCCCGAGTTCGCGTCCCGCTCAGCACTCGTAGAGGCGGTTGACGCGGAGGATGTCGTTGCGGCTCATCTCGATGGCGTTGCCGAACTCCACGTTGGCGTTGGGATGGGCTCCATGGTCGGACGGTTGTTCCCGCTGAAGGCGTATCTGCGACAGAGAGATGGGGAAGTGTGTCAATCAATCAATCAATCAATCAATCAATCGGTTGTTTTGTATTGCCCAATATCACAACAGGAGGTGCCTCACAGCTGCACCAAACATTAAAACAATGAAACAAAACAATGTAGTGTCCAGGCAAACATAATGTCCGACAGAGATGAGCAGCTCCAGGTCTGTTTCTGATGAGACAACATTATAACATGGTTGTCATGATATGAGGCAAGACACGGGTCGTGATCTTCATTAAAGATGTTTTACTTGGCGACAGCATGGAGGAGCGTGGGCCATGCATAGGACTCAATCGGCACAATGCATAACAGTAATGCAGTGCCCTCTAGTGGTCAGCACACCTAAAACTACTGGACAAAACACAATCTCACAACAGTGCTAAAAAGCGCTAATAGGTCGATTTTTCTTAATGTTTAAAGAAAACCTAAACCTAAGGCCTGGAGAGTTACTGACACAAATATTGTCAGTTTTAGACACACACACAAACACATTTTAGTCATATTTATGTCAGTATTCCTGCAGCAAAAGTTTCAAGCGGACACTTCTAAATGTAATAATTTATGGACCTGTTGCTGAAAGAAGCATCAGGGGAAACTGTTGTGGATTTGTAGAGATTTCTGATAAAGTTCCACATCGCAGACTCAGAGTACTTTGTGGTACTCACTTGTGGTACTGCATGACAGAGTTGTAGTCGTACGGCGTGTTCTGGTTCAGGGTGTTGATCTTATCGAAGGCGTACTCCCAGCCTGTCGGCAGAGAACAACAGCCACATGTGAGTGAACCTGCCCTGTGGCAGAAAGTTCAGCGGAGACAGTGCCAGGGCAAAACTCTTTTCATTACTTTTGGGACCTTGTATTTGTTTGTTTGTTTAATTAACAGATTGTAATTATTTTACTTGACGCATAAGATGAATACACTTGAACTTGAAAAGTGAAGTGAAACATTCAGAAAACAGAAAAGAAGTAGTAGTAGTTTTAGCAGTAGCAGTAGTAGTAGTAGTAGTAGTACCTGACTCGATGTTGTGCCACAGTACTTTGATGTACTGGTCTCTGTCCGAGCGTTGCTGCAGTAGTAGTAGTTTTAGCAGTAGCAGTAGTAGTTTTAGCAGTAGTAGTAGTAGTAGTAGTTTTAGCAGTAGCAGTAATAGTTTTAGCAGTAGCAGTAATAGTTTTAGCAGTAGCAGTAGTAGTTTAGCAGTAGTAGTAGTAGTAGTAGTAGTAGTAGTAGTAGTAGTAGTAGTAGTACCTGACTGGATGTTGTGCCACAGTACTTTGATGTACTGGTCTCTGTCCGAGCGTTGCTGCAGTAGTAGTAGTTTAGCAGTAGCAGTAGTAGTTTTAGCAGTAGTAGCAGTAGTAGTAGTAGTAGTAGTAGTAGTAGTAGTAGTAGTACCTGACTGGATGTTGTGCCACAGTACTTTGATGTACTGGTCTCTGTCCGAGCGTTGCTGCAGTAGTAGTAGTTTTAGCAGTAGCAGTAGTAGTTTTAGCAGTAGTAGCAGTAGTAGTAGTAGTAGTAGTAGTAGTAGTAGTAGTAGTAGTAGTAGTAGTAGTAGTAGTAGTAGTAGTAGTACCTGACTGGATGTTGTGCCACAGTACTTTGATGTACTGGTCTCTGTCTGAGCGGCACTGCTCGTGGTTAAATCCCAGCGCGTGCAGCAGTTCGTGTTGGACGGTGCTGTGGTAAAGACAGCCCTGTTTTTCCAGAGACAGCGCCTGAGCGTAACCACGGCGACCCACGTACGAGTAGCACCTGTGGCGGGAGAGGGCGGAGTCAGTGGCGGGTCACACCTGGGTTTACACCTGGGGTTTACACCTGGGTTCGTACCCGCTGTCAGACTGGATGCTGATGTAGTCGCGCTGGCCGTTCCTCTGGACGAAGCGCACACAGGTGGACGCGGTGAAAGAGCTCAGGCCTCGTTCGATGATGGAGCGCTCCCTGGAGGCTGCGCAGAGAAGTGCAACAACAGCTCATTATCCACATGTTTCTACAAATGATCCAAGGAGCTCAGGAGCCAGTGTTAATCCTGTCATCATTATAGTCAAAGTCATATTTATACTAAAAATAAACTTTAATAGGAGTAAAAAAAATAAAAAATGTCTACCTGTACTTTTTATTCAAGTAGTTAAAGCAGTACTAAGTAACTTGTTTACCTTAATAAATCCTTTGCGTAGTCCCTGTGGGGGTAATACAAGTGTTAATGGGATGATTGGAGGATCTTTCATCTCCCCCTGGTGTCTCTGGCCAGAAAACCATGCTTGCAACTTGACTGCCACCGGGGCGGAGCAACCAATACACACTAATGGAATCATGAACAAGAAGCTAACAGGCTAACGGCAAAGCTAACTGTGGGCTAGCGCCACTTAAACAGTATTTACAGCCAAGTTTGAGTGAAAACTATTATTTCCATTGTATAACTGGATGTATAACATCCATCTCTCGCTTCGCCTTTTCTGTCAGCGTAGTATTTACTCTCATGGACAATTAATGAGTAAAAAAACACAACATGCTACGACACCTGCAGTGGCGCTTATGGCCTCTAGGGGCACGAGTTACTTAGTACTGCTTTCACTAAAGTACTCTGACCAGCACTGACTAAAACTCAAAAGAATGATGTGACTAAATCTTGAGTTAGGGTTGTGGTTAAAGTGAAGACTGGAGCAGGGTCAGAGGGTGATCTCACTGTAGTGCCCCGCGATGGTGTAGGGCACGTAGACTTTGCCGTCCGCAGACTTGGGCCACATGCAGCCTCTGGAGGTGCAGGGGTCGGCGTTTCGCTCAGACTCGGAGCCGTACGCGATGTCGTCCACCACCAACGGCTCGGCGTCCGAGCGCACTGCAATCAGAGCCGGCAGTCAGAAAACCGTGACGTCAGAGCGTCTCAAAAGTGTCACTATAAGAAGCACCGCTAAGGCAAAGCTGCTCGAGTCCTGCCCAAGACCAGGAAGTACGACCATATTAGTCCAGTGCTCTGGTCTCTGCACTGGCTTCAGTCGCTCGGAGAATAGACTTTACAACAGATCTGCATGTTAGAGCCATATGAATCTGTCCCAGAGTCAGGACTAGGGACGGGAATCTCTGGGTACATCACGATTCGATACGATACGCGATACATGGCTCAAGATAACGATTATCTCACGATACGCGATACTGCGATAATCGATATATTGCACAAAAATAAGCTACGATACATCACGATTTAAAAAAAACATGCTACTTTTAACCTTTATTTGAACATACTACATATTATTCATCATTTACATTTCTTTTCATGTGCTTTGTACCACTTTTATAAATGATCCCCGACTTACTCACTGAAAATGGGTCATAGATCTGTCACTGACTTCATTTACATTTAGATAAACAAGAAACCACAGTCCTGTTTAAAAAGGAATAAATCAACCCCAAATTAATCTTCTTTATAATTATAAAAACTATCATTAAAAGTAATGTATTTGTGTGACAGTGTTTGGTCCAAGTGCTTAAAACTGTAGTGCTGCCCCCTGCTGGTCTGACTGAATTCTTGATCATTGTTGGCATCTATTGACTGTGAAAACAGTGGAGCCCTGCTGCCTCATTAGTATGCATGACGTTGCTCATTAATATGCATGACGTCATCAAAAGTATCGATATCGGAATAAAAAGTATTCGTATCGTATCGTCCCGCAAAATATCGCGGTATATTGGAAAATCGATATATTGTCACACTCCTAGTCAGGACTAAACACGCCGAGGCTAAAGCTAAAATCTGGAGCAGTTTTCATGAGGATGGGCCTCAACACTGACAATGTGCAAATCTGGCTGAAAACCCATAAATATGACACTGAAAGTATTTTATCCGCTCTTTGCTTACTGTAATAATTTACTGTAATTAATTTATTTCTATGTTGATGTTTTATGGATGTATTTGATCTACTTCTTGTGATTTTATGTAACTGTGAAGCACTTTAAATTGCCTTGTGTATGAACTATGCTCTGCAAACAAACTTTTATTGGTGAGTATTTAAACGTTTAGTGATCCCCTATGAGTGGTTAGCAAGAAGCAAAAATCACCAACAGTTGTTAATCTGAGGTCTTTCTGCTGAAGTTCTTACCCACGTCTTTGTTGGCTCTCCACAGCAGCTCGGACACGGACAGCTCCTGGACACAGGGTCAGGGTTAGACCTGGACTGAACTGAGTGCAGGCATATACAGGGCCTGTCCTCAAACTGTGAGACGTTTCTGTGACGTCCCTGCAATGTCTCACCTGTCAGACACCAAAAGATCTCGTATGGAGTCTCTCTGAGATGTCCTTGGTATCCGACAGGTAGGGCTGTACCGTTAAACGATACCAGTCTGGAAAAAAAGTTTAGGTTCTACTGGTACAAAAAGAAAGTATCAAAAGCAGGAACCAAAAGAAAATCTTTTATCTTTAGATACAAGTTTTTTGATGCTTTTGGTCCAGTAAAGGAAGTCACTTGGTTGTTTCAGCTCAAATAAATTATTTCCTCCCTGAATTTTTTCACTTTTTTTTTTAACTAATGTTTCCCCCACCTTTTTTATTAGTATTTTTGTCCCAATTTTTCTCATTTCCCCAACTTTTCCTTCATTTTTACTAAATATAGTAAATATTATTTTTTATCCTAATATATTTTCCCTATTTCCCACCATTTTTCCCAATTTATTCCCCATTGTGACATTGCAGATGAACCTGATATTGTAAATGTGCAGATCTTCCGCACATTATCGTTCTGTTTTCTGGTTCTAGACGACAAATATTCTAGTATCGGTATCGAATACGGTCTCGTTCAGATATCGGTAAAAAACAAGTATCGTTAAATTACCGGTATCGAAGAAAAGCGGGTCCCCGAGACATAACAGGGACGTCACAGAAACATCTCACAGGTTGAGGAAACCAAACAGTATTCGCACTCGAGATCGTGCCCATATGGAAACCACTTGGAGACTTTTTCAAGGGCTCTTTAGTGATTCCGTGGCTCGTTTCTGTCTCACCTGAGCGTCTTCAGCCCTGGAGGAGGCCGCACACAGCAGCAGCAGCAGCAGCAGACACACCGACGTACGGAGGGCGGACATGTTGGATCCAGTTTCATAAACCCGGCCCCGCTGCTCTTTATAAACTCCTCCGCTTCAGGGAAACCGATAAGACACGGGAGCCTTGGACACATCGGCGCTGTTCCCATGACAGTGTCCTTAAAACGGGCTGACGCAACAGAAGTCTGGGAAACACCTGGGAAACACGCAGCTGTGTCACGAAAAACATTAAGTACAGAACAGAAACAGCAAAAGCGCTTCTGACCACAGCTTAGTTTTAGTCAGGATTCAACGAAAATCCAATGTGGCGACCAAATCTAATACATTTCTATGATTATGATTGAATAGGAACTAGAGCTGGGCAATATGTCATCTACAAGATCACATTGAAATGGCTGTTTGGGAAATATGCCCTCTCCTTCCATTTTGTGGAAGGAGAGGGCATAAAATTGTTCTGTCGACTGGACCTGGTCTCCTCCCTGAAGGCATTACTTTGAAGAGACTGTGTGATGCTCTCTATAGTCCCTCTGTAGAAGAACCTCACAGTGATGGAGCTGGTCAGGATGCTCTCTATAGTCCCTCTGTAGAAGTTGCACATAATGGAGGCTGGGACTCTGGCTCTTAACTTGTGGAGAAAGTAGAGACGCTGATCACTTTTCTTGACCAGTGATGTAGTGTGCATGGTCCAGGAGACGTTCTCTGTGATGTGCACACCCAGGAACTTAGTGCTGGTCACCCTCTCCACTGTAGCACCGTTGAGTGTTAGAGGAGCATGGCTGCCTAAATTCTATTGTTTTGTCAATAGTTTTTGCCATAATTTCTCCTTTTTGGTTCTGTTGGTTTATGCCACAAAGTGTTTTGGCCAAATTTACTTTTCAGATTTGGTTAAATAATGAAAAATCATTTTTCTTGTTTTGTAATGGCTATATATATATATATGTAATGGCACTATATTATGCATCACGGCGAGTGCAGCTCACGAAATGGAGCCAAACTGTTTTTTGTCCTCTGCTACCCCTTGTTCATAATCCCATTTGTTTTTGTCATGTCTTTTTACTAAAGAGTTCTTAAATGCACCTTTGGTCTCCTTGGATTTTATCATTGACATGGTATCGGATTACCATTTGCTAAAGCGGGGGTGGGCAATTCATTTTCACAAGGGGCCACATGAGAAACCTGGACTGAGTCGGAGGGCCCCACAAACAATACTCTGAACTTTATTGCAGGCTACATTAAATAATTTTCAGCTCGGGAGGGAAGGTCTGCTGTGATTTTGTATAATCTACGAGTTTTTCTAAAAACACTAACCTTAAGGTTAACTATATTCCGGGCCCCGAGCTGATGATCTAGCAACCGTCTGAATAGTATCAGGGACGAGGTAGGGAAAGGAGCCTCAACACATCCTATACCTCCTTTAGCATAGGTAGTTCCTCGCCGGTGATTAGGGGCCATGTGCTACTGCACCGCATAAATGGAAATTAAACTTTAATGCAGTGAGCTTTAAAAGCTACAAATACACCATTTGAAAACTCAAGGCCTAACGGGCAAACATTTGGTTACTGTCAATTGAGCCAGAAATGGACAAGTCTGATTCTGAACACCCACATGTTTAAGTCCAGAGTGATAAGAAATTCATGCACGATTGTGATGCTGATTTTTTAATAAATTTAGCATTGACAATACATTCACACTCCAGCCTTCATCTGGTTATTAGGCGGCAGTGGTTTCCCACAGTGGGTGCCTGCTGTCAGACCAAACTCTTTGACATATTCCTCTACACTTTCAGGCTTGAGCTGGAAGCTCTTCTCACAGTCGAAGCAGTCCATGGGGGTAAAGAAGAGGGGCTTCTCATCCAGCAGACCCTGCAGTCGGGTGTTCCAGGCAGCCAGCATTGCACTGCGACCCTCTGGAGCGGCATCTGCTGGGGCCCAGAAAATCTGAGGCGCCAACACCTGGAATCCACAGTAATGCAGGATCCCGTTCTAGAAAATAAAAGTCAAAATGAAAACTGAAGTGTGGAGTTAATAGTCACTAGTCAAAGACAGACTTTACAACCTGTAAGGGCCACAGTGTAACATTCATGTCTCCATTGATGCCGGTCGGACTGAACATAGTCTCTGGTGACCCTGTTGTGAAGGACAGAAGGGCTTTTGTTTTCTGGAAGTAGAATACAAAAGTTAGCTTTGCCTCTTGTATGCAATTGTATAAATGTTTCTATATTTTGCACTGCCCCAAACTCTGTTACTGAAAGTTAGTTTAGTCTGATTAAAGTCAGTTCGGATCCTAGAGTCACACTTTATGAAGCTCAGTGTTCAGTTCATGTTCCATTTTTGTAGTTTAGTATATAAACCATTTGCATTTAAATGGCAAGGTTTAGCTATTTATTTTTCCTCGGAGCATGTTTACCTTGAAGATTCCGTTGCTGTAGCGCTTCTCCTTTGTGTAGGCAAAACCCAGGGTGAGAACCCGGTCAAACCAGCCTTTCAGGATGGCAGGGACAGTGAACCAGTACATGGGAAACTGAAATGCAGAAGTTTCAGTCCAAATACTCTGTGCTTATAATTGTCTCCATGCATTACCTGAAATATGACAAGATCTGCTTCTTGGAGTTTGCGTTGCTCTTCAGTGATATCTGCACTCAGCCTGCCTTCATCCCATGCCAGTTTGGTCTCCTCTGCATATCGGAAGTGCTCAGAATTCTTCACCTCACCTGCAAAACGTGACATTTATTTTTTCACACAACTCCAAGTGAGCAGTTTGAGATCTACTTTCTATGCCTGTGGGAGAATCCCAACACACCAGTGATGTCTTCAGCTGTAGCAGTAGCTTTGAACTTCATGGCATACAAGTCAGACACTTCCACAGAACAGTCTTTGGACTTCAAAACCTCCACAGCAGCTTCTTTGGCAGCTGCACTGAATGAGCCAGCGCTCTGGTGGGCATACACAATCAGAACTTTCTTCTCTGCAAGTCAAAACCACAAACGTTAAAGAGACAGATCTAACAACGCAGTACAAGCATGAAGTAATATTGCCACGATCCAAACACAAGCTCACCCATTTCAAAGCAGCAACAACTCCAAGAAGCAGCTAACTCTGAGGCAAACTCCCATTGTTCTTATACTGCTGTCCAATTGGCTCAGGCCCACTCACACAGGTGCTGTCAATCACACCTCAACAAAAGAGGACCTCTGCTGATTGGAGTGCTCATATCTGGAAGACATTTCTCCATTTTGATTGGCCTTCAGCTTTCAAAGACAATATTGTACTCGTATAATACAGTATGTTATATTCGGGAAGCCAGCTGCATGCTGTTATGTATTTTAATCACAGGATAAACTCACAATAGTCTCCCTTCTTTCCTGCTACTTTTCAGTTTAAAGAATTATCCGGACCTCACTATTTTTAAAATCCTGGCTATACGGCCCTGACTGGACTCGCGCTCTTCGAAAGTCCACAACAATCTCTTTTGTCTTCTCCACATTTAGAGAGAGATTGTTCTGTGTGCACCACATGGCCAGACTGCTCACCTCACTCCTGTAGTTTGACGAGACCCACCACTGTTGTGTCGTCTGCAAACCTGATGAAGAGGTTTGAGTCGTACTTTGGAGCGCAGTCATGGGTCAGCAGAGTGAACAGGAGGGGGCTCAGCACACAGCCTTGGGAGCCCCCGTGTTCAGTGTGATGGTTCTGGAGGACTTTCCGCCGACACGTACAGCCTGTGGTCTCACCGTCAGAAAATCCAGCAGCCAGTTACACAGTGATGTGTTGATCCCCAGGTGGAGCAGTTTGTGTATTAGGATGTAAAGGTGCTTAACTAGTAACTACCCATACAGCCACAAGGTCGCTGAAAGTTCAAATACACACTAATCATAGCTGTCAAGTGTCCCGTTTTGGCCAGGACACTACCGTATTTTGCCCCTCTTTCCCGCCGCCTTCCCGTATTAGTTTTATCCTGTGAACAGAGCCGTCGCAATGGGGTAGGCAAGGTAGGCAGCTGCCTAGGGCCCCCAGCTGAAGGGGGCCCCCGATGTCTGTGGCATTATGGGACGTGAAGTTCTTTCCTTCTGACACTTCCTGTCACTGTAGCTTCTGCAGAGAGAAGCTTTTCAGCTTTGAAACTGATAAAGTCTTACCTCAGATCATCCATGATCCAAGAAAGACTGACAGGACTGGCACTTATATCAACAGAGCGCAACATTAGGAGGTTATAGAACATGGAGGATTTGGTCACTGCTTGTGTGTGAGTTAAAGTCCGCAATCGTTGCTAAACCTCTTAATTTTGGATGGTTATTCCTTGACAAAAAAAAATCCTTGTTGTACAATGTTCTTAAAATAGTTTGTGTTGTACATCATTTTAAAGCAGTACTAAGTAACTCTTGCCCCTAGAGGCCATAAGCGCAACTGCAGGTGTCATAGCAAGTTGCGATTTTTTTTACTTATTAATTGTCCGTGAGAGTAAATACTACGCTGACAGAAAAGACAAAGGGACAGAGGGATATTGTACATCCAATTACATAATGTAAATAATTTGTTTCACTCAAACTTGGCTGTAAATACTGTTTAAGTGGCGCTAGCCCGCAGTTAGCTTTGCCCGTTAGCCTGTTAGCTTCTTCTTTGTGATTCCATTAGTGTGTATTGGTTGCTCCTGTCCGGTGGCAGCCAAGTTGCAAATGTGGTTTTCTGGCCAGAGAAACCAGGGGACGATGAAAGACCCTCCAATCATCCCATTAACACTTGTATTACCCCCAGAGGGACTACGGAAAGGATTTATTAAGGTAAACACGTTACTTAGTTCTGCTTTAATACCTTTCTTTTAATTCAACATAAATTGTATAGATCAAGAAAAAAACACTACTCTGCATATAAGAGAAGACAGTTCTAAACAATGATAATAATATAAATAATTATACTTTTTACCTTGTTTTTGCCTTGTTGACAAAAATAACGATGCCTCATTGAAGACACTGTGTCCTTTACTACACTGTAGTGGCCACTTTGTGTAGTGTACTACAGAGTAATTCATGACTCTTATAATGCACCAGAATACAAGGAATTCCATCTGAATTCAAAACAATTTCCCGAGGGAGGACTTGGGGCCTCACTTCGCTGTTTTGCCTAGGGCCCCCAAATATCTTGAAATGGCCCTGCCTGTGAATGTCCCGTATTTTTTACAAAATATATAAAAAACACTCCTCTGCGCTTCCAAACTGAACTCTGTCACTAGCCTCGCACGAGATGGGACGGATTTGGGACGGCTCGCAGCGGGCGCTAGAAAATGTCCCCTATTTTTCAAATCCAAAACTTAACAGGTATGACTTAGTTTAGTTTAGTTTATTTATTTGTTTGAGCAGTTAACCTGCTCAAAGGGAGTGGGCTGAAGCCAAAGGCTTATAAGCGCCCACCCAAAATAAAAATAGTAACATTACATTTAATATTTACAAGGTAGCAAATCATAAACAAAGGAACATAGGGCAAAGTAACAATAAATGATGAAGAATAAGACAAAAACAACAGCAAAATAAAGAACAAAAGAATGTGCTACTTTTATGTTATAAAGGTGCATTAATACATATTATACTCTGAGATCTTGCTACTTCCCAGTTGTCATTACTATCCTCAATATAATTTAATTTGGGTTTAATTATCATTAATTATCATTATTAAAGGTGCATTAATACATATTATATTCTGAGATCTTGCTACTTCCCAGTTGTCAATACCATCCTTAATATAATTTAATTCGGGTTTATTTATCATTATTATTATATTTGTTTAATTGAGTTATATGTGAAGTATGATGTAAGCCCTGCATAATGAGGTGCATTAAAAAGCCAGGGTGTAGAACGGGCCAGTTGAAGAGGGCAGTAACTCCCCTCAACAAACCCCCACCCAGCTGCCCTAACAGCTGATTTTGTAGATGATGTTCCTATGCTGAGTGGTGCATTAAAAGACAAGGTTTTGAGCCCGTTGGGAGGGTCCCTCTCAACAGATTCATAACTTGCCTACCCTAATTCTCAATTTGTAAATTTGAGCAATAGAATGACAACCGTTCCAAGCAGCAACACTCTTCCTTGATTATAGATAATTGATCCTACTGCGCCTCCTAGTGGCAACACATTTCTTGTTCTCTGTATATTTCAAAAGTCTTTTGTTTGTATTTATATTTGAACAGGTTGATATTTGGACTTCGTTTCAACTCCATTTCCAGTTTATTCCACAATTGTACACCATTAACTGTTGGGCTAAAACTTTTCAAAGTTGAGCTATGTTTCTGAGTCCTAAAGTTTAATTCGTCACGTAATTCATAAATGACTAATATCAACTTTTCGTTTCTTTTTTTTCTTTTTCTTTTTTACATAAAAAGTCAATAATAAAAAGCTGCAGACCCGGAGCCGAGACAGATCCAGGACGGTGAGGCGGATCTGCCGTGATAGTGCGCCCTCTGCTGGTAGGAGCAGATCCACGACGGTATTATTTGTTAATATTTTATGTTTTACAATTATTGTAGTTAGTTTACAATCGTTAGGATTAGGGGTAGGTTAAGATTACGTTTAAAGTTAGGTTAGGGTTTTTAGGATTAGGGTTAGGTTAGGATTAGGATCGTTTAGGAACAAAAATAACAAGCACTTTGTATGCTGTTCAAAGTTATGTTATCTTTATTAATCAACAGATAAGAAAATCATAAGACTTTTGTTTTGTTTTCATGAAAACATTGAAATAACTCAGCCTACTAACTCCTCACGTGCGTGAAGCAGATCATCAACATCAACCTTCCTAAAAGCTGATCGGTCTAGATCCGCCTTATCCAGCAAAGGGCGCACTATCACGGTGGATTCGCTTCACGGTAGATCTGTCTCGGCTCCGGGTCTGCAGCTTTCCCCTACTCTAAAAAGTTGCATAGTGCTCCTTTAAAAGTTTGAACCTTCCTCCTCTGACGTCACTGGATCCATGAGGACAAGATGGCGGCGGCGCTGGAGAAAAGCCTCGTCGAAATCTGCGGCTTCGAAAGAGAAACGCAGCACAGATTCAGAGAAGTGACAGTGAATCTCGGTGAGCGACAGAGACCCCCGCGGACAGGCTTCCCTCCGAGGCGTTAGCCCGGAGCCAAAACAAACAATAAACATGTTAGAGGCGCAAACAGGTCTTGGCGGCTAACCGGGAGCTAACACGCTTTAGCCGCTAGCTATAAACTCCACTGTTGTTCCCGCTTCACGTCACTCAAACAGCATTTTAGACATAAGTGTGTGTTTGTAAAGCGTTCAGGACACGTGCATCTAATACACTCACATAATGCACTGTAGGTTCTGTCTTCACGACGTGTAAACCAGTAACATTTAGTTATTTCACCTGTCAAAGCGCATATACTTCCACACCTGTCAGGTTTGAAAGTTTGGCTCATGTAGAAGCCGCTATTATTCATTCATTCATTCATTCATCAAGTGATTATATGTGATAAAGATGTAGGTAAAGCTAAATGGACCGAAAGATTGTTTACAAATGATGGATTCGTTAATATAAGACTGAAGTGGGACCAAAACAAGGCTTCATTGGAACTAAATTATGACATTTTGAGGTTCCCTGCGCTTTTGTTTTGAATTGTGTTAGTATAATATGAGAAATGTGAGATCTGGAACTGCGCCATGTGATATTGCAATAAAAATAAGCTGTCTTAATGTCCTCACATGTCAGAACACTGATGGTATTCTTGTTCTCAGGGCTGAATGCTCTCCCTGGAGGAAAGTTCCCGGACAGCGCTGGAGCTTTTCACTACGAAGAGAGCGGGAAACTACTATCAGTCACAAGCAACAGGTTTATTCACTGGTGAGTCGCGTTTAAGCCGTGGCTATAATCTGGAGTGGAGTATTTGTTTACATGTGTGATTAACATGCACTAACCCAAACAAACATAAACAAGCATTCGTTATATGGCTGTGGGCATTGACGATATTCTAGAACGTCACTTGGAGCAGAGGTCAATACAACTCAATGGGAGAGACACAGTTTTTGGAAAGAAATGTCCAAACTGAACGCTCATACAGCCACTGGGTCACTACAAGCTCAAATACGCACAAATGTATTGAGAATGAGGAGCTGTCGTCACGGCACAGAGCCCCCCCCCCGCCGATCCCCCCCCTCGCTGCCATGATGGTAGCCGTCCGGCGGCATACACATTGTTTACGTGTGTTGTTAACGCGGCACTGTTTTACCGCCTGGAAGTCACTGCTGCGTTAAAAACTGCTCCAATACCTCACACGATAGACATGGAAAACGTAGGAACAATGGGACACAGTTTTTTAGGATACAGAAACGGACACAACATCGAGGAGTCTCACTCTGACCTGTCAAAACATGTTGGAAACGTTTGTGTACATTGAACATCTCGTAACAATGTAGTGTTTACGAAACACGCACTTTAGTACTTTGTCATTTGCTAAATGCAATGTAATGACAACACACTAAAACGTATGTGAGGAAAGTTACTTTTGCCAGTACAGCTGTTTTCAGCAGCTGGAGGTAGGGGTGGGCCATATCGTATCGCATATCGTTATCGTGATATGCGTTTTTGATATCGTTGTCATTATTGATATCGTTGTGGACACGATATAATTTATGTTGCGCTCAGCTCCATCAGAGCAGCATAAACACTGACTGTAGAATACAGGAGCAGTGAAATGAAATGAAGGATGTAAACTGCTTGAGTAGATCATATTTGCGAGAATTAGTATGCAGTAAAAAAAAAAGAAAGAATAAAATATCACTGAATTAATCTTCCCAATAGGCTGGGATTTTGAAGTAATTTGTCCATTGTCAGTTATATCGTCAAATATATCGTTATCGAGATATTTCTTTTTTTATATCGTGATACAGATTTTTGGCCATATCGCCCTGCCCTAGCTGGAGGCTTGTAGAGCCAAGTCCTGGACCCACAGCAGAAAGTCTCGTAACTTTCCAAAGACTTGTGGCTTTTAAACTCCTGCATCGTGTAGTAACTTACACCAAATACAAGGTAGTTTACTGTGTCCATGTATGTGCACGGAGGTAAAGGGTCCAGGTCTCCGCTGCAGGAGCTCGTATGGGTCGATGTTTTGGATGTCAAGCTTCTCCAAATACCGCTGTTTTGCGCTTGGTATGAGCTTGTTCCTGTAAGGTCCCTTTTCTTTCGCCTTATCTCTTTGCATTGCTTTACTTTCTTCCTTTTCTTTGTCGTATTCGTAGATCTGTCTCTGTCTCGCCGAAAACTTAAATGCGCAAAATTTAAAGTGCTCTGGAATATGAGGAATGTGTGAAATTCTGGGTGTGTGCCCCTAATCGGCTTTCAACATGGGCGACAGGCTCAGAGCCCCCCCCCCCCCCAAAATCACCCCAACTCGGCACGTGACTCCTCATTCTCAATAAAAAAAAGTTGCCTAAAGCACCTTTTTAAAGAAAAACACATCAACAACAACATTAATAGTTCAGCGCTACTGGACGCTATTTAGGATGTTGGCATGTTTTTCTAGTCACAGGTATAGTCACTTTAACACAGTCCATTTGCTCCACCTGCTGGCCATGGATGAAAAGGGGTTGAACAAGATCCAGTGAGTCCTCCTTCCCTCTGGCTCCACAGCACACCACCTTTGTTTTGGGGATACTGAGCTCTGGGCAAATCCACAAACCAAAGTGTGGACTTCCTGCTGATACACAGAGGAAAGAACGGGTGACCGCACACAGCCCTGGGGAAGTCCTGTCGTATGTGACGGTCATTTCTGTTGAGGGAGAAGACGTTTAATGCTGTGACAGTTTTTGTTTTATGTGGACACAATCTTAAACTATAGGCTGTTTACGATGCTCTGAGGTCATGTGAACGTAACCTATTGTTTGTGTTGCCATGGTTACTAAACAGTCAATGAAATCCCTCGATCTGACGTAATGTCTGCGTACCCAGGTCGACATGTGGGGACAGCGTGCAGTTCGTGGAGCTCTCCCTGGACACGAACCTCCTGAACAACGCGGTGAAGCTGAAGTTCAGCCACTGTGCGGTTCTTCCCGGCGGCGTCAGCGTCCAGGAAACGCTCAGCAACGTCATCATCCTCATCTGCACCAATCAGAGCGTCCACCGGCTGGTCCTGCCCCACCCCACGCGCATGTACCGCAGTGTGAGTAGAGACGCCTCTGTAGAGCGGCACGACTCTGGGAAAGAAAATAATCCTGATCGTTTTCAGGAGCTGATGACGGAGCTCCACATGCAGTCCATCTTCACCGACGTGGGCAAACTCAGCCTCCAGGACGGACCCCACAGCGCCGCCATCCCCAACGCCGTGAACTACACCTCCAGCCCCAACAGCGCCACCTGCTGGATCAGCCACAATGGAGAGGCCCACTACGCTTTGGCCGCCCCCACCGGAGGCATCACTGTGGTCACGCTGCCGCCGTACGACGCACAAGGTACAAACGCCATCAGGAATCAGATCTGTGTAAAAACCTTCCAAATGTGGTTGAGCGGAGTCCTGTAGAGAGAGGGGAGTCGTCCTGTGTAGAGAGGGGAGTCGTCCTGTGTAGAGAGGGGAGTCGTCCTGTGTAGAGAGGGGGGGAGTCCTGTGAGAGGGGAGTCGCTGTGTAGAGAGGGGGTCGTCTGTGAGAGAGGGGAGTCGTCCTGTGTAGAGAGGGGGGGAGTCCTGTGTAGAGGGGGGGTCTGTGTAGAGAGGGGGGTCCTGTGTAGAGAGGGAGTCGTCCTGTGTAGAGAGGGGGGAGTCCTGTGTAGAGAGGGGAGTCGTCCTGTGTAGAGAGGGGAGTCCTGTGTAGAGAGGGGAGTCGTCCTGTGTAGAGAGGGGGAGTCCTGTGTAGAGAGGGGAGTCGTCCTGTGTAGAGAGGGGGGAGTCCTGTGTAGAGAGGGGAGTCGTCCTGTGTAGAGAGGGGAGTCGTCCTGTGTAGAGAGGGGAGTCCTGTGTAGAGAGGGGGGAGTCCTGTGTAGAGAGGGAGTCTCCTGTGTAGAGAGGGAGTCTCTGTGTAGAGAGGGGGAGTCCTGTGTAGAGAGGGGAGTCGTCCTGTGTAGAGAGGGGAGTCGTCCTGTGTAGAGAGGGGGGAGTCCTGTGTAGAGAGGGGAGTCCTGTGTAGAGAGGGGGGTCCTGTGTAGAGAGGGGGAGTCCTGTGTAGAGAGGGGAGTCCTGTGGGAGTCCTGTGTAGAGAGGGGGGGAGTCCTGTGTAGAGAGGGAGTCCTGTGTAGAGGGGAGTCCTGTGTAGAGAGGGGAGTCCTCCTGTGTAGAGAGGGGAGTCGTCCTGTGTAGAGAGGGGGGGGAGTCCTGTGTAGAGAGGGGGGAGTCCTGTGTAGAGAGGGGAGTCCTCCTGTGTAGAGAGGGGAGTCGTCCTGTGTAGAGAGGGGGGGAGTCCTGTGTAGAGAGGGGGGGAGTCCTGTGTAGAGAGGGGAGTCTCCTGTGTAGAGACAGGGGGGGAGTCCTGTGTAGAGAGGGGAGTCCTCCTGTGTAGAGAGGGGAGTCCTCCTGTGTAGAGAGGGGAGTCGTCCTGTGTAGAGAGGGGAGTCGTCCTGTGTAGAGAGGGGAGTCGTCCTGTGTAGAGACAGGGGGGGAGTCCTGTGTAGAGAGGGGGGGAGTCCTGTGTAGAGAGGGGAGTCCTCCTGTGTAGAGAGGGGATGTCCTGTGTAGAGAAGGGGGGAGTCCTGTGTAGAGAGGGGAGTCGTCCTGTGTAGAGAGGGGAGTCGTCCTGTGTAGAGAGGGGGGAGTCCTGTGTAGAGAGGGGAGTCTCCTGTGTAGAGACAGGGGGGAGTCCTGTGTAGAGAGGGGGGGAGTCCTGTGTAGAGAGGGGAGTCCTCCTGTGTAGAGAGGGGAGTCGTCCTGTGTAGAGAGGGGGGGAGTCCTGTGTAGAGAGGGGAGTCCTCTGTGTAGAGAGGGGGGGAGTCTGTGTAGAGAGGGGGGAGTCCTGTGTAGAGAGGGGAGTCCTCCTGTGTAGAGAGGGGAGTCGTCCTGTGTAGAGAGGGGGGGAGTCCTGTGTAGAGAGGGGAGTCCTCCTGTGTAGAGACGGGGGGAGTCCTGTGTAGAGAGGGGAGTCGTCCTGTGTAGAGAGGGGGGAGTCCTGTGTAGAGAGGGGAGTCGTCCTGTGTAGAGAGGGGGAGTCCTGTGTAGAGAGGGAGTCCTCCTGTGTAGAGAGGGGAGTCGTCCTGTGTAGAGAGGGGGGAGTCCTTGTGTAGAGAGGAGTCCTCCTGTGTAGAGAGCGGAGTCGTCTGTGTAGAGAGCGATCGTCTGTGAGAGGGAGTTCCTGTGTAGAACGATCGCCTGTGTAGAGACAGGGGGGAGTCCTGTGTAGAGCGGATGTTCTTAAACACGCCTCCCACACATTACACGTTACTGTGCTACTTTATTATGAAAGTAAGGCGTTAGAGGTCTCATGCCTTACCAATAATAAACATCTATATTTAGCTTCATTTATCAATAATTTTTAATTAAAACAGCCTGATAGCAGTAACTGTATTCAATCATAGCACAATAAATTCACTTCTGAGCTTTATTTTATATGTGACAAATTACAGCTAAAGGCAACAATAATGAGTCTACTTATAAAAGCGTAGCTTCGTTCGTAAATAGTTTGGCTCTGTCAGAAACTGCGCCCGTTTGTCAACAATAAGAGCGTCTGTAAAGGAGCTCTTACGCTTTTACAAAGTGCATCGAATTGGTAATAATAAACACACAACATACTCACTCAACTTGCTTTAGATTGTAAAGCTTTCCTCAACAACATAATCAGCTGCAAGTTTGTTGTTTACGTTGGAAGGGCCGATGCTGCCAAAAGCTACGTGTTGTTGTTCGGGAGGCGAGGGCTAGCGTCATCGTGCTTTTCCTCTTTAGCTTCGCCGCCAGCGCGGTATTGTCCTTTTCTCCAGTAAGTTCAAAATAATGTAAGTACTTCCACAATGAGAACGCGCTCGGTGAACACTCGGCCATGTTGCTAAGTGTTGGAGGACACAGTGCGCTTGCGTGAGCAGCCGAGGAAGAGATCAGGACCAAACTAAGGCATTACTGATTTGAAAACTAGTACTTTATTAGCTGCAAATGCAAACTGACGCGTTACTTTACTCGGAAAACGCATTACTAAGTAGCGCGTTACCCCAACACTGCTCTTTAACCTGATGTTCTCGCCACAGGCTCCTTGGCGGTGGTGGAGTTGCAGCTGTATAGTCGTGTGGGAGGCGTGTTTAACCTGATGTTCTCGCCGCAGGCTCCTTGGCGGTGGTGGAGTTGCAGCTGTATAGTCATGTGGGAGGCGTGTTTAACCTGATGTTCTCGCCGCAGGCTCCTTGGCGGTGGTGGAGTTGCAGCTGTATAGCCGTGTGGGAGGCGTGTTTAACCTGATGTTCTCGCCACAGGCTCCTTGGCGGTGGTGGAGTTGCAGCGCTCCTCTGTGATGCGGAGGATCAGCGGTTGGATGCCCAGTGCGATCCGCGGGGACCAGACGTCGGACCTGGTGCTCAGTTTGTCGGTGCGGGAGCTGGAGGACGACTGCTTCATCTTCGCTCTGTGTCAGGACCACAAGCTGCGCCTGTGGTCTCTGCGGGTGAGGACCTTCAGGGTGTGATGAGGATCTCACTCGAACATTTCTCCTGCACTAATGTTATTATCAGCTTCCGTTTCTAAGCTCCTCAGTGACGTAGGCGTTGCTCCAGTCTATCTCTAAAGTGTGTCCCTCTTTAGGACCAGCTGTGCCTGTTGGAGGCGGACATGCTGGAGTTCATGCCGGCGCGGCGAGGCGTGAGGCGTCTGGCGGGACAGGGTCACCGCGTCAGACTGGTGTTCTCCCCGAGCACCGGGCTCTGCGTCTGCGTCTACCTGGCCTTTCCTCAGAGCGGACAGTTCACCGTCCTGCAGCTCGTGGCCACGGACAACCAGCGCTACAGCCTGGAGCACATCTCCACCCTGTTCTCCACTCAGGTGAGGAGCACATCTCCACCCTGTTCTCCACTCAGGTGAGGAGCACATCTCCACCCTGTTCTCCACTCAGGTGAGGAGCAGGAGCCTAATATGTTCTTCTTATGCAGGAGAAAATGAGGCTAAAACTAAATTAAAAGTAGTTAATCAATGAGACAAAAACGTGACTAAAATCTGCAAATGTTTTGGTCGACTCGTGAAAATGAAATCAAAAGTAAAAGAAGGAACGGTTATCAATAGGGGTGTCCATGGTAACCGATTAACCATAAAAAATTGCGAGTAAAAGCATTTTGCTCGGTTAACTGGCGTGTATAATTTGCCGTGCCATTGAAAATACTTGTAATACATTTTTGCACCACCAGAGACCGCCAGAGCGCTCCCAAACATTTGTTCAGGAGAAGCCGTCATGGCGCATGGCTAAGCTAGTTTAACTTTTCAATATGACGCGGGCCATAAACAGCACAGGGTGGGAGAATGACGGATCAAAATGCAAGTATTGCATTGCAGAGCTTAGATATACTTCAACTTCAACAGCCGACACCATCACTTAGGAGGTATAGCTAGGTAAGCTAAAGGCACAAAACTCGCCTTTCTCCTTATTGTTAAAACGTGCTGGAGAGATAAGTGTTGTTGTTGTTGTTGTTGTTGTTGTTGTTGTTGCATGAATGACTGTTTCTTTGCACAATGTTTCAAAAAAAGCGGCTAAATGACTGCAGGTAAAATCAATAAAAATACTGTAGGGCCACGTGAACACAAGTCAGTGACTTTACTGCTCTGTCATTACCACTGCGTTTTATTTCTATACATTAATTTAGTTTCAAATGTGTTCCAGCCATTTGATAAAGGTGTTAACGATCTAAAACCCTTTCGTGTCTGTCAGTAACGTAACGGAGGAGGGGGGGGGGGTTGGTTAGTGCCACACTAATGATTAACAGAGTATTAACCGCTAAGGGCCTCGGTTAACGGTTAATAAAAAACTTGAAAACGTGCAGCCGTAGTTATCACAGGATATTCCGTCTTTATCAGCGTGGTGGGATATAGAAGAGCTGACTGCATCTGCAAAATCAATAACAAGTTTCTAGTGTACTGGGAAAATGGGTTGTCTATATAATGTTTTTTTTTTTAAAGTGAATAATGATCAGGGGAAAAAATTCGACATTTACTTTTTGGAAATTCCTTTAAAAACTGTTTCTCTCCCGTAGAGTCGTATTGGCACCTGCTCCGACTGAAACAGAATAGCAGAACATGAACACAACCTATTGATCTGTAACGTCTCGTTTGCAAGAAAATGAAAACTCTGTTGATCTGACACTGGAGAAAAGAGGATCATTCACTTTTTCAGAGAAAGACACTTGGTATCGGTTAATATCGGCTGATACTCAAACCCACAGTGTCTGCGTACACTGGTGTATGAATGAGAGGGTGAATGGGTGACTGGTTCCTCACTGTAAAGCGCTTTGGGCCTTTATAAGTTGAGTCCATTACCATTGACACATTTTACAGTTTAGAAGCTTCGTGATTATAGACCAGACATTTGGAAACCCATTTCTTTCGGCCTCTCATGTTTACAAATCTTACACAATGAAATATTTACAGTTTTGCATTTGTGGCATTAAATATATAGTATTTAGACATTAAAAAGGTTTCACTTTGGCGAGCAGCCTCCTGTAAAAGCCTGCATAAGGAAAGTACCGTTTTGAATGTGAAAACACTACTTTCCCTGATCCTAAACCTGTTCCTTCAGGAGACGCTGGTGGACTTCAGCCTGACCTCCACTGAGATCTGGGGCCTTTGGGTCGACGACTCCAACCTCACCATCGTCAAATACATCAACTTCGAACAGTCAGTTTATCAGGATTATTATAAGAGGATTAACATGAGCAGTGTTTTTAAGCCTGTGTTGTCTTCGTCAGTAACTCCGCCGGGCAGTGGAACCAGGTCTTTACGCAGCCGCCGCCCGAAGACGAAGTCCACATCGGCGTCGAGCAGGACCCGCGGGTAAAACGGGAACGCTCTGATTTATAACCAGAGACTTTCAGAACATGTGCAGGAATCAAACAGCAGTTGGGTTTATTTAGTTTAATTGTTCTATATGTTTTAAAGAGGATTTCCCTAAAGGTGAAAGTAGAGACATCAATGCGAAACTTAAGGTCTACACTACACGATTTTTATGCCCGATTTTGATACAATTCTCAGTCGCGCCGAGTCTTCCCGAGTCGTGTTTAGTCTAAGGCAGTCACACAGAGTCGTGTCTTGTAGTGTGGGGGGGTCACGACTGGACTGGCGTTTGAATCGTGTAGTGTGGGCGGAGTCAGACGCAACTGGACTATAGTCACAGGAAATCAAACATGTTTGATTTTTAAGCCTGATTTTGGAGACAAGGGAGAAACGTGGCTGATTTTACCCCAAAGTGAACACACAGAAAGCAGCGGCCAATGACAGAGTAAAATAAAGACAGAAAAACACCAGCGCCTCCTTTTCATTTCTCTGTCAAAACAGCGACACAAACAACTGATTTCATGGCCACAGCCCCACACGGAACAGCACAACTTTATATCATCAAACGTTCACGAGAATCATCTTTTCAAGCTACATTTAAACCGCGAACAGAGTTTAGCAGCACTTACTGAGTTTGGAGACGAACTGTTCAGCTTCACCTCTGCTTTCTCCACTGTCTCCTCCGCCTCCTCCATCTCGGGGCTGAGGTCCGTCTCCTTTTATTAAATCCACTGAAATACGTCCCGCTTCTTCGTGTCGCCGACTTTTATCTCCCTTTGACAGAACTATAGCCAAGTTGAAGGCTTCGTAGCAGCATTAGCCTTGCACTGCGATGTTGTGACACTATTGACCAATCGGGACACGCACATGTTTTCCCACGCTCACAAACACAGGCCTGTCTTTGCGGATTTTGGGTCAGTTTTTGAAACCGGAGGAGAAATGAAGCGGTAAAGAGGACAGATAAACATCAGCTGTTTGTCAGAATCGTGTAGTGTGTTCGCTCTTATGATTCTCAGTCGTTGTGTGAACCCCCAGACGTTCTATAATCGCACTGAATCCAGTCGTGTAGTGTGGACTCACCATTCTATACAAAATCGTTTAAGACTAGAAAAATCGTGTAGTGTGTGCTGACCTTTAAGCTGTAGCAGGATTTGTGAATGAATAAGCGTCGGAAAGGCCGGGGAGGAGTAAACTAAACTGACTGCAGGAAAGATCCATGAAATGCCGTTTCTGGGAGCGATGCCATGAAAACGCTGCAACAAAAATGTCTTAAACTTGAAACCGTTTCCATAATCTAACGGTGTTTGTTTGTATCAGGAGACGTATCTGGACGTTCTGTTCTCTCCTCTCAGCTTCACGGCCGCCGCCATCGTCAAAGCTCTGCAGGTGAGACGTCCGACTTTACAATACAATCCTTTGGAAATGGTGACTTTACCCGACTATTTTTACGCAAATGTCCCTTAATTTTTTGTCATATTTTTCACAAATTTTGTCTTTAAAGTTTCTCGTTTCCAAATGTTCCATCCTTATTCTTTACATGTTAATATTTATTTATCTATTTGAGCATACATTTTGCTCAAAAGGAGTGGCCGAAGCAAGAAGCTTATTAGCGCCTACCCCCAACTCAGTATGATAAAACATTTCATTTCACAATAGTACAATCAGAGTAAAAGGAACAAAACAACAACAAGGAACAAATAGCAAAAAGGATGAGCTGCACAGTCTGGTCATTTACGTTAAGGAAGATTACATGTCTATCATGCACTATAGGCGACACCTTCCCCAAACAAGTCATACTAATTACAACAATAACAATGATAATTCTATGGAATGAAATCGTAATCACACTCGATCCCTGAAGCTTCAGTTTCCACAGCAATAATAAGAAAATAAGTTTACATGTTCAGTCACACATTTAGCCGCATCATTTTGTGATTAGTCTCATTGACTGAAAATAAGAACTTTCAGAACAGCTCATTACCACAGACCAAACTCACAACCACTGTTTGAACTGTTCATATAATTAACAGAACGAAACACTATTACAAGAACGGTCTTGTTTCATGTAAAATCCCTACAAAGCAAGTAACAAAAGGCGACCATTAATATATTTCTTTCAGATGGTTACCAATGCCAAATATCACCCAAATCACTTGTTTTATGACATAAGGGCACATTAATATACATATATATTATACTCCACAATTGTCATTACCATGATCAATACAATATTAATCTGTGTACTTTTTTATTGTATTATTATGTACACTGTATGATGTAAGCCCTACATCGAGTGGTGCGTTTAAAAGCCGCATGTAACTAATATCAAATTAGTTGTTTGAAAGATAAATGTATATGTTTCTGATTTATTTACGGAGGTTTGCAGAATTATTTCTTTTATGATCGAGAAAGGCCCCAAAATATGAGACGTTTTTATTAATCCCAGCCTGGTGTTTTTAGATCTTCAAACGGGGCTCGGACAGATCGGCTGATTTGACCTGGGAGTCTCTGAAGAGGGAGGTGACCCTCGCCGTGGAGACCGAGGTACAAACATTCCTCCAGGACGTCACATGTGTTATGGTTTTATCACAAAGCACTTTTTAATTGTACTTGAGTAAAACATGAGAGAGTAAATGTTTTGTTCTCCAGCTCCAGAACAGCCTGACGGAGTTCGAGTTCTCTCAGGAGGAATATCGGCAGCTGCAGGTGGAGTTCTGGGCCAAGTTCTACGCCTGCTGTCTGCAGTACCAGGAGGCCCTGTCTATGCCCCTGGGCCTCAGCGTCAACCCCCACACGGGCCTGGCCTGCCTGCTCAAGAAGGTGAGGCTTAACTGACCGACATCTGGACCGGGGCCTAAACTGACGACTTATCACATTTTGGCCACTTTTTTGTTGCGTTTACATCCTCGTTCTCGTTATTTTGATGCTTTTAGATTTCCTTTGCAGAATCTTACAAAGTTTTCGCCTCACAAACGTTAAACCTTCTTTCATGCAGTTATCGTTGCTTCAAAGCGCTGTGTTCCACCTGATGATGTCATGAGGTGAAAGTTTGTAAATCCTTTGGTGTTTTATTTCCCAGGGCTTCGTGTCGTTCCTGTTGCCGTGTTTCGCTGTGGATCATTTATACCTGTCCTTGGATAAATACCTGGTGTTAGAGGACGAGACGCCCATCACTGAAGGTGGGAACTCTTTTTACACATTTGGAATCAACTAATTAAACTCCTATGTCTAAACCTGCCTTGAGCCATTATTTAGATTTTGTCGCTGAAATAAAGGCAGTTTTGGACATTTGAATGCGTTCATTTCCTCATTCGCCTGCAGCGTCTCACTCGATCTTTATATTCAAGTGTTGACGCTGCTGTTCATCAACATTTTAAAGAAAAAAGTGAAAGACAAGTGGAAAACAATTTGGGGAAAATGTGGGAAAAATTGGGGATTTTTTTTTAAAGAGTATTCTGCTTTTTTCAATCACATAGCACCAGTCTATAGCATACTACAATGATGACGTAACCTTCTGTTGGTCTGTATATGCAGTAAATTAAAATAACTGCCTTGAATAAAATTGCTCTCTCAAAATGGCTGTACTGAACGTCTTGAAATAGGCCTCTGTCTCTTTAAGAAGCTTTCCGACACGCCCCCTTCAGCACACTGCTGTGGCATCTAAACAACACTACTGTGCGGGGAGGGGCTCTGCTGAGCTGAGGAGCAGTGGTTGGTGGCTTGGCTGGTGACGAAAGGTCCAGAGGCGTCTCCAGGAGGTGGGGGCGTTCCTAGGAGGACTGAGGCATAGCTACACCTAAAATGGCTGCCGTCTAAGTTTTACTGATTACTCAAAAATATGTGAATGAGCCAAGGCAACACTCCAGGCATGTGTTTAATGAGGGAATGACATAATAACATGATATAAAGCTTGAAAAAGTCCATTTTACATAATACCCCCCCTTTAAAGAAACTGGGAAAATAAAATAAAAAAAATTAAAATCTTGGGACCAAAAATGGTTAAAATAGGGGAAATATTTGAAGAAAAAAAGTGGAATAAATTGGAGAAAACATTTGTGGGGGAAAAAACTGGGAAAACTGCAGAATGTTTTTTTTTTAAATTCAAGAAAACATGTAGAAAAAACAAACAGCTGTTTTGGGGGAAAATTAGGTTAAAAAAAAACAAATATGGAAAATTTGAGGAAAAAATTGGTTAAGAAATTGGGGAAAAATAAGAAACTTGGAAAGTGTTTTTTCTGCCCTTTTAAGAGTTAAAGGAAGTTTCTTGGTTTCACCTCCAAATAAATGATACAAATGCAGAAGAATAAATTAATCTGTTTTATGTTTCTAGATGACGATCATTATATTATTGTTAAAGTACTGGTATAGCAAAGAAAAGGTTCCCTGTTCTCGCCCTAAAGTAAATAAACATTAGAAACTTCCTGTAACGATGTGTTTCCTCAGACCCGGACGTGGCGCGGGACGTGCTCCAGATCGTTCAGTGTCTGCGTCTGGTCAGCGACGCCGTCTCTGGGGAAATGTCCTTCGAGATGGAGAAGGCGTTGGACCAACTGGAGTCTCCAGAGCGAGCGGCGGAGCTGGTGCTGGACAACATGCTCTCCACCGACAGGTCCGTTTCTGTGATCATCGCTCAAACTACTGATTTTGAGGAACATTTTTCAAAAAGTTGGGATTTTGCCGTGTGCTCTTTAATCCTGGCGCTTGGGCAGGATCGTGGATTATTCAGGAGCTGGACAGTGTTTAACTCACAGTGGGAGAAAGAGTTTGTAGTTTGTCCTGCGAGAGCTTCACCTCTTAACCCCCACCTGAACCGGGCATATTTTCTCCAGTTTGGCTTTAACCAAATCTAAAAGCTTCTTGGGGAAAGAAAAAAAAAGTGTCAAATATCAACAAAAATGTGACGACAAAGTGACCAAAGAATAACAGAAAAGTGACAAAAAGGTGTGATGTTAAAGCAGCAAAAATGCAATAAAAGACTAACAGAAAAGTGACAAAGAAAGCGACAAATGTGCAACGAAAAAGCCACAAAAGAGTAACAGAAGTTATGAAAATGTGACAAAAACGCCACATTTTCAAAAAGAAATGTCAAAAAAGCAAGACATGATCCATTCCGATCAGTTTCGTGGGTCTTAGCTTTCAAACTGGCCTTTAGGCTGTAACCTTTTAGATTTGGGCAAAGCTGAACTGGAGAAAATGCACTCGGTTAAGGCGGGGGTTAAGAGGCTAATAAGGAAGCTCGCTGTAGTCTGTGCAGGCGAGCGGTGAAAGCACTGGCACAACTTTGCCTTGAACTCTGATAAACAAACCTTGAACGAGGTTAAAGCAGTACTAAGTAACTCATGCCCCTAGAGGCCATAAGCGCCACTGCAGGTGTCGTAGCATGTTATGTTTTTAACTCATTAATTGTCCGTGAGAGTAAATACTACGCTGACAGAAAAGACAAAGGGACAGAAGGATATTGTTCATCCAGTTACACAATGGAGATCATTTTATTCACTCAAACTTGGCTGTAAATACTGTTTAAGTGGCGCTAGCCCGCACTTAGCTTTGCCCGTTAGTAGGGCTGAAACAACTAATCGATTATTGAAATAGTCGACAACTATTTTAGTAATCGATTAATCGTTTCCTGGTTCACACAGACTCAAATAGAGCAAAAATTACATGAAAATGTTGTATTTTTGATGAAAACCTACTTTGTTTTTATAGTTGGGGTCTGTAGTGTTTTGAACATTGTAAATTTCATGAATATCTGTCTGTGTCTCAACCAATCAGAGCAGAATTAGAACCTACAAACACTTTAAGTTTACTCCATCAGCATGTCCTCAAGCAGCGCCACTTTAGCTTTATGTGATTAAAAAAATATTTTCCTACATCATTCATAGCCAAGCGACTAATCGATTAATCGTAAAATTAATCGATAACAAAATAATCGTTAGTTGCAGCCCTACCCGTTAGCCTGTTAGCTTCTTCTTCGTGATTCCATTAGTGTATATTGGTGACTCCGACCCGGTGGCAGGCAAGTTGCAATTGTGGTTTTCTGGCCACAGACACCAGGGGGAGATGAAAGACCCCCCCAATCATCCCATTAACACTTGTATGACCCCCAGAGGGACTATGGAAAGGATTTATTAAGATAAACAAGTTACTTAGTGCTGCTTTAACTCGTCTGTTGCAGTGAGAACGTGATCGAGGACATCCAGAACAAACTGCAGGACGTGAGGAACCCGGTGTCGGCCATGAACGCGTTACTGCGAGAGATGGACCTAGAGACGGACACGGAGCTGCCGGAGCCGCCCCTCAGCTCAGGTACGACCCGCTCTGGCTGAAACCTTTGTGTTTGAGTAAACCCTCGTGTCCCTGCAGCCCAGCCGCTCCTCACGCGCCTCGGCCTGTCTCAGCTCTACGGCAGCTCCACGGCGGTGGCCATGGTCTGTCAGACGGTGGTGACGGTCGCCATGACGAGGGCCCAGTTCTGTCGAGACCTGCTCATCCTGCAGAAGCTCTATCTGCGCTTCGGAGACAACGTGAGAGACAACCCTCTGTTACTGACGAGAGGCCCTTACATGATCTGTTTCAATAAGTCCCTCCTCCTCCTCAGGTGTTCCTCGGAGGCGGGGCCCAGTTGTTGCATTTGCAGCAGGACTTGATTCCGCGCTGTTCCCACCTGCTGTCGTCCTATCACCTCCTGAAGAACATCACACAGACTCTGGCGTCGTCGGTGCCTGTGGACATCATGTACGTAAAACTGCAGCTGAAGCAAGAGTTAAATATGTAACTGTTCAGTGTTTGAGGGCAGTGCTCCTTTAGAGTCAGTCTGTTCTGCATATTTGGAGTGAGCCTCCTCTCGCTGCTGTGATGATCCTAAAACATGAACATTGAAGAAAGAGTTTTGCTGCAGTGTCTACTAGGGCTGGGTAATAAATCGAATTAATTCATGCTTTTAAAAACAGACGATGTGGAAAATGGCTAAATCGTAAAATCGCGTCCCCCCTCACGTGCGCCGTGTTGCCAATTTAGCAGCGTTTCAGACGCTCCGTAGCGGGTTAGCACCTGAAGAAAACCCAGAGACTTTCTGACTCTGCTGCTTTACAAAGGCGTTGTGTTTTCAGAGTGCGCAATAGAGTTCTATTTCATCCCTGCTGACCGCCAGAGGCGGTGCTTTAAGCACTGAATGTTCCCTTCGCGCATGCGTAGTTCGAGTAGTTAATACCAAATGAGTCACACCTGTGACCCCGGATGACGCCCCAGAGGTAATATATTCCCCCGTCATCCGAGCCTCTGTTCCTTTTTTCTTCTCGCATGCGGTTGGAGCAACGTGGCGTTAGTAGTTCACTTTTGGAGTTTTTTCACTGTCGCTGGATGCCCTGTCGCCGGAGTTGGCTGGAGTAGCGGTGGATCGCCCTCCTTGGGCTGCGACAGTTGGAGCTTCGCTCGTGGATTGATACTGTAGGTGATTTTGCGTGTTGTTGGTGACGATAGCGTTCGCGCCTCCTCTCCCAACTCACAGCGTCTGTATTTCGGTATTTGTGCTATAATTGGTGACGGTAGCGTTCGCGCACAATCTCCCAATTTTAGCCTGTTGTCGGTTACATTCCGGGCTGTTTTTTCGTTGGTCTTCTGCCCTTGGAGGTCTGTGTAGCTAACGGTGTTAGCCCTTCTTTCGTTGCTAGTTTTGTAGCCCTGTTTGCTACCGGAGTTGGCCTTTTTTCCTTTTTGGTATTTCGCTATTCTTGGTGACGGTAGCGTTCGCGCCCCCTCTCCCAATTTTGGCCTGTTTTCTGTCTAGTGTCCAGGGCATTTTTACACTTTGTATTTTGCTATTATTGGTGACGGTAGCGTTCGCGCCCCCTCTCCCAATTTTAGCCCGTTTTCTGCCTAGTGTCCGGGGCATTTTTTCCACTTGGTATTTTGCTATTATTGGTGACGGTAGCGTTCGCGCCCCCTCTCCCAATTTTAGCCTGTTCTCTGTCTAGTGTCCAGGGCATTTTTTCCTGTTGGTATTTCGCTATTATTGGTGACGGTAGCGTTCGTGCCCCCTCTCCCAATTTTAGCTCGTTTTTCCTCCTATCACCCTGCCTGCTACCTGTTTCGACCATGGATGGCTCCCATTGCTGTGTGGCTTGTGGGGCCACGCTTCAGGCCGATGATGGTCATGACCTGTGCCCTGTCTGCCTTGGGCCTGACCACCTTAGGGAGGCGCTGTCTGATCATCCCTGCATGAACTGCAGTTACATGTCCCGTGCTGTCAGACTGGCTAGGTTGGCCCAGTCGCCTACTCAAGGTAACGCTGACCTTCCTCCTTCCGGTCAGGTGGTTCTCCCTACGCGTTCAAAGCGCCGGAGTGAGTCCGCGGTCGTGGGGGCCGCTCCTGAGGCAAAGCTGTCCAGGCCTGCTCGCGGTCTTTCCACGAGGGTTGAGCAGTTATCTGCAGAGTTGGCTGCGATGAAGGCCCTGTTTCAGTCTCATCGCTTGGATCCTCCCTTAGCTGCGGATGAGTTCTCATCCCCGCCTATGCCTGTGTTGAACAGGGAAGAGGACGTTATTGAGGAAGTGGAGGATGTTGGCCTTTCTGAGGATGTTTTGTCGTTGGCTGCCTCAGCCTCTCACTTTAGGGATGAGGGGGAGGCACAGTTGTCTGAGGCCGGGTCACATTCTTCAACTCAGAGTGCGGGTAGCGAGGCGGCAGACAGCTCCATGCAGGAGGTCATGTGTATGGCTTTGAGGCGGCTGCAGTTAGATATTCCGCAGCCGGAAGGGTCTGCCCCTGGGAGCGCCTTCTTCAGGCGCGTAAGGGCCCCTCCTCCTTTTGTTGTCCCGCAATCGAAGGAATACCTGAGAGAGTTACATGCGTGTTGGCGGGACCCAGGGGCCTTGTCTCATCTCTCCGCAGATGGTCGGGTATTGGCTGCTATGCATGAGGCGGCGTCAGCTGGTCTGGATCGTATGCCGGCGGTTGAACCCGCCATAGCTTCACTCATTGTGTCGCCAGATGAAGCTCTGCGTCGTGATGCTCGGTGCCCGCGAGTGCAGTGTTGCGCTACTGATGACCTCCTCTGTAAGGCTTATAGTGCTGGGGCGCGTGCTGGTCGTCTTGGTAATTCCTTGGCGCACCTCCTGTTTGCCCTCTCTACATCCTTGCAGGATGAAGGTGGTGTGGCGGTTGCTGTTGGTTTTAGTGACGCGGCGCTGCAGGCTTTTGCGCTGATGACCCGGGAACTTGGCCGGGTAATGTCGTTCCTCGTTCAGGCTCGTCGGCAGGTTTGGCTTGCTCAGTCTGCGTTGACTGAGACATGTCGTCGGACCCTGCGCAGTGTTCCCGTGGTGCCGGGGGAGATGTTTGGTTCGGCTGCCCTGGAGGCATTGGAGTGGACCGTTCAGGCACGGCAGACTAGACAGCAGCTTTCGGGTCTCAGCCGGGCTATGCCGCCCCCCCCTCCTCGGCGACCGAGGCGCCAGAGCGATGGGCCCAACGCCCACATGCCGTCTCGGGCTCGGACTGGTGGTTTTTACCCTCGTGACGTTCCAAGGAGGGCCAGTGGGGACTTTCGTGACACGGTCCATCGCACAGGAAGGCAGGCTCGAGCATCTGGTGCTGGCCGCCGACCCCCGGGGCCCCTAGGGGCCGTGGGGCTAGGCAGTGAAGCCACCAGGCCGGCCGTCGGATACTTTTCCCATCAGCAGCTCAGTTACTGGGCTGCTCATGCTGTAGATCCATGGGTGGTTGCTACTTTGACCCATGGCTACAGACTACAGTTCCGACGCCGGCCACAATTTGCCCGCCGGGTCGGGATGACTGTGATCAGCGACCCGGTGAAGGCTCAAGCCCTGGACCAGGAGCTTTCCGCCCTCCTGGCCAAGGGGGCGATCGAGGCAGTAGATCCTCTGCTGCAACCCAGGGGATACTATTCGACTTACTTCCTCGTGCCAAAGAAAACAGGCGGGTTTCGTCCCATTTTGGATCTGAGGGGACTCAATCGATATCTGAAGGTCCTGCCATTTCACATGCTTACCACAGCGGAGGTTCTGCAGGCTATTGCGAGGGGGGAATGGTTCACATCGATAGACCTGTCGGATGCGTACTTCCATGTGCCCATTGCGGTAGAGCACAGGTGCTTTCTCAGGTTTGCCTATCGGGGTCGCCATTGGCAGTTCCGGGTGCTTCCGTTTGGCCTTTCGCTTTCCCCAAGGGTTTTTACTCGGTGCGTGAAGGCGGCCCTCTCTCCCCTGCAGGCCGGTGGAATGAAGGTTCTGCCGTATCTAGACGATTGGCTCATCTGTGCCCCTCTCGTTCGGTCGCTATTCGGGATACAGGTCGCCTTCTGGATCATGTGTCCCGGTTGGGCCTCAAGGTCAACTTGGCGAAGAGTCATCTGTCCCCGTCCCAGACGGCGACTTTTCTGGGGATGATTTTGGACGCGACTTCCATGACTGCTCGTCCGTCGGTCCGCAGAGTGGACGACATTCTCCAGTTGGTCAGTCGGTTCACACTGGGCAGGCGGTTCACCTACGTCACCTTCCTGCGGCTGTTAGGGAAGCTGACGTCTGTCACTCGCATTGTGCCTTTGGGTCTGCTGTCACTGCGTCCTCTACAGTGGTGGCTCAACGGGTTTCGCCTGGACCCCAGGCTCCACAGGCGTCGCGAGCTCACGGTGACATGGACATGTTTTCGTGCCCTGCATCCATGGAGGGACAGGTCCTATCTCTCCAGAGGTGTCTCCTTGGGCGTAGTTGTGTGTCGCAGGGAGGTGGTGACCACAGACGCCTGCTCTACGGGGTGGGGCGCTGTGTGGCAGCACCGGGCAGTTCAGGGGCGTTGGAGTCTGAGGGAGCGCTCCAGCCACATAAATGTGTTGGAGCTGCGAGCCGTTCACTTGGCTCTCCGGCACTTTCTGCCCCACCTGGTGGGCAAGCATGTTCTCGTACGAACAGACAACACCGCGGCTGTCTACCACATCAACCATCAAGGGGGTACCAGATCGGTGCAGCTTCTGAAGGTGTCCAGAGCTCTTTTGGTGTGGGCTGCCCCTCGTCTGTCCACTCTGCGTGCGGCGTATCTGCCGGGGGAACACAACCAGGTCGCGGACGCGCTCTCTCGCCAGTCATTTGCTCCGGGGGAGTGGGTCCTTCACGGCGACATGGTGCACATGATTTGGGATCGTTTCGGTCAGGCGGAGGTAGACCTGTTCGCCTCGGAGGGGTCGACTCATTGCCCACTGTGGTTTTCCCTTACGGGGGCGTCGGGTGCACTGGGTCAGGATGCGCTGGCTCATCCGTGGCCTCAGGTCCTCCTGTTTGCGTTTCCGCCCCTTCCGCTGATTTGGCCCACTCTTCAGAGGGTCCTGAGAGAGGGTCACAGGCTGTTGCTGGTGGCCCCGTTCTGGCCAGCACGGCCATGGTTCCCCCTGCTGCGGAGTCTGATTCTCGGCGACCCATGGAGTCTCCCGACCAGGAGGGATCTACTGTCTCAGTTGGGAGGGCGGATATGGCATCCCGATCCTTCTCGTCTTCGGCTGTGGGTCTGGCCTTTACAAGGTCCTTGTCACAGTTGACTGGGTTGCCGGCGCCTGTTCGACACACCATTTTGAATGCGAGAGCTTCCTCTACTCGTCGGCAGTATGATAACAGGTGGCGGCTGTTTTCCCGGTGGTGCTCTGGTCGTGATGTGGACCCGGTTTTGTGTTCGGTGTCCTCTATTCTGGAGTTTCTGCAGTCTCTCTTTGATGAGGGTCGCTCTCCTTCAACGCTCAAGGTATATGTAGCAGCGATCTCTACTAATCATGTTGAGGTTGATGGTTGTTCTGTGGGGAGTCATAATCTTGTGTCTCGTTTTCTGCGTGGGGCTCGTAGGTTGCGCCCGCCATCGGTCCCGCGGGTGCCTGTTTGGGATCTGCCTTTGGTTCTCCACGCTCTCTCCCGTCCGCCTTTTGAGCCTTTGGCGCAAGCGGATCTCAAGTGGCTATCTTGTAAGACTGCTTTTCTGTTGGCTATCGTCTCTGCCAAAAGGGTTGGTGAGTTACATGCTCTTTCTGTTAGTCCCTCCTGTCTTAGGTGGAGTCCGGATGGCAGTGGTGTTACCTTGTGGCCGAACACTGCATTTGTGCCCAAGGTGTTATCCAGTTCTCATTGTAATCTACCATTGCAGTTGGCGCGATTCCGGCCTTCTGGAGTGGCTGGAGATGTAACTGATTGTCTGTGCCCTGTGAGGGCACTGGAGGCATACATTGCGGCTACTGCAGGTGTGAGAAAATCAGACCAGCTATTTGTGTGTTATGGAGGTCCTAAGTTGGGTCGCCCTTTGTCTAAACAGCGTCTCTCCCATTGGATAGTGGATGTCATTTGTCATTCCTACGAGGTGGGGGGTCACGCGTTGCCGGTCGGTGTGAAGGCCCACTCTACCAGGAGTGTATCCACTTCCTGGGCAGCTATGAGGGGTGTTCCGCTGGAAACTATCTGTGCTGCGGCGTCTTGGGCTTCCCCGAGCACGTTCACCAGGTTCTACAACGTCAATGTGGCTGCCTCTCATGCTCTGGGCCGTGCTCTCCTCCAGGGGTCTTCTGGATCCTCTTAGTGAGGTGGGTGCTCAGGATTCCTCGTGATGTCGCTGGTACTTGTCATTCAGTGCTTAAAGCACCGCCTCTGGCGGTCAGCAGGGATGAAATAGAATGAAAGTTACGTATGTAACTACGGTTCTATGAATCCCGAATGACCGCCAGAGCTTCTCTGTCACTCAGAATCCTTGCGTTTTTGCGAGAAGATTCTTTAGGAACAGAGGCTCGGATGACGGGGGAATATATTACCTCCGGGGCGTCATCCGGGGTCACAGGTGTGACTCATTTGGTATTAACTACTCGAACTACGCATGCGCGAAGGGAACATTCAGTGCTTAAAGCACCGCCTCTGGTGGTCAGCAGGGATTCATAGAACCGTAGTTGCATACGTAACTTTCGTTTTCTTCCTCTAAAACTGAGTTTTCCCCCAGTCTGATCCTCTTCCTTCTCTCACCCTGATGCTCTGAGCGGAGGCACAGCAGCAGCTTAACTCCGCCCCTTTCCCCTTGAGTCTCCATGGAGACGGTTGTCAATCACAGCAGCAGCTTATTTTATTTATTTATTTGGTCGGGACAGTGCACATTAATGAACATACATGGGTCTCATGCATGTAAATGAGCCACACCTATTGTAGCTTTGGGCTAATTTGCATCCGTTGTCCTCCATGCGCACTCTCACACACACTCTCATTCATCCTGGCCTATTGTACATGTTTTTAGTGGTAGGGGAAACCGGAGGAAACCTACGCAGACACGGGGAGAACATGCAAACTCCACAGAAAGGCCCCGTCCAGGTGGGAATCGAACCCGGGACCTTCTAGCTGTGAAGCACAAGCGCTAACCGCTGTGCTGCCGTGCCGCTTAACTCCGCCGTGCCGCTTAACTCCGCCCCTTTCCCCTTGAGTCTCCATGGAGACGGTTGTCAATCACAGCAGAGGCATGAGGATGAGAAAACTAAAATGCTTTTGAAAACTCCATGGCTTATTTAGAAGTTTTACTTTTGATATTTAAAAGAGAAATAACATTTTTAATGGGCCTAAGTGTGGATGATATTATGAGTCTAAATATTAATGGTCTGGACTCTGAGCAGTTTTCTTATTATGAAATCGTCCAAACTGAGTAAAAATATCGATTTTCATTTTTGGCCATATCGCCCAGCCCGAGTGTCTGCCTTTGTTTTCTCTGTCGTGCTTTAACCTTTGTTTCCTGTTGTTCTCAGAGATGCAAACCTGCAGCACCTCAGCGTCCTGGAGCTGTCGGACTCTCCCTCGCTGTCCTCCAACAGAACAGGTCTGTTCTAAATGTTCTCTTGTTTTAGAGCTGAATCCTCAGACTGTAGTGGAGCTGTTCTAAATGTTCTTGTTTTAGTGCTGAATCCTCAGACTGTAGTGGAGCTGTTCTAAATGTTCTCTTGTTTTAGTGCTGAATCCTCAGACTGTAGTGGAGCTGTTCTAAATGTTCTCTTGTTTTAGTGCTGAATCCTCAGACCGTAGTGGAGCTGTTCTAAATGTTCTCTTGTTTTAGAGCTGAATCCTCAGACTGTAGTGCAGCTGTTCTAAATGTTCTTGTTTTAGAGCTGAATCCTCAGACTGTAGTGGAGCTGTTCTAAATGTTCTCTTGTTTTAGTGCTGAATCCTCAGACCGTAGTGGAGCTGTTCTAAATGTTCTCTTGTTTTAGTGCTGAATCCTCAGACTGTAGTGGAGCTGTTCTAAATGTTCTCTTGTTTTAGTGCTGAATCCTCAGACTGTAGTGGAGCTGTTCTAAATGTTCTCTTGTTTTAGAGCTGAATCCTCAGACTGTAGTGGAGCTGTTCTAAATGTTCTCTTGTTTTAGAGCTGAATCCTCAGACTGTAGTGGAGCTGTTCTAAATGTTCTCTTGTTTTAGAGCTGAATCCTCAGACTGTAGTGGAGCTGTTCTAAATGTTCTCTTGTTTTAGTGCTGAATCCTCAGACTGTAGTGGAGCTGTTCTAAATGTTCTCTTGTTTTAGAGCTGAATCCTCAGACTGTAGTGGAGCTGTTCTAAATGTTCTCTTGTTTTAGTGCTGAATCCTCAGACTGTAGTGGAGCTGTTCTAAATGTTCTCTTGTTTTAGAGCTGAATCCTCAGACTGTAGTGGAGCTGTTCTAAATGTTCTCTTGTTTTAGAGCTGAATCCTCAGACTGTAGTGGAGCTGTTCTAAATGTTCTTGTTTTAGTGCTGAATCCTCAGACTGTAGTGGAGCTGTTCTAAATGTTCTTGTTTTAGTGCTGAATCCTCAGACTGTAGTGGAGCTGTTCTAAATGTTCTCTTGTTTTAGTGCTGAATCCTCAGACCGTAGTGGAGCTGTTCTATCAGACCGTGGCTCGCAGGAACATCGTCTCTCAGATCTACTCCCAGAGGAACAGCGAGGCTGAGCTGCTGCAGTGGGGTCACATGACGTCCAGCCTGGTGCACCTGCTCGCACAGATGCTGTATCCTTCACAACAAACCTTAACCTCCACCTGAACCAAACACGTGTTCTCCCCTTCAGCTTTACCCAAATCTAAAAGCATCAAATTAGTGACACAAACGAGACGTAAACAGCGATGAAAACGTGACAGTGTGAAGCAGCTCAGGTTAAAGCCGAAGTGGAGAAAGGTTAACTTAGCATTGAAAGTGTGTTATCTGGCTCGATTCAGACTAAGGGTCTTTGGGCCTAATGAAGGTAGAAAAGCGCTATACAAGTCAACTTATAGGTGCGTTCATGGTTAACTTTCTGATTGTCCAACTGAAACAGAACAATAATGTTTATTTATTCCATAAAATATTTTTATTTTTCAAGTTTGTATAAATTATTTGAGGTGAAACAACCAAGTCACTGTTTAAAGCCGTCCCTGGACCAACATAGGGCTGTGCAATTCATCCAAATTCGATTAAGATTTCGATTTTACACTAAACGATTACAAAATTAGCATAATGGGGGGAAAAAAAGTTCAGAAGCCCCTTATGAGAGACTGACAGGCCCGGACCCCCAAATCACTCAACCAACAACGTGAAGACCCTCAAGTTTGTAATCAGCATTTATAATAGTTTAAGGCAGTGGTTCCCAAACGTTTTGGAGTCGCGTACCCCCTGGTTTGATGCGATTGAAAACACTGGGAATATCACATGTAATATTATGGTTATTTCCTCCATTATTACAGTGAACTCAAGCAGGTTTTGTCTGTGTAAGCTCTCAGTCGTACAGGAGTTGTCCATCTTCAATGAAGGTACTTGAGTCATCTTCTGTACTCAGTAGTTGAAGTCTTGAACGTTTCGCCTCTCATCCAAAAGGCTTCGTCAGTGGACTAAAGTCCCGCTCAGCCCGCAGCTTAGATAAAGACCACGAGGAGGAGTTGGGGTTGGCCCGGCTCCTCCCCTTTAATCACAGCTACTCTCCCCTGTGGGTAAACACCTTTGAAGTAGAGCGTCTCTAACGACCTGCTCCCCCCAGTATCGGTCAGTCCTGTCCTATTCATAGATGATCACTGCTAATCACCTGCCTATTGTTCTTTTGTTGGCTGAGGTATCGTCTCTTTGGACTGGCCGTGCCCTGTCGGCTGTTCCCGAAGGAGATTGGAGTAAAGTGAAGAAAGATTAAATCTGAGTCCACCATTCCGGTTCATGGAGGGATTTTCTTTCCTGACAAAAATAGCTTCTTTTACTCCTCGTTCAAACCAATGTTCTTCAAGCAGGTTTTCCAGCAGCAAAATATGCTGTTTTCAATCAAAGATGCATCAGATTCAATACCAGTAAATGTAAAAAATATTGTCTCAAAATTATCCTGCGACCCCCACTTTGGGAACTACTGCTTTAGCAAGTATGGACATGGCCAATGGCAAAGTGATGTTCAACAGCGGTC
Source organism: Neogobius melanostomus (assembly GCA_007210695.1). Lineage (NCBI taxonomy): Eukaryota > Metazoa > Chordata > Actinopteri > Gobiiformes > Gobiidae > Neogobius > Neogobius melanostomus. Next base: position 466,121 of record VHKM01000432.1, read on the forward strand.
CTTCCCCGAGCTTTTTCCTCCTGCAGATGAACATTTCCCACAGAACGGGGCTGGTGTTTGCATCAGTAAAGACCAGCTCTGTTCTTTCGCTCGGGACACGGCCGATGTTGAACTCGCAGTGGAATAAAGTTTTGTCCTGTGAGAGAAGGGGAATCGCTCGCTCCAGTCACACTGCGCCTCGACCCGGTCTTTAAGCCAAGTGGAAACAAAAATACGATGTTAAAGTTATTGAGTATCAGTTAAAAGCTGTTGTTAGTTTGTCCTTATCCCGTCACAGTTGGCCCAGTAACCCCGGCTTCCAGTTCCCCGAGTGTCTCATGTCCAACTGTCAGTACTCGCAGCTACAGGTGAGGCTGAACTTCAGGCTCCTCCTTTATTAAAGCGTCATCACTGATGAAACGCTCTGTTCCAGGAGTACGTGCGCCTCGTGGGGCCCTGGTGTCAGGTGAACATCGGCTCCTGTCGCTTCATGTTGGGTCAGTGTTACCTCAGCAACGGAGAAGGACAGAAGGTACAGGAGGAACTTCAGTCATATAGTGTTGTGTATATATACATACATACATACATACATACAGTATTATGAACCTCCTCTTTTACTTTAGCCTTTAATCTCATTAACTGTGTTTCTTCCGTAGGCGCTGCAGTGTTTCCAGGAAGCGGCGAATGAAGTGGAGAAGGAGGATTTCCTGATGAAGCTCACGGGGACGGAGGACGAGGAGGCGGCGTCTACTCCCAGACTGCAGTACTACAACAAGGTACTTATACTCCCAGACTGCAGTACTACAACAAGGTACTTATACTCCCAGACTGCAGTACTACAACAAGGTACTTGATACTCCCCCCGCCTCACCCCCAACACACACACGTGTACTAGGCATCGAAGCAGCAGACGCAGCTAAAGTTAGCGGCTACGAGATTAGCGTTAGCGGCTAACGCAGAGTTTAGCATCATGACAGAAGTTTACCAAAGATCATAAACTGACAAACATCTGACCGACCTGCTCTGATTCTGCTGAAATCCTCATCAAATGTCCGTTTGTCAAATAATCCAAAACCTACAGGAGCTGTCATGTCTTTATCCTCCTTATGTTTACAAAGGCTGCACCGGGAGGCTGTGAGGCGTTCAGGGGTGACAAAAACTGTACTGTTAAATTAGTTCTAAATGGTAGTATTATGTTCAAACTGCAACAAAAAAAATGTTTTCTTTGCTACACATCTTATTTATGCTGAAAACATGTAAATGTACAAGCACTCATGTCAAAATGATTATAGTTCATTTTCATGTCTTGTAATTGTTTGTAATGTAAAGTTCTCTCACTGAGACAGTTGCAGTTTGTTACAAGGACAAAAATGCAGATGTTAAAACGAAATAAACATTGGTATGAATGAGTCATATTCTTTTCTTTAAAAAAGGTTGAAGAAATCGGAAATCAAATCGAATCGGGGCTTGAGTGAATCGTTACATCCCTATTTATCGAGTCAAATTCGAGGTTTAGCTGCTGTGATTATTTAACCTACCCCCTCCCTAACCACGCCCCCGTCGTTCTGCGTCTGCCTCAACACGTTTCTTCAGCCCCGCCCCCTGGTCAATGGCCGGTCATCGTGTATTTGCCAGGTCTTGATGTTTATGTGCTTTGCCTTTACCTGATTGTAATTTCACATATCTTCTTTTGTAAGGCGCATCGAGTTGCCTTGTGTACAAAATTTGCGATATAAATAAAGTTGCCTTGCCTTAACTTCAAGGCGCTGTGTGTTTGTTTTTTGGTTTTTTCCTGTTCTTCAGTCAGAATTATTGAGCCTCGCTGCCATTGGTGCTGTCAATCAGGAGGAGAATCTGCAAAACGTTTATTTTATGAAACTCCGCCTCATATTTACATCTATAACCTGCTGTAAAGATACGTTTAGGCTTTGTCATCTTGGAATATGCTGCTCATAGTTTTGCTGAACCTAGACCTGACAAACTTCTTTGATCAGTGTATTTGTGATTTAAAATGGCCGTAAAAGTCTCCAGTGGCTGAGGAGTGACAGAAGAGCTTTCCATCAGTGTAATAAGTGTTAATCGTTGTGTATCTGGTGTGATTTAGTTCAGGTGCTGCGTTTGCTAAGCTTTCCATCAGTATAATAAGTGTTAATCTTTGTGTATCTGGTGTGATTTAGTTCAGGTGCTGCGTTTGCTAAGCTTTCCATCAGTATAATAAGTGTTAATCTTTGTGTATCTGGTGTGATTTAGTTCAGGTGCTGCGTTTGCTAAGCTTTCCATCAGTATAATAAGTGTTAATCGTTGTGTATCTGGTGTGATTTAGTTCAGGTGCTGCGTTTGCTAAGCTTTCCATCAGTATAATAAGTGTTAATCTTTGTGTATCTGGTGTGATTTAGTTCAGGTGCTGCGTTTGCTAAGCTTTCCATCAGTGTAATAAGTGTTAATCTTTGTGTATCTGGTGTGATTTGGTTCAGGTGCTGCGTTTGCTGGAGGACGTGGGTCTCCCGGAGCTCGTCATCCAGCTCTCCACTTTAGCCGTGACTGAAGCAGCGAACGAGCCCAGCTCTCAGGTCTGTGTCCGGAACAAAGCTCTGACGCTGATGTAGGACCAGCGTCTGAAATGTGACCGCGCTTCCTTTCTCCTCCTGCAGGCGGCGCTGTGGACGCGGATCTTCAAACACCACCTGGACCTGGGCCACAACAGCGAGGCGTACGAGGCGCTGACGCAGAACCAAGACTCCAGCATGTACGGCACAAGAACACACTTTTACACTTACTTTGATTCATATAAATATTCCCCTGGTGCTCAAACCATCCAGAGATAAAGTGTCACATGCAAACAACCTTCCCTCTGGGATGATGAAGTTGAGTGAATGATGTGATGTTTCTTCAGGCAGCTGGATTGTGATTAGAGCTGGGGGATTTTTCCCCCCAAAAAATCTGTGTTTTTTTTAAATAAAAAAACTCTATTTACGATTCGATTTCCCCCCCGCCCCATTTCAAACAAAATAACTGCGAACTATAAATATATTTAAAGTATATATATATATATATGGTATTTAATTAAAGTGAACCAACATAAACAAAATTGCAAAGGCAAACCCTTTCTCTAACTAAAAAGTCACTGCAGCAACAAAGATTGTTAAACATCCAAATTATTTATACTGTATTTGGATTAAGCTAATAAAACAACAAAAATCTTGAGTTAACTGGCACATTTGTACAGCAGGACCGTATTACTCCAAGCAGAGAACTAAAAAATAAATAAATATCTAACAAAAAATAAATAAATACATCTATTGTGGCCATACCGCCTTTGCTCTGCCCAATCCCGTCAGATCTTGGAAGCTAAGCAGGGAAGGGCCTGGTTAGTACTTGGATGGGAGACCGTTTGGTAACACCAGGAAGCCTAGTGAATGTAGTGAGTGAGTCAGTGGTTGGTGGTGGTCGGAGGGGCCGATGGCGCAGACTGGTTGCCTCGCTTCTGTCAGTCTACCCCAGGGCAGCTGTGGCTACAATAGTAGCTTACCACCATCAAGTATGGAGTGAATGAATAGTGCAATGTAAAGCGTCTTTGAGTGTCCAGAAAAGCGCTATATAAAACCGATGCATTATTATTATTATCTAAAAAATCATTTTTTTTTTTTTTTAATATAATCGATTTGACCTACCAACTTTAAATCAAATAGATTTTTTCCCCAGCCATAATTGTGACGTTTGTGACGTGCTTACCTTTAGCTGAATGGAGAACCGAAGTGTAGAAGCCTCGATATCCTTTTGCTCGGGCGGTCGTTGCAGAAAAGTCTAAAACTCTTCTTCAGGAACAGATATTACAGCTCAAAGCAAACTCGTTTTATTTTATGCCGCTGGGATGTTTCTGTTTCCTTCACGAGCTAAAGGCTGATGCTTTGGTCCGACATAAACAAACAGCGCTGTGTGATGATGTCATCAGGCCGCGTGCTCGGTTTGCTTGGGCAGGTGTGAGGGCTGTCCAGCAGGGGAGATAACAGCATTAGTTTAGAAATGTTAGAATATTTATATCATTTTTTAACTGTCCAAAGAAAATATTTTGCATCCTTTTTGTTTTGTTTTAAAGCAGTACTAAGTAACTCTTGCCCTAGAGGCCATAAGCGCAACTGCAGGTGTCGTAGCAAGTTACGATTTTTTAAAGATTTATTAAATGTCTTGGAGAGTAAATACTACGCTGACAGAAAAGGTGAAGGGAGAGAGGGGTGTTGTACATCCAATTATACAATGGAAATAATTTTTTCACTCAAACTTGGCTGTAAATACTGTTTAAGTGGCGCTAGCCCGCAGTTAGCTTTGCCCGTTAGCCTGTTAGCTTCTTCTCCGTGATTCCATTAGTGTGTATTGGTTGCTCCGACCCGGAGGCAGTCAAATTGCAAGCATAGTTTCTGACCAGAGACACCAGGGGGAGATGAAAGACCCTCCAAACATCCCATTAACACTTGTATTACCCCCAGAGGGACTACGGAAAGGATTTATTAAGGTAAACACGTTACTTAGTTCTGCTTTAAAGGCAACAAATAATCGTTTGAATAATCGTGATTTCAATTATCACTAAAATGATAGTTAGTTTTTTCTATAATCGAGCAGCCTTACTGGTTTATGATGTTTTGTCTCTGGTTTGTGATGTTTATGATGTTTTGTCTCTGGTTTATGAGGTTTTGTCTCTGGTTTATGAGGTTTTGTCTCTGGTTTGTGATGTTTATGATGTTTTGTCTCTGGTTTATGATGTTTTGTCTCTGGTTTATGATGTTTTGTCTCTGGTTTATGATGTTTAGTCTCTGGTTTATGATGTTTGTCTCTGGTTTATGATGTTTAGTCTCTGGTTTATGATGTTTAGTCTCTGGTTTATGATGTCTTGTCTCTGGTTTATGATGTTTAGTCTCTGGTTTCTCCTCAGGCAGCTGGATTGTCTGCGGCAGCTCGTGGTCGTCTTGTGTGAACGCTCTCAGCTTCAGGATCTGGTCCAGTTTTCGTACGTGAACCTTCACGACGAGGTCAGTGTGACTTTTAAACGGGACATTATCTTAGAAACCTGCCATAGCGCTGGGAAGCTCCAAGATGGCGGCGCTCCCTCGTATTCCCCAAACCGTGTAATACTCACAGTCCTGTTTGTGCAGGTGGTGAACATCATCGAGTCTCGCGCTCGGAGTCTGGACCTTTTGGCTCATAATTATTACGAACTGCTCTACGCCTTCCACATCCAGAGACACAACTACAGGAAAGGTACAGCCCTCAGTGTTTAACTCATTTCAGCAACATTTAGTCGAGTTATTTTTGTTTTTAGGCCCTTCTTTTACTTGTACGGAGTTGTCCACAATATTTAGGCAAATGATAAATGATGCCAGTCTAGTATCTGAACAAAACGTTTAGGTTTTACAGGAACCGAAAAAACTCTTCTCTCTTTAGAATCAGAATCAGAATCGGTTTTATTGCCATGGTTTGAGAATAGGTTCACAAACTAGGAATTTTTCTATATAACACAGTTAAGATAAAAATAAGCTAAAAAACTTTAAAACTATAAGGCTATTAGGGGCATGCGTGAGAAATATTAAATAAATAAGATAAAATAAAGTGACATATGACATATAGACAACAACAATTTGACATTGAACAACAGCGGGATTGTATTAACAGATGTAGGCATATAAAGTGATAAGTGATAGCAGCGTGTCTAAGTGTGGACACATCACACAGTGCAAGTGCAGATACATCCATGAGTCTGTGACTGGGTTATTGGGTCTTATTATTGTTCATGAGTCTGATGGCGGAGGGAAAAAACTGTTCAAGTGGCGGGAGGTCTGGGTCTGGATGGACCGTAGCCTCCTGCCCAAGAGGAGAGGGGGGTGAATAGTCCATGTCCAGGGTGAGAAGGGTCAGCTGTGATCCGACCCACACGTTTTGATGCTGTTGGTCCAGGGAAAGGATTAAAGGAAGTGACTCTGTGGTTTTAGCTCAAATATATGATCCCCCCCCCATTTCCCCCAAATAAGAAAAAAAAAAATCTTATTTTTCCCCAAATTCTGTCTCGTTTTACCTTTTTTTTTTTTCCTGTTTCCCCCATTTTTAACCCTATTTATTCTCAATTTTTGCCACATTTTTTACCAACTTTTTTCTTATTTTTTGCCACAATGTTTAATTTTTTAACATATTTCTTCCTAATTTTTTCCTTTATTCGAGTTCCATTTCCCCCCATATTATTCCCAATTTTTCACACATTTCTTGACATTGGAGATGAACCTGATATTGTAAATGTGCAGATCTTCCACACATTATTTTAGTGTCTGTAGATGTTTGTCAGTTTTGTGTGTTGATATAAAGAGCAGAAGTCCCTCGGAGCTTCATGGATGTAGTGAAAGCTAAATGTGTGTGTGTGTTTCAGCGGGTACGGTGATGTTCGAGCTCGCCATGCGTCTGGGGCGTGAGGTGCGGACGAGGGCGGGGCTTCAGAAGCAGGTGAACTGTTACCTGTCGGCGCTGAACTGCCTCCGGCTGATCCGCCCGGAGTACGCCTGGATCGTGCAGCCCACGGCCGGAGCCACGGTACGACACAGTATATTGGCTTTTCCACTATTTCTGTTTGAGATTCTCAGTGGAGGCGTTTTATGAATGAACTCGTATGGAATTAAGTTTTAAACAGAAAAAGGTGGAATAGATTTGTCATTTGCTTTGATTACTGCTTTGCACTTTGGACATTTTCTCACGATGTCGTCACAGAAACGGTTTGGACTTAAAGAGGAGGTATTATGCTTTTTTCAATCACATAGCACCAGTCTATAGCATACTACAATGATGACGTAACCTTCTGTTGGTCTGTATATGCAGTAAATTAAAATAACTGCCTTGAATAAAATTGCTCTCTCAAAATGGCTGTACTGAACGTCTTGAAATAGGCCTCTGTCTCTTTAAGAAGCTTTCCGACACGCCCCCTTCAGCACACTGCTGTGGCATCTAAACAACACTACTGTGCGGGGAGGGGGCTCTGCTGAGCTGAGGAGCAGTGGTTGGTGGCTTGGCTGGTGACGAAAGGTCCAGAGGCGTCTCCAGGAGGTGGGGCGTTCCTAGGAGGACTGAGGCATAGCTACACCTAAAATGGCTGCCGTCTAAGTTTTTACTGATTACTCAAAAATATGTGAATGAGCCAAGGCAACACTCCAGGCATGTGTTTAATGAGGGAATGACATAATAACATGATATAAAGCTTGAAAAAGTCCATTTTACATAATACCCCCCTTTAACTCAATGACTGCCAGCCTTTTTCAGATCAGAGAGCTCTCACTGCCAGAGGTTTTTCAAGATTTTGACTGTTTTTTCAAGACCCACAGAAAATGGAGTTCTAGGTCTAACACCAAACCCACCTAAAGAAAGATTAGACTCTTCTTTCATCTAAAAAAGGCGTCCAAAAGTGTAGACGATATTCCAAATGATGGACGGACTTTCACAACTCAACTCACGTGACCTGACGCTCTAGAACGGCGTGAAAGGAACCAGTAACTGAATATCTGAACCGTTTGTGTTTTCAGTACGAGAGACAAGGAGCTTCGCCTAAGAGGGATTCAGACGGAGAGTTCGCCTCAGAGCCAGGTGAGACGGAGACTCAAGAGCGGCTCCTCACAGGTTTAACCCTGACTCACCTTCTGTCTCCTCCCCCTTCTGGTCCAGTGCGAGGTCAGGTGGACATCCTGGAGCTGCCGGCCCTGGAGAAGGAGTACACTCTGTCCAGGAGTCGCCTCACGCTGGCTCAGCACCATCCGCCGTCTGCCGCCATCGCAGGTAACGCCGTCTGAAACATCACCTGTCTTTGCTTTTCCCATTAACCGTTAAACCCTCCTCCTCGTCCTCCTCCTCCTCCTCCTCGTCCTCCTCCTCCTCCTCCTCCTCCTCCTCCTGTAGGCAGCGCCTCGGCCGTGGAGATGGTGTCTCTCTTGGTTCAGACCGGAATGTTCGACTGCGCCGTGTCTCTGTGTCAGACGTTTAAACTCCCGCTGACGCCGGTGTTCGAGGGACTGGCCTTTAAGTGAGTTTCCACAAACGACTTCTACTGGAGTGAGAGAGAAAATAATGACCAGTAGAACGTTGGAAAATCCCATTCAAGTCAATGGAGCGTTGCATTGTGAAGAGCCGTATAATAAACAATAACAAATAGTTAAAGGGATATTTCAGGATGTTTGACATTGGGCCTCATTTCCTAGTTATCCAGAGTGTTGTTGATGTCTGGAGATATTTTTTCTTAAATTCATGCAGTTCTTATATTTGAAGAGTCTAGTGGCGCTAGGCTAGGGCAAGGCTAAAGCATTTCTATGGTATCAGTTAGCCTGCATTAAAAACAGTCTGACCCACTCCACAGTGCACCTGAGGTAAATCACTTATAACACCAGACTAACCATATAAATGTCTGTGTTAATAGAATAATGTTTGAAATAAAACTGACCTTGTATCACATGAATTACCGCATTTTGAGGGACTATTTTCTCGCAGATGACTCCACCGCTGCGTTAGCTTACAGCCACGAAGCTGATGCTGCTCAAATATAAGTTATTTTAAATGCAAAATGGTTAAAATGATTCTATTAAAGGAGCTGTATCGTGCTATTTTAGCCATTCCAAAGTAAAGTATAGGCATTTATATGATATATTGTACCTCTATCACTATGGAGTACTCATTTAGTATTTCTGGGGTATTTTTCAAACCCGGAAGACAAGACGCTTCGATTCAGTTAACTCCGCCCCTCTCTCCGCTCATTCCACATTTACAGTATTATAAATATAAATATCGCTGCAGAAAGTGAAGTTACTTCACATAATGCAGTTATAAGGAGTTGACATGTGAACACAGTTTCATAAATGGCTAACGCACACGCTAACACGCACGCTAGCACGCGTTTTGATTGACTCACCGCTCAGTCTGGCCTCCCCATCGGCTTATGAGGTTGTGTTGGTTATAAAAGTGAATCCACTTTGATTCTGGCCAAGGTTCACCAAGCATCCATCAGGTTGGTTGATAAAGTCGCTGAATCCCAGAAAGAAATTCCAACTTCTGGCGAGTGCACTCTCTTTAGGAAGGTTGAATAGTCCTGTTCCTCTCGTAGCCAAACGCGAACCCGTGACATTATCGTTGGGTAAGAAAAATGAACAGGCGTGTCCAGAGTAGGTTAGAAAGAGCTCCGTCTTCAAAAACATGACGTCTGCTCGGATCCTCCGGGGGTGCGTTTGTTTAGCCTCGTGGGACAGCACAGACGCGTCGGAGACGTACTTTTTTTTTTAAGAGAATTTTATTAATTCTCTTAAAAAAAAATAATGAAAAAGCTGCTTTATAAATTAAAATCAGGCCGTAAGGCATTACATTACAGACGTAGAGCACTTCCGTTCCTTTGTGACGACACAACTGAACAGCTCAGTGGTTTACCAGGAGAGGGCGGAGCAGCTGCTCAGAGAGCAGGATTCAGGAGGATTACTTAGAACTGCGTGAATGAAGCCAAAAACTGCTCTGGTGTTTTTGAGAAGGAAATAGCAACAACATGGCTAAAAACTCCAAAAAGTCGATTTTGCATGATATAGGACCTTTAACACAGACATTTATATGGTTAGTCTGGTGTTATAAGTGATTTACCTCAGGTGCACTGTGGAGTGGGTCAGACTGTTTTTAATGCAGGCTAACTGATACCATAGAAATGCTTTAGCCTAGCATTAGCCTAGCGCAACTAGACTCTTCAAATATAAGAACTGCATGAATTTAAGAAAAAAATATCTCCAGACATCAACAACACTCTGAGCCTCATTTCCTAGTTATCCAATGTCAAAAATCCTGAAATATTCCTTTAATTCATGAATCGGCTGCATGTCTCATCGAAAATCAATCAGAATCCAGTCCTAGGAGAAACCACTAGAGGGCGCCATAACTACACAGAAGAACCATGAAAACCTAAAGCCTAAAAGCTCATGAGTCGCTTTAGCTTAAAGCGTCTCCTTTATATCGATGATGAACCGTAAAGTCTCCGTTATGCAGGATGTGTCTTTCTATGATTAACCTTGTATGTGGTGACCAGGTGTGTGAAGCTGCAGTTCGGAGGCGAGGACGTGCAGAACGAGGCGTGGACTTGGCTGGCGGTGAATCAGCTCTCGACCGTGGTCAACACCAAAGAGTCCAGGTGCGTTTGGACTTTAGTTTTAATCGATGCTTGTTTACGTCGTCCTCACCGCGGCCTCTCGTCTGTCCTGCAGCGCCGTGGACGAGGCCTGGCGGTTACTGGCCTCGTACCTGGAGCGTTTCTCGGGCGACGGGCAGCACCACAGACACGTCATCGCCAAACTGCTGTCCCACGGCGTGCCCCTCCCCGACTGGATCATCGCGGCGTACAAGGTCAGACGCTCACTCAGCCCTAACGTTATAGTGACTCTTCCACTGTGCTGAGGTTTACCCATGATCCTTTGCGGCTGCAGTCTGTGGACGCGGCGTCGCTGCTGAGGCTCTACCTGAACTTTGACCTCCTGGACGCGGCGGCGGAGCTGGTGATGGAGTACGTGGACGCGGTGCTCGGGAAAGGACATCAGTATTTCGGGATCGAGGTAAAACTCGGGTTTATTTATCCGGGAAGTGACTCCCAAATACTGACATGTTTGGTATCCATGTGTAGCACGAAAGGCTGTGACCGAGACGACGCTGTAATCCAAATATGGTCATTTCCTTTGTGGGAGACAGTTGGACAATTATAAATCAGTTAGGAAACGTTTTTAGAATTTTTTTTGAAAATATTTAAGATTTTTTTTTATCTGGAAATCTTTTTGATATTTATTTTTTATGTTTTTTTTCAATATGGAGAGAATTTTTTTATTTTTTATTTGGAACTGTTTTGACATTTTCAGAATTTTTTTTATTGATTTTTTTTTTTTGAAAGGTTTTGAAATATTTAATATAATGGGAATGTTTTCAAATTTTGGAAATGTCCTCCAACATGTCTGCGTCGCTCCTGGTCTTTCCCACGCTTATTCATTCACTAATACTGACATGTTTGGTATCCACGTGTAGTACGAAAGGCTGTGACCGAGACGACGCTGTAATCCAAATATGGTCATTTCCTTTGTGGGCGACAGTTTGGAAAATTATAAATCAGTTAGGAAACGTTTTTAGAATTTTTTTTGAGCTTTTTCAGATTTAAATGTTTTATCTGGAAATTTTTTGATATTTATTTTAATTTTTTTTAATGTTTTTTATTTCAATATGGAGGGAATTTTTATTTTTTTGTTGTAACTTGACATTTTCAGATTTTTTTTTTTTTTTAAAGGTTTTGAAATATTTAATATAATATAATGTCCTTCCGTGGACCCACCACCTGCAGAAGGAGCCATGGGGCCCGGTGCTACGTGACCTGGGCAGCTCCAATGGCTGCCCCCACGACCCGGCAACGGACAAGTGGAAGAAAATGAATAATATAATGGGAATGTTTTCAAATTTGGAAATGTCCTCCAACATGTCTGCGTCGCTCCTGGTCTTTCCCACTTATTCATTCACAATACTGACATGTTTGGTATCCACGTGTAGCAGGAAAGGCTGTGACCGAGATGACGCTGAAATCCAAATATGGTCATTTCCTTTGTGGGCGACAGCAGCGGCTAAAGACGGGAGGAATATACACAGGGACTAAACTTTAACAACACTTTACAGACTCACACTAAAGCTTATTAGAGCAGAAGTGATGGTAAGGACCACGGGGAAGCTTTGGATAAACAAATGTATATAAATAACCCGTATGGAGAGTAAAGGGCACTTGGAGCAAAAGTAAATATTTGAATAATATCTAACGCTGTGGTTTTGTCTCTAACAGAAGCCGCTGTCGGCGACGGGGCCCCTCGTCTGGCTGCCGTACACGGCCATCGACCAGCTGCTGCGAGCGCTGAGCGAGACGCAGACCAACACCTCCGTGAGTCGCTCCTCCTTCAGTGCAGGAGTAGAATTTAGTCCATACGTTTTACCTTCACGACGACACTAAGTACCAGCTCATGCGGTTATGAAAGCGCTCTGTAGGTTCATCGTAAACCGCTGTGACGTCTCATGAGCCCAACTGTCTTTGTACCAAGTCTATAAACATGACCCGATCCAGCTCTCTTGACTTTTTCAATAAAGTCATATGTCATGTTACAGATCAATTATATCTATTGATAAACATTAACAAGGATCACTGGACATTTCTGCACTAAATATCCTTACATTACATTAATATAAACAACTTACATAAAGTGATCTGATCATTACAAATGTTATTTCTTAAACACTTTGCTTCAGCAGTGGTGGATTTTAGTTTATTCGGCTTCTTTATGTATTTGTACCATAGTTTCTGGTCCAGCCTTGATTAGTTGACGTTAAACCGCTACTAGGGCGCACGGTGGCGCAGCGGTTAGCGCTCGTGCTTCACAGCTAGAAGGTCCCGGGTTCGATTCCCACCTGGACGGGGCCTTTCTGTGTGGAGTTTGCATGTTCTCCCCGTGTCTGCGTAGGTTTCCTCCGGGTACTCCGGTTTCCCCTACCACTAAAAAAACATGTACAATAGGCCAGGATGAATGAGAGTGTGTTTGAGAGTGCGCATGGGGACGACGGATGGAAATTAGCCCAAGGCTACAATCCGGTGTGGCGTGTTTACATGCATGAGACCCATGTATGTTCATTAAAGGATCTGTATCCTGCTATTTTAGCCATTCCAAAGTAAAGTATAGGCATATATATGATATATTGTACCTCTATCACTATGGAGTACTCATTTTGAGAGAAATATAAGTATTTTTGGGGGTATTTTCCAAACCCGGAAGATAAGACGCTTCGATTCAGTTAACTCCGCCCCTCTCTCCGCTCATTCCACATTCACAGTATTATAAATATAAATATTGCTGCACAAAGTGAAGTTACTTCACATAATGCAGTTATAAGGAGTTGACATGTGCAACACAGTTTCATAAATGGCTAACACACACGCTAACACGCGTTTTGATTGACTCACCGCTCAGCATGGCCTCCCCATCGTCGGGTGTTTACGTTATGGCCCTCGTGTTGGTTATAAAAGTTAATCCACTTTGATTCTGGCCAAGGTTCACCAAGCATCCATCAGGTTGGTTGATAAAGTCGCTTAATCCCGGAAAGAAATTCCAACTTCTGGCGAGTGCACTCTTCTTTAGGAAGGTTGAATAGTCCTGTTCCTCTCGTAGCCAAACGCGCATCCGTGGCATTATCGGTAAGAAAAAAGAGCAGGCGGTGTCCAGAGTAGGTTAGAAAGAGCTCAGTCTTCAAAAACAACACTTATGCTCGGATCCATGGCTCCTCCAGCCGTGGGTGCGCTTGATTAGCGTCGTGGGACAGCACAGACGCGTCGGAGAGTTGCTGTTTTTTTTTTTTTTTTTTTTTTTTTTCAAAAAAAAAAAAAAAAAAAAAAGTTTTATAAATAAAAATCAGGCCGTAAAGTATTACATTACAGACGTAGAGCACTTCCGTTCCGCTGTAACGACACAACTGAACAGCTCAGTCGGATTACCAGGATTCAGGAGGATTACTTAGAACTGCGTGAATGAAGCCAAAAACGCTCTGGGGTGTTTTTGAGAAGGAAATAGCATAACAACATGGCTAAAAACTCAAAAAAGTCGATTTTGCATGATATAGGACCTTTAACATGCACTGTCCCGACCAAATAAACCAATAAAAAAAAAAAAAAAAAAAAAAGGGACTAGACCGGGTTTGAAATTGTTTAAGTATTTTCCTCCCTCTACTACTTACCTCTAAAATCCTGCCCGTCACTCACAAAGGTGTGAATCCAGGTCCGAAGTGCCGTTATGCATGAGCTTAATATAGAGACTGCAGTTACGCATAAGACCTGAGGGGCAGTAGCAATATATCGATACTTTTCATGATGTCATGCATATTAATGAGGCAGCAGTGCTCCACTGTTTTCACAGTCAATAGAGGCCAACAATGATCAAGAATTCAGTCAGACCAGCAGGGGGCAGCACTACAGTTTTAAACACTTGGACCAAACACTGTCACACAAATAAATTACTTTTAATGATAGTTTTTATAATTATAAAGAAGATTAATTTGGGGTTGATTTATTCCTTTTTAAATAGGACTGTGGTTTCTTGTTTATTTAAATGTAAATGAAGTCACTGACAGATCTATGACCCATTTTCAGTGAGTAAGTCAGGGATCATTTATAAAAGTGGTACAAAGCTCATGAAAAGAAATGTAAATGATGAATAATATGTAGTATGTTAAAGTAAAGGTTCAAAGTAGCTTTTTTTGTGTGCGCAATATATCGATCATCACAGTAGCGAGTAGGGCTGACTATGGACAAAATTTCATATCTCGATATTCATACGATATAACTATGGGTTAGGTGAAAACTAAGCATTTTTCAGAAAAATAAAATCATAATGCAAAAGAGTGCAGTTTTATTGATGAAAATCTATATAGTTTATATCTTGAATGTTCATATCTCGATAACGATATATCTTTCAGCCCTAGTAGCGAGTATTAAAATGGCAACTGCAATCTAGTCCCTTTTACATTAGCATGCTGATGCTAACCGCGGCGATCAAAAATACATTTGTGGAGGTTGAAACTGACTCAGTGATTGAATTCTCCAGGTTCTTGTAACAGTGTTTTTTAAGGCGTTGAAAGACAAAACTGGTATCTGGTATTTGTTTTTCAGTATCACGGAATACATTTTTTACAAGCCTAGTGGGTACCTCGCGATAATTGATATATTGCACACACAAAAAACATAGTTAACCTTTTTCTAACGTACGACATATTATTCATGTGCTTTATTCCCCTTAAATAAATGATCCCTGACACTTAATTTACATTTAAAACAAAACAAGTAACCACCGTGTTTCAAAAGGAATGAGTCGAACACAATATAAAGTAATTTTTGTTTAACTGTGGAACGTCATTAATATGCATGACAAACGTATCGCCACATCCCTACAGCTCAAACCCCTGACGTGAAGCGGCTGGTTCAATAATGTGCTGAGCAAATCTCATCCATATTTATAAAGGAAGAGTCCCAAAATAACCACGTGCATTTGTTTTGTCAGTGTGAAAAAGAAAGTGCAAGACCTAGAATCAGCTGATGCTTCATGAAACTCTTTTGTAATTATAGTGTTCTAGTTTTATTGAAGATCTTTGTTTCCTTTAAAGGGATATTTCAGGATTTTTGACATTGGGCCTCATTTCCTAGTTATCCAGAGTGTTGTTGATGTCTGGAGATATTTGTTTCTTAAATTCATGCAGTTCTTATATTTGAAGAGTCTAGTGGCGCTAGGCTAGGGCAAGGCTAAAGCATTTCTATGGTATCAGTTAGCCTGCATTAAAAACAGTGTGACCCACTCCACAGTGCACCTGAGGTAAATCACTTATAACACCAGACTAACCATATAAATGTCTGTGTTAATAGAATCATTTAAAATAACTTATATTTGAGCAGCATCAGCTTCGTGGCTGTAAGCTAACGCAGCGGCGGAGTGATCTGCGAGAAAATAGTCCCTTAAAATGCGGTAATTCATGTGATACAAGGTCAGTTATATTTCAAACATGATTCTATTAACACAGACATTTATATGGTTAGTCTGGTGTTATAAGTGATTTACCTCAGGTGCACTGTGGAGTGGGTCACACTGTTTTTAATGCAGGCTAACTGATACCATAGACATGCACTAGCCTAGCGCCACTAGACTCTTCAAATATAAGAACTGCATGAATTTAAGAAACAAATATCTCCAGACATCAACAACACTCTGGGCCTCATTTCCTAGTTATCCAATGTCAAAAATATCCCTTTAAAATAAAGCCAATAATCTTATTTATCAGGTTCAGAGCCACTGCTTTAAAGCGTTGTTTTTCAGGGTATTAAAAGTCATCGAAACTAGCATTAAATCCAAAAACAAATGTAACTTAATTTAACTTTTCCTGTAGATTATAAACACAAATGTATTCTGAATATTTGAAAATAATATTCAAACTCTAGAACTATAGATTTTTGTTTAGCTGTTGAATTAGTTTGAACCTCAATGTGAAAATATTTTAGTCAGTAATAAAGTACAATATTTAGTGTCTACAAAGTGAAATCTGTAGGTTAATTCGTTTCCACATTAAAATTGGGACAAAAACTGAAGAACTTTGTGGTTTATGCCCAGTTAAGATGTTTGTAAACCAAACACTTTTCTGTTTTTAGATCTACAACAAACTGCGGGACAAACTGGACGAGTATCAGCGCTCGGTGGATCAGGCGACGAAACGAAGACTCCAGACGAGCAGCTCATTTCCAAACCTGAGCTTCAGCTGAAGCTCCAAACCAAACGGACTCGAACAGAAACGCTCTTTGTACAAACTGTGGATTTTTCATGTCGATTGTAATAATGTCTTTCTACTTTTCATGTTTGTTTTGTGTCGATTAAATAAAGGCTTTTGTCATAAGATAAAACTCATTGACTTTTTAAGGTGTAAATAAAAGACGGAGCTGATGTTTCCGAAATACAAATAAGACGGAGCAGACGTTTATTGTGCCAGAGTCAGTTGTACCAAGTCGTAGATACAGCAGCATGTGAGATACAAAAGGCTATATCGGAATGTTCATTAATACTGTCGTGTACCGTACAGTTCAAACGCCCCATCAGGAGTTCAACACTTCACCTGCAGGGGGCGCTCACGAGGCCAGAAGGCACTTTAATAAAAACCACTTTGTGCTTCGTGTAATGTTTAAAAAGGATCAACGCTGCCCCCGGAGGTGAAGCGTGGGAACTTCAGGCCGTGGTCTTGGTGGGCAGCTCGGTGCTGTTGTGGCGTGTTTTCCGCGACGTGCCGTCGTCTTTAGGCCGCGCCTTCTGCAGAGACGACATGGCCGCCATGCAGCGGTGGTCGATGATGGCGTACTGGTCGGTGCGGCGAGTGGGCGTGGCCGGGGCGGGGGAGGTGGGAGTTCGCGGCGTGGAGGGGCTGTGGTTCGTGTCCGTCTCCACCTCCACGTAGTTGAGCGTCTGTTCCTCCAGGGGGCGCCGAATGTTGTCAAAGGTGAACACGGAGGGAGAGTCTGCGGCGCGGCGTGAGCGCAGAGGGATGTGCGCGCTCAGCGGCGCCGTCACGTTCTCCGTGTTCACATAGAGGTGTGCGCTGTTAGAGAGCGCACTGAGCGGCGCCGCGCTGTAGAGGGCGCTCTGAGGCGCACAGCTGAAACCGTTCAGTCCGAGCGGCGTCTGAGGCTCGTCCTCACGAGGCCGCGCCTCCCAAACCGGAGGCAGCGACGGCAGGTTCTCATAGTCCAACAGCGCCGTGCGCCGCTGCGCTGAGTTATTCACGTTAGGGTCAGGAGTCAGAGGCGGCGGCCGCTGACGCCGTGCGGGAGGGGCGGAGCCATTAGACTGAGGCACCGCCTCCTCGCCTTTACTGGTCTCTGATTGGTCCTTCTGCCGCTGACGCTGCACCGGAGTCGGTCCCAGAACAAACCTCACGGAGGCGCCGTCGAGCGTCACCACGGGCTCTGAGGGCGGGGCTACTGCAGGAGGCGGGACCGCAGCAGGAGAGGGCGGAGCTGCCACAGGAGGAGGCGGGGCTCTGGGAGGAGGCGGCGTGGGCGGGGCCAGCGGCGACGTGGGCGGAGATTCTAAAGGAGTGGTCACTGTGAGCGGACTGGGCTGCTCCTCCAGGCCCGCCGTGTTCACGTACGTGTGTACCTAAAGTACAAGAAAATACTGTTACTACTGCAATACTGCAGTACAGAGTACTCCAGGCCCGCCGTGTTCACGTACGTGTGTACCTAAAGTACAAGAAAATACTGTTACTACTGCAATACTGCAGTACAGAGTACTACAGGCCCGCCGTGTTCACGTACGTGTGTACCTAAAGTACAAGAAAATACTGTTATTACTGCAATACAGCAGTACAGAGTACTCCAGGCCCGCCGTGTTCACGTACGTGTGTACCTAAAGTACAAGAAAATACTGTTACTACTGCAATACAGCAGTACAGAGTACTACAGGCCCGCCGTGTTCATGTACGTGTGAATAAAGTCAGCAGCATAAATGCCTGTGTCGGCTCTTGAGTATCGTCTGTACTTTAAGTGTAGAACGTTTCGCCTCTTTATCCAAAAGGCTTCGTCAGTGACAACAAAGGTTCAGCTCAGTCCACAGACTAGATATAGACCGATATCGGTCAATATCTAGTCTGTGGACTGAGCTGAACCTTCAACTACAGAGTACAGACGATGACTCAAGAACCTTAAGAAGCTCAAGTAAATAAGCAGTATAAAGTCAGTACCTTGTCATTGGACAGCAGTACTGCAATAACAGTAGTATAAAGTGCAGTATAAAGAACCTGGTCGTCGGACAGCAGTACTGCAGTAACAGTAGTATAAAGTGCAGTATAAAGTACCTGGTCGTCAGACAGCAGTACTGCAGTAACAGTAGTATAAAGTGCAGTATAAAGTACCTGGTCGTCAGACAGCAGTACTGCAGTAACAGTAGTATAACGTGCAGTATAAAGTACCTGGTCGTCAGACAGCAGCAGTGGGTGTGTGGACTCCTCGCCTACAGAGGGCAGTCTGGTGCTGGCCACAGACGGGTGCCGCGTGGACGGGTGAGACGGGGCGTCGCCCACAGACGGAAGACGACTCACTCCGTTTGGCACCGAGGGAACAGAGTATCCCAGAGCTGAAACAACAAGTAAACAACAACAGGTAAACACAGAGTATCCCAGAGCTGAGACAAGTAAACAACAACAAGTAAACACAGAGTATCCCAGAGCTGAAACAACAAGTAAACAGTGTATGCCAGTGCTTAACGACAACAAAACTAAATTTTTTCATCATAAATAATTGTTTTGCTGTCTAAAATGTAACTAACAGGCCTGTTCAATGTATTTTCCCATAGCCGTTAGCATTAGCCTGTTCATTGTATTTTCCTATATCCATTAGCATTAGCCTGTTCAATGTATTTTCCCATAGCCGTTAGCATTAGCCTGTTCATTGTATTTTCCCATAGCCGTTAGCATTAGCCTGTTCATTGTATTTTCCCATAGCCTGTTCAATGTATTTTCCCATAGCCAGTAGCATTAGCCTGTTCATTGTATTTTCCCATAGCCGTTAGCATTAGCCTGTTCAATGTATTTTCCCATAGCCGTTAGCATTAGCCTGTTCAATGTATTTTCCCATAGCCATTAGCATTAGCCTGTTCAATGTATTTTCCCATAGCCGTTAGCATTAGCCTGTTCATTGTATTTTCCTATAGCCATTAGCATTAGCCTGTTCATTGTATTTCCCATAGCCGTTAGCATTAGCCTGTTCAATGTATTTCCCCATAGCCGTTAGCATTAGCCTGTTCAATTTAGTTTCCTACAAAGATTTAGTGTAATATTCCGTTATTGTTCTGACAAGGTGAAAATGGTTTACAGACGTAAATCATTCGTGCAATAATGATTTTCATCTCGTCAGGTAAATCGTTATTACGTTATCGGCTCCTACAAGGTCAAAGCCTCGATAGAAAACATTAAAGACTACAGACCCGAGGAGATTTTACTTAAATAAGAATGAGTGTATAAAAGAGTCCTCTGAGCTGTGTTTACCTGCTGGAGTGTTGCTGTGGGGCGCCCCCTGCTGCCCGGGCTCCAATACTGCCTCCTCCACCACGCTGATGCTGTGGTTGTGCATCACCTCCTGCAGAAGGTTGAAGATCTCCTCGGCTCGGGCGCATTTGAAGGCGAAGATCCCTGAGGAGCGAGCACAGGAACGTCACAGGAGGAACATTTAAGAGAGGGGGAGACGGGGAGGACAGAGGGGGAGACGGGGAGGACAGAGGGGGAGACGGGGAGGACAGACGGGGAGGACAGGGAGGACAGAGGGGGAGACAGAGGGGGAGACGGGGACAAACTAGAACTGAAGAAATTAAATAAGTGACATTACTATTAAAGCGAACAGCGAGTGTGGAAGGCTTTGGAGCGTTAAAGCTGGACTCATCTATTTTTTTGTAGTGGAGTAAAATTTAATGACTGTTTAAAAAAAAAGCCACAGTATCAAAACGTGAGGATGGGTTATCTGACATTAAAATGTTTCTTTTATAATGTCATATCCACTGAAAAAGCTTTAAATCAATTTACCCCATATTTTGTCGATTATATCGGCAAACACAGCACCACATTTTTAACGATACCTATACTATGACTACTAAATGTGTGTCATATAGAACCAGAAAACAGAACAATAATGTGTGGAAGATCTGCACATTTACAATATCGGGAAACATTTGGGAAAAATGGGGGAAACTATGAAAAATTATGGCAAAAAAAAGGAAAAATTGGCTTGAAAATAATAGGGGAAAACCCAGAATAAATTGGGTAAAAGGGGGGAAGGGAATCTTATTTGTATAGCGCTTTATATATGACACTAGTCACACCCAAAGCGCTTCACAAAAAACAAAACAAAAATAAGGAAAATAGAGAAATATTAGCAATTAAAAAGTGAGGCCGTTTGACAGAGGCCTAGCAGCAGAAATGTCACAAACCTGATAAGATAATCTACTGAACTTAGTCAAAAGTTTGGAAACTTTCTTTGTGTTTTGTGTTTTCCATTTCCGTTGTAGATTCTCACTGAAGGCGCCCGTTTATGAATGAACTCGTGTGGAATATTGATCCATATCAGTTATGTGGAGTGAATCAACACATAATCACATGTGCTCATTCAGTTTAATGTGTTTCCAAACTTGTGTAAATTATCATGATGTTTCTCTTTTAAATCATGGTATAATTTAGGCCACATCGTCCTGCCCTCCTAGACTTCATTCATTTTAGTCGACGAAATGCATGAAATTTTTGTCGCTTAAAACTAAAAACTATTTTCTGACTAAATCTTGACCAAAAACTAAATTAAAATCTATAAAAAAAAAGAAGTAGGAAACATGTGGAAAAGGAACAAGTGACACAACTAGACAGGAGGACCAGACCGGGACTAAACCGAGACTACGACTGGACCGGGCCGGTGAGTTACTGCAGAACCACACACACACACACACACACACTTACCCCGGACTCATCCTCAGAAGCACAAACCAAAGACACACATTTAAAAAACACAAATATGCACCAGGTCAGATCTCACTTCCTCCTGGTCACCACAGGGCGGCGCTGTGGAACTGTTGAATTTCTCATTTATGCTGCACAGTAACGGCTCCTTTAGACGGGCAGGTTCAAAACATTCGCCTCGTGGCTCGACCGCACTTTCCCACCGGGCAAGTGTCTCGTAAAAGTGCAAATTCATTATTTTACATTAAATTAACAAGAAAAAATGTTACGTAATCTCTTTTTCAAATGGATACCAAGATTTCATTCTAATTTTGTGACTGCAATATAACAGTTATTTTCCTTAAGTCATGTACAGTATTAGTAATATCTTATTTATCACAAACAGCTGAGCAGCAGGTGGCGCTGTATCGATAAACAAAGGGTTGTTTGTTTGTTTGTTTGTGCGCAGACGGACCTTGGCCGGTCTGACAGCGTCGCCCCGACTCGAAGCTGAAGAGGTTGGAGTCGTATCCATAGCGACGCAGACACAGGTACGGCCACCGCACGTCGTCACGGCGATGAGTGTGAAGCACCAGCTCCGCCTCCGTGAGCTCCATCACGCCAGAGCCGAGCTCGTTCCCATCGTCGTCCACGTTTATCACCTGAGGAAACACGTGACATCATCAGCAGAAGTACACGCAAGCACACGCTACATGTATGTTTTTATTACACTGGAATTTCTCTCATGGTTCCTGCACATTTGTATAAATTATATCATTTAGAAGAGAAAGAAGTATCATCGATGGAGGGATTTTCTTTTACATATAGAATAGACATGTACTTTAATACAGAGACGCATCATCAGCCTTTCTGACGCCGTCACTGATGAGCTGATATATAATGTTTCAGCTGATAAAGCTCAGCTCAAACTGAATCTGCGGCTCCAACTCGCTGCCTTCCTCTCGACAGGACCACAAAGTCACAGCAGCAGATTCACTCTAGAAACAACGCTGTGCAGGTGAGTTTTTTTACTCTTTACATCCAAGTCACTTCATTTTCACCGCAACAAAATGTGAGAAAGACGAGGAAATGAGCGGCTCCTAAAGCGATGTATCATCTTTATATTTCTGAGAAAATAAAGACGACAGCCCCGTTTTACATCGATTAAATGAGCCACAGCTCGTGTTTTCTGCCACACGATGCACAAACCAGCCCAAAGCAGGAGATCAGATAAAAACTTTACTTTATGAATCCGTTAGGAATAATTACACAAAATTAAACAATGTGGATTTTCTAAGTGGATAAAAAGGGGAACTATATTGTAATGCGTAATAATACCAGGAGTAATTCAACATCCACACAGTGATATCTTCACTTTACTGTGCGGACGCCGAATTAGAAAATCCACATTGTTTAATTTTGTGTAATTATACTTTATAGTGTAACACTTCACGTAACCATATTTAAATCAGGAAAACGTGGAAGAGTTTGGTAGCTTCTATCTTCACCTCGTTTGGAGCTATAGAGGAGAAGAGAGAGGCTAAATGCTAACGCCGTCTGTGCTGTGTTTACGTGACTGAAGACACACGTGAAGACCAGACAGGTACAAATGAACTCGTCTAAGCTCAGGTAAGAACAGATCTCAGTATGGAAAAACACTGGCCTGTTCCTTTAACAGTGCACATGAGAAATACATAAAATAAAGAGACAACAATGAACAGACAGTCATAACTATGATAAACAGAGTCTTGCTTTGGTCGGATCTACTTCATGTTCAAAGCAAACTTGAAACAGACACAGATTTGGCATCATTTCTCTCTCAGGTCAGCGACAGGTTACAGCAGCACAGACACAGGGACATATTCTGTCTATTCCACCAGCTTTGTATCCAAGTCATTAGTATGATGTCAATAAAAAGTACTAAGAAAGAAGTCATATTATTATTATTATTATAATAAACATGGGCGGCACGGTAGCACAGCGGTTAGTGCTCTCGCTTCACAGCTAGAAGGTCCGGGTTCGATTCCCACCAGGGACGGGGCCTTTCTGTGTGGAGTTTGCATGTTCTCCCCGTGTCTGCGTAGGTTTCCTCCGGGTACTCCGGTTTCCCCTACCACTAAAAAAAACATGTACAATAGGTTCCCCTCTGGGGCCAGGACTCCCCTGAAAAAGAGATTCTTAATCTCAGTGGGACTTTCCTGGTTAAATAAAGGTCAAATAAATAAAATGTGTCACAGATGAGCAGACCTGCTCAGACAGACAGTACAAACCCTGAGCTTTTAGAAAGTCCGAGACCCAAAGTAAAATCTAATGTTGATTATGTAATACTTAATAATAACTAAATCAATGTTCAATTAATAGAATGGTGACTGGTGTTTATAAGTAATGATTGGATATGGTTATTAAGCAAATGGGAAAGAGGAAAAAGAAAAGTACAAATTGTAAATAAAAATAATTGTTTATATATATATATATATATATATATATATATATATATATATATTGGTAAACTGCATACATTTCTATCTTCGTGTTGTCTTCTTACTTTGTAAGTCTTGTAAACATCCTGTGATTTTCTTCTTGTAAAACATGAATGATTTTCTTTAACAAAGCTGCTGTATGTAAAGTTAATGCAGACAATTGTAATTGTGTAATTCAGGAATTTGTAAAGTGTTATATTTATTTATTTGTATTTATTTATTTATTGGTTTATTTGGTCGGGACAGTGCATGTTAATGAACATACATGGGTCTCATGCATGTAAACAAGCCACACCGGATTGTAGCCTTGGGCTAATTTCCATCCGTCGTCCCCCATGTGCACTCTCAAACACACACTCATTCATCCTGGCCTACATGTTTTTAGTGGTAGGGGAAACCAGAGTACCCGGCGGAAACCTACGCAGACACGGGGAGAACATGCAAACTCCACACAGAAAGGCCCCGTCCAGGTGGGAATCGAACCCGGGACCTTCTAGCTGTGAAGCACGAGCGCTAACCACTGTGCTACCGTGCCGGTGGCACATATTGTACGAGATGTTGTATCACTGTATCTGGAATGTAAATTAATCTTGAATACGGGGGTCGGCACTTATAAGCTTTCTTGCTTCGGCCTCAAACTCCTTTTGAGTTTTTGTTACTTTATTTATTTTCTGCACTGCAACAATGTTAATGTAAATAATCACTCAAATAAATCCAATCAAATCTAATAATCTGATCTATATTTATACACTTGTATATTTTGGTAGAGTTTATACATTTTGGACAGAATTGTTACACTGATTTCTTGCCACATAATAAAGTGCACATATAGTTACATAATTATCGAGTGTCATTAACGCTTATCGATTAAAATTTCTATCATCGTGCAGATTATTGTTTCATCATCAATTACAATCATTTATTATTCCAAATAATGGACTTAACACTTCCTGCAATATTCACTATGGAATTAAACAGGCTCTCCACTAAAGCCCAGGTACAGTAGATACACAAACTCTGAGGTCCCGGGCGGTAAAAGCAGTTTGCCTTTCAAACATATTAATGCATTCATTCATTAACACATATTTTCAGCAGATTTAAGACATTTTAAGATTTGATTTTTTTGGATACAGGTTTTTTTTTCCCCCATTCAATTAAAATATATATATTTGTATGAACTGAATTTGAAAACATCACAGCTGTACTTTCATGAACCATATTTTAAAACACTTTTTAAACACTGAATTGTATAACTTTGTGACTGAAGTACTAAAGTGCAGATGTTGTTAAAGTTTAGTCCCTTTGTCTGCACATGCTACTGTCTCCCACAAAGGAAACGACCATATTTGGATTACATCGTCATCTCGGTCACAGCCTTTCCTGCTACACGTGGATACCGAACATGTCAGTATTTGTGAATGAATAAGCGTGTTTGAATCCAGTTTCTTGTTGTAACATTTGGACAAACTCACCTTGAATTTGCTGTGATGATTATCTGGGATGGTCTCTTTCTCTGGACAGCTTAAACAGCCACCCATGGTTCTTCACAGCACCATCTGAAGTCTGAGGCAGCACAAACACAAACCTTTAAGTTAAGGCTGAATTAAAAGTCGAGTTGGGAAAACACATCGATTCACAGTTTCAGAAAATCGATGTTTTTAATCATTTGGACCAAGTAGCAATAAGCGGACGTGACGACAGCTCATTAATATGCATGACGTCATCAAACGTATCGATATCGGAATAAAAAGTATCGGTATCCTTTCGTCCCGCAAAATATCGCGATATATCGGAAAATCGATATATTGTCACACTCCTACTGAGCAACGTCATGCATATTAATGAGGCAGCAGTGCTCCACTGTTTTCACAGTCAATAGAGGCCAACAATGATCAAGAATTCAGTCAGGCCAGCAGGGGGCAGCACTACAGTTTTAAGCACTTGGACCAAACACTGTCACACAAATAAATTACTTTTAATGATAGTTTTTATAATTATAAAGA
Source organism: Neogobius melanostomus (assembly GCA_007210695.1). Lineage (NCBI taxonomy): Eukaryota > Metazoa > Chordata > Actinopteri > Gobiiformes > Gobiidae > Neogobius > Neogobius melanostomus. The sequence continues at coordinate 491,631 of VHKM01000432.1, forward strand.
AGATTAATTTGGGGTTGATTTATTCCTTTTAAATAGGACTGTGGTTTCTTGTTTATTTAAATGTAAATGAAGTCACTGACAGATCTATGACCCATTTTCAGTGAGTAAGTCAGGGATCATTTATAAAAGTGGTACAAAGCACATGAAAAGAAATGTAAATGATGAATAATATGTAGTATGTTCAAATAAAGGTTAAAAGTAGCATGTTTTTTTAAATCATGATGTATCGTAGATTATTTTTGTGCAATATATCGATTATCGCAGTATCGGCGTATCGTGAGATAATCGTTATCGTGAGCTACCCAGAGGTTCCCGCCCCTACAAGAACGCGGAGGATAAATCCTCAACTACATGATTAGTTTTGGCTAATCACTTCTGCACGCGTCACTGTTGATTGAATTACAACATAGCGCGGAACATAAGTGGGTGTGGTTTATCAGGCTACTGCACAGTGACTTCAGATTGTTTGCTGTTTGTTGATGCACTTTAAAGGCACACTGCGTAACATTTTGGACTCTACTGTTGCCATCAGTAAGAAACCTGTTCCCAATGAGAAGCTCAACACAGAACATGTGATTACTGCTGTGGTTAATCAAAGAATGAACCTATAACCTGTTTAAATCTCAAATTCTACTGACTTTAGTCACATCTCCATGGAGACGAGCTGGAGACGTCCCCACTCCAGTTAAAGTTACCGTCATGTCTCACAGCAAAGGCTCAAGATTGTTTGTTCATTTATGCTGAAAATATGTCATGAAATAAAAGCTTGACAGCGTTAAAGCAGCGACTTGTTTCAGCTCAAATAAAAGAAAGTATGTTATGGAATAATGATTGTTCTGTTTATGATGCTAGAAGACAAATATCTTAGTATAGGTATTGGATAAGGACGCAAATTCTGCTCAATGTCATTAATTGATTAACTGTTCACCAGTGTCATTGTACTGGACACACTTATATTTTCCAGGTAATAATCATGAAACACAAGAAAAAAGTTGAATTATTCACCAAAATACACGATAGGTTTGTTTGCTTATTTGCACTTAGATTATGCTGCAGCAGAACTATTAATTACACTTTTCAATCGATCAATCCCATAATGACGACTCATGGATTAACTGATTAATCCTGATCATCCCCAGTATCTGAAAAAGAGGAGGGTCTGACCTAAAGCGTGGCTCCAGTCGCTCTGGTTCCATCTTCAGAGCCGCAGAGAACATCATTACTCGGACACAAGCTCATGGGCTGCTCTTCTGTCTGAGGAGAGAGGGCAGAGTCAGGGAAATACATAATTAACAGGACTCTGGGTCTCCTTGTCCAATCTTCTTTTACAAAACCATCAGAGCGCTCGTGCTTTAAAGACACTTCTCAACCATTGCTACGGGGACCCCAGGAGTCGAATTTCAATGTTTTTTGGTAAAAGGTTTGATTTTGAGAGTAATTTAGATTCATTTTTAACACAACAACACACTATTAAATACTGAATCATGTTAGTTTAGTCGATCACTTTGTAATAATAATAATATGGCAAGATCCTAGAGTTAAGGGGAACTCGGAGAAGAAATGACTCAAGACCCAGACTAACCATATAAATGTCTGTGTTAATAGAATGTTTGAAATATAACTGACCTTGTATCACATGAATTACCGCATTTGAGGGACTATTTTCTCGCAGATCACTCCGCCGCTGCGTTAGCTTACAGCCACGAAGCTGATGCTGCTCAAATATAAGTTATTTTAAATGATTCTATTAACACAGACATTTATATGGTTAGTCTGGTGTTATAAGTGATTTACCTCAGGTGCACTGTGGAGTGGGTCACACTGTTTTTAATGCAGGCTAACTGGTACCATAGAAATGCTTTAGCCTTGCCCTAGCCTAGCGCCACTAGACTCTTCAAATATAAGAACTGCATGAATTTAAGAAAACAATATCTCCAGACATCAACAACACTCTGGATAACTAGGAAATGAGGCCCAATGTCAAAAATCCTGAAATATCCCTGAACCGAGGGCATTTCTCCAGTTCTGCTTTACCCAAATCTAACAGCTTCTTGACATCAGAGCTATAGACCAGTGTAACGCCTCATTTGAAAACGAAGACCAACAAAACTGATCTTTTTCCTTGTGTTGTTGCCGTGTTATCATCACTTTTTTGCTGCTCTGTTATTGCATTTTCGTCACATTTTGCCACTGTCTAATGCCCTTTTTTTGTGGCTTTTTATTGCTTTTTCCTCCGTTAGCATCGCGTTAGCTGCAGCGCTAATCCCTCTGATGCACTGATCACAGAAACTCTCCTCTGGATTCACACGTTTGTGCCTCCACAGAGATGAAGCTGAGCCTGTGCTGCTTGTTAAGAGTAAAGTCCTTTGCGGCTCACTTTGGGAGGCTTATGTTTGGGAATGTTTTGGATAAAGATAAGAACTTATCTCACAACCACTGACTAATACACAAGAGCAAATAGCAAGACATTATTTGGGCTATTTACAAAAAAAAAAAATTCAGTATAAGCGTATTGTAAGTTATGTAAATGACTATGTGGACTATTTTGTCTCCAGCAGGTTAGACTACTGTAACGGCTGCTCACTGGCCTTTCTAAACGAGCTGTTAGAGCTGCAGAACATCCAGAACGCTGCTGCTCGAGTCCTGACAAGAACAAGGAAATACGACCACATTAGTCCAGTGCTCCGGTCTCTGCACTGGCTTCCTGTCACTCAGAGAATAGAATTTAAAACAGCTCTGCTTGTTACAAGTCTTTTCATGGTTTAGCACCAAAGTACATCTCTGACATGTTAGAGCCGTATGAACCATCTCGGGCCCTGAGAACTTCAGGGAGGGGTCTCCTGGTGGTTCCAGAGTCAATAATAAACACGGTGAGGCTGCGTTTCAGTTTCATGCAGCTAAAATCTGGAACAGTCTTCATGAGGATGTGAGACAGGCCTCAACTCTGACAATGTTCAAATCCAGGCTGAAAACAGCTCTTTTTACCCGTGCATATGAAAACTGAAATTATTTTATCTGCACTCTTGCCTTTTACTGTCATTGATTCACTTTATGTTGATGTTTTATTGATTGATTTGATCTGTTTTTCTGTGAAGCACTTTGAATTGCCTTGTGTATGAATTGTGCTCTACAAATAAACTTGCCTTTTGAATTATATTCCATATGATTATAAAAGGACTTAAGAGTAAGTAATACTTATTAAGTCAGTTGTAAATATTTAATTGTATTGCAACAAAAAGTTATTAGCAGAAAATCGCAATATTGATTTTTGGCAAAATCGTTCAGCCCTAGTCAAGAAATATGGAAAAAATTTGGGAAAGATTGATTAAAACTGAGGTGAAATAGAATAAATAGAGAAACAATATTCAAAAATGGTTGAAAAAACATAAATTTGTGTCATTATGGCCCAGCTCTAAATCACATACTGTATGTTATGTTCTGTCATTTCACACGTGGGCGATGAACAAAAACAGTAAGTCCTGCGTCGTTAATGATCAGAAACAGACAAACCAAACAAAGCGTCTGTAATGTTCTACGCGCATAACAATAAAATCAAAACAATGAGGCTCCACATTTTTGACACTGATTCATGTTCCTCACAAAAACAAAACCACAGCAGCATCTTTACATTCGAACATGCCCTGGATAATGCAAAACGTACATCCAACCAAACAACAACAAAACCATTAGTTACTGAAAGATAGTTAGTGATTTGTTGTTGTTTATTTCCTGCCTATTTGCACACCCTGAGTGTTTCTAAGAGCTGAATGTAAACAAGTAAATGTCTCCATTGTGAGATCAATAAAGGCTTAACTTATCTTATCTTTAAGTCCTGCAAGTCCAGAGGTTTTGACAAACAAAGAGTGTTATTTTAGGACATTGATTGAAAACATTACTTGAAGTTAACCTCTTAACCCCCGCCTGTTTCCTTCAGTTCAGCTTTACCCAATTCTAAAAGCTTACGCCGATAAGCCAGTGTAACACCTCATTTGAAAGCTAAGACCTAGAAAACTCATCTAATTTTCTGTTGTTGTTTTGAGGCTTTTTTGTTGCGTTTTTGTCACACAATTTCATCGCATTTTTGTCACTCTTGTTACTTTTTCGTCACTATTCTATTGCTCTTACGTGGCTTTTTTGTTGTCACGTTTTATCACGTTTTGTTGCTATTTTGACACTTTCTCCAAGAAGCTTTTAGATTTGAGTAAAGCCAAACTGGGGAAAATGTGCTCGGTTCAGGTGGGGGTTAAGAGGTTAACTTAATAAATGGTCAATTTCACCAACACGTACAGGACGTAAACACGACGAATGTCATTAAACAGACAAGTAGAACCGTGTAATTTGACCGTCAAAACCAGACCAAGCCTGAATCTGGACCAGAACAGCTTCACTAAAGAACTTAACAAGGAGTTTGACCGCGATTTCACCGACATTATTGGAAAAAGCAGAGTCCCAGATGTAGCTAAACGTGTATTTACATTGTCATTATGTTAAGCAAATGCTGCTAACCCACACCCAAAGTAAATGCCGGAGAAATATCACAGTTTGGGAGCGTGTTATGAATGAAAAGGAGCGAGATCCAGCCCGAGACGAAACCAGGAATAAGGAAAGTTACGTGCCACAGCTTCACCACGACAGGGTTCGAATTACGACCAGCTAAACTTTGACGAAGGCGAAAACGTCAATTAAAACAGTAGATGAGCCGAGATGCGGGAGTTTGTAACACGTTTACACAGTGGGAAGTGTCGGTTCCGCGTTGACTGGCCGAGTTTTGGGGCTGAGAGAGAGTGTAATGGCAGCTGACCTCTCGCTAACTTGAATAAGCTAACTGTGATTTCAGCTCCCTAATTAGCCGTCGCCCGCATTCCCATAGGCTTTCCACCTCCCACGACACCCAAATCGTCCCCAGGGCCGTACTCACATGTCTGCACTGCTGTCCCGATTCAAATCCTCCAAGTAGTCGGTCATGAATTGACTTTTTCCAGCTGTTTGAGGGCGAAAGTAAACCCGAAAGTGAGCCCCAAGCTAGCTGCCGTTAGCCGCAGCAGCTAAGGAGCCTCCACCATCTTTCCACGGCGCCAAAAAAAACAATTGTTTCAAAGGTGTTCACGGCTCATTTCCCCGTGAATAGAGCCACGGCTCGCGGTTAAAATCCATGAGTGGTCATTGGTGCTTCGATGCGTGGTGAAAGTTTGCGTCCAAGCGGGTTTTTGAGGCAGAAAATCAAAGTTTGAAGCGCTTTTCTCCCGCTAGCCTCCGAGAGTTACGACCAGCGTTGTGCCCCTACACGATTCGCGTCAAAAAGTTGTTGCGCATGCGCGGGTCGGGTCGCCATCTTGGATACGGAAACTTGCGTAGACAAACATCGGCAAAGTTTAACCCCTTCCCTCCCCCACCGTAACTGAGAGCGTTTTCTCCAGTTCAGCGTTACCCTAATCTAAAAGCTTCTTTACTGGAGAGTTTACAGTGTAATGTCTCATTTGAAAGCTAAGACTTACAAAAGTGATCGTAACTTTGATGTCACGTTTTTGTCACATTTTTTAAAGCGTTTTTGTCATCTTTTTCATCGCCTTTTTTTTATCGCCACGTTTTTGTCACATTTTTGTTGCGTTGCCGGACGTTTTTTCGTGGCTTTTTTGTCATGTTTTTGTCGGTTTTAGTTTTTCATCGCTTTTTTAGTAGCTTTTTGTTTGTTGTGTTTTCGCCACGATTTTTGACACATCTATGTCTCTAATTTGTCATGTTTTCGTCGCTTCTTGTTGCGTTTTCATCCTCGTTTTCATCACTATTTTGATGGTTTTTTTATTATTATTTTTTGACTTTTAGATTTGGGTAAAGCCAAACTGGAGAAAATGTGCTTGGTTCATGTGGGGTTTGAAACCATAACCAAGAACATTTTCTTCAGTTCGGTGTTACCCAAATCTAAAAGCTTCTCGACTGGAGCTTGCAGCCTATAGGCCAGTGTAACGCCTCATTTGAAAGCTAAGACCCACAAAACTCATCTGAGCCTCTTTCTTGTTTTGTTTTACTCGATTTAGTTGCGTTTTCGTCGCATTTTTGTCACATTCTCATTGCTTTTTTGTAGCCTTTTGGTCGCATCTCGTTTTGTTAGTGTAATGTAACTATAATAAAGCCACAAAAACGTGACGAAAACAAGGAAAGAGCTTAGGTCTTAGCTTTCAAATGTAACAAGTGAATTTCTCCATTGTGAGATCAGTAAAGGCTATCTTATCTTCAAATGAGGCGTTACTCTGGGGTATAGGCTGTAAACTCTTCTATGTTTAATTAAATAGCCATTACTTTAGGTATACTGCGGTAATTACGACAATGTACTTTTATTAGAAGGTCATTCAAAGTAAAATAGTATATTTAAAAAGAGTATCCGTCTGAATCTGCATTTGCGTAAAAAGTATAGCTATATTGTACTTTCCGGTCCAAAGTGATGGGAGACTCTGGGTGTTTGTTTATGTTATTCGGCTGAAGAGAGAGCGAGCAGTGAGACGGATCGGGCAGAGGTGAAGGCAGCGGGGCAGAGCGCATGCGCAGGGTAAGCTTTGTGGTTAGGGAGGGACGTAATGAATGAGTAATACAAAGTAATGGCATGTCAGTCATCCCGAAGGCCTAAAAACATAATTACGCCTTTTATTGAGACGGCCGCAAAAATGTGCCGAGTCTCGGAGGCGTTTAGGAGCGAAAAGGTTTTCAGGTTATGGAATAAAACCAGGGCTGGATCTGATGAAAGAAGAGAAACAAAAACTGATACAAACTTAACCATTGAGTTGTTCGGACTGACCACTTTATATTAACCCCCTCCTGAACCGAGCACGTTTCCTCCAGTTCGGCTTTGCCCAAATTCAAAAGCTTCTTGAAAAAAGTGTCAAAACTGAGACGGAAATAAGGATGAAAACGCAACAAAAAAGCAAAAAAGTTATGAAAAAGTGTCAAAAATATGACTAAGTGACGACAACACGGTAACAACGCAAGGAAAAAGTGTAGATCAGTTTTGTAGGTCTTAGCTTTCAAATTAGCCGTTACACCTACAGGCTGTAAACTCCTTTTACATTTGGGTAAAGCCGAACTGCAGAAAATGTGCTTGATTGAGGCACAGTAAATTGTAAACAAACTCTCTCAGAAGAGATTATATTAGATTATATTCTGACTTTGGAAAGGAGGTAATAAAAAAGATTTGATGTAAATACTTAATGTTTCCAGTAAAAGACAGAAGAACACCAGTTTAAACAACATCTGGACAAACTGTGCCGTCCGTCAGAGGAGGTCAGTCGTGGAACAGCTCCTACAGACATAAGAGAACGCCCGACTTACAGCTCTTTAAGAAACAACTTAAACATCCCCTCAAAGTAAATCATGCACTCATTTAACTCAAATGTAATTTGTAAAGTTTTTATATTGTGTTTGTTCATACATTGTTTTACTTGTGACCTGCCTCGGGACTACAGATGTAAATGAGCAGTTTTGCTATAATCTGGCACATTTACAATTCGTGTACAACTTGTATATGATTGTTCATTAATGTGTGTTGTCCCGATCAAATAAATAAATAAATAAACGCAACAAATGTAACTAATGATGTTTTTTAAACAGAGGTTCAAAATGGATGAAATAGCTTTTATGAAAGTTGCTTGTGAGATTTACTATGACTTTGGTATTATTAACAAGTATGCACTACATAACAAATATCATTTTTTCATTATTCATCGGAGGAATGAGCTGAACCCTATAACTAATTAATACCAAGACTGCTTCAAAACTGGCTTTTTCTTGCCACATTTATTTATTTTTGGTTTATTTGGTCGGGACAGTGCATGTTAATGAACACGCCGGGAGAACAACGCCACAGAAAGGCCCCGCCCAGGTGGGAATTGAACCCAGGACCTTCGAGCTGTGAAGCACGAGCACTAACCGCTGTGCCACCGTGCTATATGTGAAGTTATCATAATGTAATAAGCCCTTTATGTTCCTTTGTTCTTCAGACTGCACATAATATAAAGTAACTCATGTGCAATAATGTCTATAAAAAACATGTAATCTCTGTATCAGCATCACTTTATGTGCAAACACTGCCAATGTTGAGTTTTGATATTTTATATATATATATATTATATAAAACAGCTCTTTTTACCCGTGCATATAAAAATTGAAAGTATTTTATCTGCACTCTTGCCTTTACTGTCATTGATTAACTTTATGTTGATGTTTTATTGATTGATTTGATCTGTTTTCTTGTAATTTTATGCAACTGTGAAGCACTTTGAATTGCCTTATGTATGAATTGTGCTCTACGAATAAACTTACCTTGCCTATATTTATATATTTGTATTGTTTAAATGTTTTGTTCTCTGTGAAATTGTGTTTGTCTTGATTATATTCTATTTTTAATCTACTTTATACATGCCCTTATAGCTTTTAAAGTTTATGTAGTTTATTATTTAAGTTATATATGTTTTGTTTCTGAACCTGTTCACTAACAATGGCACTAAAAAGGATTCTGAAACCTCTATAACTTTATGGCACATTTCCGTCTGTTTCTTAGAGCAGATGGAACAAGTGAATTTCTCCATTGTGAGATCAGTAAAGTGTGCGGCCCCTTTGTTAGAATCTTTGCACTGTATCAGATTTGTTTGTATTTGCTTCGTTAATAAACAAACAAAAAGAGTTGTTAGGACTGATTCGCCCTCTGCTGACACATCTGACCTGTAGTGAAGGTGATTTGAGCGCTGAAATGATCAAGTGAAGCTTTTCTGAGGCTGGTCTTGTCTGTACGTTCAGTCAGAATATTAAAAGCTGTATGTACATTAATGCATATTCAAATACAGAACATTTAATAACCTTCTGTTTGAGTGAGGGATAGAAATGGTGGATCAGCAAACTGAGGCATTAGGAAACATGTGAACGATCTGACTCTCCCTTTGACTCTGAGGTGAGTAAGTCCTGACTCATGTGTGTGGGAGTCTCAATAAAAGCGTTACACAAGAGCTTTAACGTTCACACAGAGCGGCTTTGGAACTCGTTCTAGTTTAGACCCGTCATTAAGATGTCTCATGAAGCCAAAGGTTAGACAAAGGAAGATGAAATGAAACTCCAAAAGGCCTAAAGTCGTATTTGTGTCGAGAATTTATCACTTTCTGCTCCACGACGTTTCTCTAAAGGCTCCAAAGTCCTTCGTCCAAAAGCCTAATAATGCATGCTCTGTGAACAGCAGGTGGCGCTGTGCAGATGTTACTGTCAACGCCACTGACTCATGACGAGGAAGACGGTTTTGACCCCGTCGTGTTGCCGTACAGAGGGGAAATCAGGAACATTTTCATCACAGTTATTTTTCCAAACACTTATTTAAACAGATTCGTACTTTCTACTTTGAATACTTCAGTACTTTCAGTTAAAACAACTTGACTGAGCGAATTTTGCTTTTACCAGAGTAATATTTGAGTAGTATCTGTACTTTTACTCCAGTAATGAAACTCTGAGCACCTCTTTTAAAACAACATCGAGTTTCATTTTCATCTTTTACATTTTCAAAACGACAGAAAAGTAAAAAAAGGGACAAAGCACCTGTAGAGCTAATCTCTACTGCGCTTCTCAAAGTGGGGTTCGCGAAGCACAGAAATGAAAGATATTGACCATATACAGTGCCCCTCGAAAGTACTAATACACCTTGAACTTTTACACATTTTGTCATGTTTACAACCATAAACGTAAAGATTTTATTTTGAATTTTGAAGTAACAGACAATGCAAAATGATACATGATTCTGTTATTTTTCAAAAAATAGAAAAGTGAAAAGTGGGGCGTGCATAAGTATTCATACAGCATGACTTAATACTTTGTGGAACCTCCTTTTGCAGCAATAACAGCAGCAAGTCTTCTGGGGTATGACTACAAGGTTTGCACATGTAGAGACTGACATTTTAGCCCATTCCTCTACAAAACAACTCAAGCTCTGTCACATTAGAAGGAGAGCGTTTGTGAACAGCAGTTTTCAGGTCTTTCCACAGATTTTCAATAGGATTTAGGTCAGGACTTTGACTGGGCCATTCTAACACATTAATATGTTTGTAGATTTAGCTTTGTGTTTAGGGTCATTGTCCTGCTGGAAGGTGAATCTCCGCCCCAGCCTTAATTCTCTTGCTGACTCCAGCAGGTTTTCCTCCAAAATGTCTCTGTATTCGGCTCCATGGATTGAACAGTGCTCCGTGAGATGTTCAAATCTTGGGAAATCTTTGTATAACTTAACGCTGCTTTAAACTTCTCCACAGCTTTATCCCTGACCTCTCTGGTGAGCTCCTTGGCCTTCATGATGTTGTTTAGTGACCAATACACTCTGACCATAGCTCTGAGGCCCTCACAGAACAGCTGGAATTATACTGAGAGTAGATTACACACAGGTGGCCTCTATTTAATGGTGAGGGCAAGGTGTGAATATTCTGCAGTCATTAGGAAAGTTATAAAGGCAATTTAATGCACTCAGAAAATGCTGTATGAATACTTATGCACGCCCCACTTTTCACTTTTCTATTTTTTGTAAAATAACAGAATCATTTATCATTTTGCTTTCACTTCACAGTTGTCTGTTACTTGTGTGTGAACTTTCAGTAAAACATTAAAAATAAAATCTTTATGTTTAGGGTTGTAAACACGACAAAATGTGCAAAGGTTCAAGGTGTATTAGTACTTTCGAGAGGGACTGTATTCATTCAACTTCTTGATTAAAAACCTAAAATAAGGCTCAAATTTATGGCGTCAAATTAGGCTTTAACGTAAACGTAAAAGAGGTTTTGTAAACGTAGATTGTCAGTATTGTAATCGTAAAGAGAAAACTGTAAATGTAACTCTAAACTCCATAAACGAAAAAAGTATCATAAATAGAAAAAAAAATTGTAAATGTAAAACTTTCATTTACGCTTCTTTTTTCAGTTTATAGTGATGACGTCACATCCTGTCACTCCAGCCAATGAGCGTTGAGCCCGCCCCCATTAAAAAAAGGGCCAGGAAAAAAATGTATAACCGTAGCTTGTGAATTGTAAACGTAACTTGTGAAGTGAAGCATGAAAAGAAGAAGCGTAAATGAAAGTTTTACGTTTACAATATTTTTTTTCTTTTTTCGTTTATGGAGTTTAGAGTTACATTTACAGTTTTCTCTTTACGATTACAATACTGACGACCTACGTTTACAAAACCTCTTTTACGTTCACGTTAAAGCAGACCCTGATTTGACGCCATACAAATTGCAAAGTGAACTCTGTTAATCCATTTTATCAAACCAGATTTTTAAACTTTTGCTGCTTAACGTGGAGTCGCGGCCACTTTAAGGTGAATTAAAGCTTGTTCCATTTCAGTGCAGTCTGAACCTGCTCAAAATGAAGCCCGTTATCTCAGATCAGACGCCTTTTTCCCCGTGTAAGTTCACACTTTGGCAAAGAAGACTTTTTGACAGAGTTGTCGTTTATAAACTCATCCCTGTGAAAAAGTGTGATATTATAAATGTGTGTGTCAGAAAGAGGCAGTCGGTTTGTTTATATCAGTGATGTAATGTGCAAATGATACAAAAAGTTATAATAATATTTATAATTTAAATACAGTTCCATATAAATACATATTATATACAGAGGAACGCATAGATGTGTATGTACAGCTCAGTAAAAATATTCTGTTACATAAATATTCAGATATGTTTTAGATTTAGTAGAAAAGCTTGGTGTGACTCCGTGTGTTTCCACGTGGGGGCAGCAGGGAGTCAGCGTCTGGTGCAATAGGAATCTGTGAAGGACAAAAAAAGGCAATGTAATTATCGCAATATTCAGTCTCATCCGCCATCGTTTTTGTATTTTGGACAAACCTATGCAGAGGAAATATACAGGTCATTGTGACTTATAAGAAATGTAGATTTAACCTCTTAACTCCCACTTAAACCGAGCACATTTTATCTAGTTTATCTGACAAAAAAGCAACAAAAAGGTGAATAGAAATTATGCACAGTAAATTCCAGGGGAAGAAAAGCAGGGAGTTAGGCAGAAAAGTGTAAAAGGTGTACAATGTTGGGAGTTTATTCCATTATTTTTTGTGGTGCATTTTGTGGTGAGTGTGTACCTCTGTGGTGAGTGAGTACTCTGTGGGTGAGTGCTGTGTGGTGAGTGAGTACCTCTGTGTGGTGAGTGAGTACCTCTGTGTGGTGAGTGTGTACCTCTGTGTGGTGAGTGTGTACCTCTGTGTGGTGAGTGAGTACCTCTGTGTGGTGAGTGTGTACCTCTGTGTGGTGAGTGTGTACCTCTGTGTGGTGAGTGTGTACCTCTGTGTGGTGAGTGTGTACCTCTGTGTGGTGAGTGTGTACCTCTGTGTGGTGAGTGTGTACCTCTGTGTGGTGAGTGTGTACCTCTGTGTGGTGAGTGTGTACCTCTGTGTGGTGAGTGTGTACCTCTGTTGGTGAGTGTGTACCTCTGTGTGGTGAGTGTGTACCTCTGTGTGGTGAGTGTGTACCTCTGTGTGGTGAGTGTGTACCTCTGTGTGGTGAGTGTGTACCTCTGTGTGGTGAGTGGTACCTCTGTGTGGTGAGTGTGTACCTCTGTGTGGTGAGTGAGTACCTCTGTGTGGTGAGTGAGTACCTCTGTGGTGAGTGGTACCTCTGTGGTGAGTGAGTACCTCTGTGTGGTGAGTGTGTACCTCTGTGCGGTGAGTGAGTACCTCTGTGTGGTGAGTGAGTACCTCTGTGTGGTGAGTGAGTACCTCTGTGCGGTGAGTGAGTACCTCTGTGTGGTGAGTGAGTACCTCTGTGCGGTGAGTGTGTACCTCTGTGCGGTGAGTGAGTACCTCTGTGTGGTGAGTGAGTACCTCTGTGCGGTGAGTGAGTACCTCTGTGTGGTGAGTGTGTACCTCTGTGCGGTGAGTGAGTACCTCTGTGCGGTGAGTGAGTACCTCTGTGCGGTGAGTGAGTACCTCTGTGAGTACCTCTGTGTGGTGAGTAGTTCTCGTAGATGGGACACAGGTGTTCTTGCTCTCGGAGTTTCCTGGCTCTGAGGACGTCTCTGACGCACTGATGCAGGAACAGGAACTGAACCTGAGACAGAAACGACATCACTGACTCATGAGCAGAAAATAACCTTTACATTAATATAACTGTGTGATTATTATTATTATTATTATTATTATTATTTAAATCTGCTGCTTTTGTGCGACTGATGCCAGTGTTTCTAAGGCTGATGTTGAGTCTAATCCTGAAGCTTCTACACTGTAAACCGTGTGAGTGTTGAACTGTGACAGCAGGGGGCGACATAGGGCTGATTCATTCAGGACATGTTTAGTCGATGCTTCAGACGGGGCTCATTTCAAAGACAAAAATCAGTCGATTCCAAAACAAATCCGATGAGTCATTGTCTCTTATGGTTCTGAAATTATAAGCAAAAGTCTACAACATAAAACATATAAAATAGGATCCGAGGTGTATGATATTGTGATGGATTTTCACCGTGATGTTTCCTGTTCCTCTTAGGCCGAGGGATTGATGAGGCTCATTTTAAAGTTTAAAAGTTCCGGCGTTATCAGCCTTTAATCGGCCGATAACCGATACTGTAAAATACCCAAATATCGGCCCCATATATTGGTCGGCCAATATCGACCTCTAATGTACATTGTGTATATTTTGTATATTCTGAGAATCTAATTCTACTGTATAATGTTTATTTTTCATCCTTGTTTATTTGACAGGGCGTGTCTCACCTCCGTCTGCACCATGTGTGAGCGGTGAAGCCTCAGGTCGAACACACAGCCGTAAATGTCCACACAGTCTCTGAAGTCCAGCTGCTGCAGAACCCGGTCCAGGACGATGAAGGTCCCGGTGCGGCCCACGCCCGCGCTACAGGAACAATATATACAATTATTAAAGTAGGAAACAAGAGCCACGCCCACACTACAGAGATATATAATATATACCGTGTTTTTCGGACTATAAGTCGCACCAGCCTTGGCAACTACCTGGGCAGTGAAGAGTGCCCAGCACCTTTTACAAGCCTCTCCCGGCATCACATTATTCAAGTAACCATTTGCAAAGAGTAACCTCTGCTTTTCAACAGTCCCTTACAAGTTTCTCGCTCACTCCAAACTTTACTGTTTTTATTTTTATTTTCAGTGGTACAGTAAGTGCGTACTTATTTGTCATTGTACAACCGTGCAGGAGTAACAGATATTGATACACAAGCCTAGAGCGCCCTCTAGCAGCTGTCAGTGTGAAAATAACACAATGTGAAATTATATATTTTGATATATAAGTCGCACCTGAGTATAAGTCGCACCCCCAGCCAAACTATGAAAAAAAGTGCGACTTATAGTCCAGAAAATACGGTAATAATTATTCATATAGTTAACAAGAGCCACACCCGCGCTACAGAGATATATGATATATAATAATTATTCATATAGTTAACAAGAAACAAATGTCGTCTCGCTGTTCGCCTGTAAAGTGTGGAGTCTTATGGAGCGACTAAAGTGCTGTTGTTAAATGTTGTTAAAGTTTAGTCCCTTTGTCTGCACATGCGCCTTGTGTATATATTTATCACAGGGTCATCTCGGTCACAGCCTTTCCTGCTACACGTGGATACCAAACTTTTCAGTGTTTGTGACTGAATCAGCATGGGAAAAAACAGGGAGTTTTGACAGATTTGAACTAGTTTATTCCAAAACTAAAGGCGATCCAAAGTCCCTCTGAGTAAATCTTTGTCACTAATATGTCACAGAGTAAAGTCATAAACTAAACTTCCTCGGTGGTACCTGCAGTGGACCACGGTGGGTCCGGAGCCCGGGCTGCGGTTCACGTAGTCCCGGACGGTCCGCACGAACTGGACCAGCGACTGAGTGGTGTCTGGGACGCCGTGATCAGGCCACACCGTGTAATGGAATTGACGAACCACCCGTGAGGCGCTCAGCTGATCCTCCTGCAGACGGACAGACGGGTTCATTAAACTGTCACTGATCAATAACTACATTTAAACACATTTTCTCTCAGATGTTTCTATGTGGTCGGCCAAACTGTGGCTAAACCTGATATCTTTACTCTCTTAATTCCTGCCTTAACTGAGTGCATTTCTACAGTTCAGCTTTACTACTACTACTACTACTACTACTACTACTACTACTACTACTAATAATAATAATAATAATTCTACAAATTTCTACTAATAACCTCATGTTTCTTCTTCTTCTTCTTCTATTCATTTCTACGGGTGATGTCATTTTGTATATCCGTGATGTCATTCAGTTATGGATATCCAAAACTGAATTACGACAAGTAATAAATCCAGACGGTTAGGGTTGTGGGGGTGAGTTTAGTGTGGTGTTTATTACAGTGAGATTAAACTACTGTAGTTCG
This sequence comes from Neogobius melanostomus, assembly GCA_007210695.1. Lineage (NCBI taxonomy): Eukaryota > Metazoa > Chordata > Actinopteri > Gobiiformes > Gobiidae > Neogobius > Neogobius melanostomus. Next base: position 507,001 of record VHKM01000432.1, read on the forward strand.
GGTATCTGACCACTAGTGGGCACTACATTACTGCTATTGATCGAGTCTGATTCACTTCAATGCGCTGCTGTTCAGAAAGTTAGGAAAGTGCACGATAACTTGGAAAAGAAACTTTAAACTGATACTGGTTAGGAAATAGTAATGTGCTAGATTAGTCCTTACTATAAAAGTATGTCAGTAAGTAAGTCAGATTAAAGTTACCGGCATCACTGGTCGGGACCTCTTGGGGGTCACGTGACACTGACGTGGTGGCCGTGCAATGATTTTGAGACAATATTATTACATTACTGACATTGAATTTGATGTATTTTGATTGAAAATAGTTCAATTAAGTCAAATATTAAAATACAATATCCAAACTAACATAATTTTTCTTTTGTATTATTTTTCGACGTTCTCTTTCCTATATATTTTTCTGCCAGGCCTGTTTGTATTGTCCGAGTCTTATGTTTTTATGTGTTGGTGAGACTAAGATGAATTTCTACCTCAGTAAACAATAAATCTAAAGATCTATTCTAACATCATTAAAGGGACTAGATGCAGGTTGGTCTGTTGTATACTCACTACTGCCACCTCAGGTCTTACCCGTAACTGCAGTCTCTATATTAAGCTCGTGCATGACGGCACTTCAGACCCGGATTAACACCTTTTTGAGTGACAGTGCAGGATTTAGAGGCAGTTGTGGTGACTCCATATAGTCCCTTTAAGCCAGACTTTAAATGTTAAAGTGATTTTGGGTCGCGGCCTGAAAAGTTTGTGAAACCCTGGTCTAATCTATAAAAAAACTGACTGAAGCAGGACCAAACCCCGGTTATTCCGTCTACAGTGGAATCTTCCCTGATGTAACTCACGCTGCAGATCCGGAACTCGCGGATGGTCCATTCAGGAAGAACCGACTCAGAGACCGTCTGCACGATCAGGTCTCCGTAATACAGAGGCTCCTGGTCCAGAGGCCAGTACAGATCACACTTCACCTGAAACACACAAACTACAGGTCAAAAACAAACAAACTACAGGTAAAAACAAACAAACTACAGGTCACACTTCACCTGAAACACACAAACTACAGGTCAAACACACAAACTACAGGTCAAACAAACAAACTACAGGTCAAACAAACAAACTACAGGTCAAAACACACAAACTACAGGTCAAACAAACAAACTACAGGTCAAACAAACAAACTACAGGTCAAACAAACAAACTACAGGTAAAAACAAACAAACTACAGGTCATACAAACAAACTACAGGTAAAAACAAACAAACTACAGGTCACACTTCACCTGAAACAAACAAAGTACAGAAACACAATGACTGCTTTGGGGCTACATAAATGGCGTATGCTAATATAATAAAATGTCTGCCGCACTGACCCGGCCCTTCTCCACACACTGCGTCACCATCACCACGTTGTGCACGTTCTGCTCCCACACCAGCCTCCAGAAGTCGTCCTTGGTCCCGGGGAGAGGGCCCTGCGTGGCGATGTACTCCCGACGGGAGTTACAGCCCTGAGGAGGAGGGAGAGGAGGTTACAGACTGAGAACAGGCCTGAGGGAGGAGGAGGAGGAGGAGGAAGAGGAGGAGACAGGCGTTATACAGACTGAGAACAGGCCTGAGGGAGGAGGAGGAGGAGGAAGAAGAGGAGAGACAGAGGTGTTATGCAGACTGAGAACAGGCCTGAGGAGGAGGAGGAGGAGGAGGAGGAAGAGGAGGAGACAGGCGTTATACAGACTGAGAACAGGCCTGAGGGAGGAGGAGGAGGAGGAGGAGGAAGAGGAGGAGACAGGCGTTATACAGACTGAGAACAGGCCTGAGGGAGGAGGAGGAGGAGGAGGAGGAAGAGGAGGAGACAGGCGTTATACAGACTGAGAACAGGCCTGAGGGAGGAGGAGGAGGAGGAAGAAGAGGAGGAGACAGAGGCGTTATGCAGACTGAGACTGAGGAGGAGCGGGACTCACGGGATGTAGCTGGCGTTGATGTAGTCGGAGCTCGGGTCGTCGTCGGTGAAGGACAGTTTCACGCGTGTCGAGTCGTCTGGAAATAAATCAGTGAAAACAGGTAAAAAAAAGATCGAGGTTTTTACTGTGTGTATACTGTGTGTATACTGTGTGTATAATGTGTGTATACTGTGTGTATAATGTATAATACAGCACGTGTTTGTTACTGACAGGGCAGGATGTTGTTGTAGCGGTTTTCCCGCGGTTCTCCGGCAGCAGAGCCGTGTCCAGGGGCTGGTTCCGTCCAACCTCCTTCAGATCCTAAACAAACAGTCAGAGATAGATTAAACTACATTCATACTATAATACATTCATACTATAATAATTCATACTATAACACATTCATACTATAACACATTCATACTATAATAATTCATACTATAATACATTCATACTATAATAATTCATACTCTAATTCATTCATACTATAATTCATTCATACTATAATACATTCATACTATAACACATTCATACTATAACACATTCATACTATAATAATTCATACTATACATATACTATTAATCATACTCTAATATTCATACTATAATTCATTCATACTATAATAATTCATACTATAACACATTCATACTATAATAATTCATACTATATAATTCATACTATAATAATTCATACTATAATACATTCATACTATAATAATTCATACTATAATACATTCATACTATAATAATTCATACTATAATACATTCATACTATAATAATTCATACTATAATAATTCATACTATAATTCATTCATACTATAATTCATTCATACTATAATAATTCATACTATAACACATTCATACTATAATAATTCATACTATAACACATTCATACTATAATAATTCATACTATAATACATTCATACTATAATAATTCATACTATAATACATTCATACTATAATAATTCATACTATAATACATTCATACTATAATAATTCATACTCTAATTCATTCATACTATAATCATTCATACTATAATAATTCATACTATAACACATTCATACTATAATAATTCATACTATAATACATTCATACTATAATAATTCATACTCTAATTCATTCATACTATAATTCATTCATACTATAATAATTCATACTATAACACATTCATACTATAATAATTCATACTATAATACATTCATACTATAATAATTCATACTATAATACATTCATACTATAATACATTCATACTATAATACATTCATACTATAATAATTCATACTATAATTCATTCATACTATAATTCATTCATACTATAACACACTTAATGGTCATAAACCAAGTCTCATGATGATACAGAGAAAGGAGCGTTAGGCGCCGTGTCTCATTTACAAGCAGCAGGTTTCTCACAAAACAAAGATCTGGCCGATCAGCCTCCATCATCCATTTGGATCAGACTCTTCTGCTGGAGAATGTCCCGGTCCCAGAGTTATTATGGGCTGGGTACCATTAAACGATACCAGTATGGTATCGGGAAAAAAAGGTCTAGGTACTACCGGGATAAAAAAATAAAAGTATCAAAAGCCGGTCCAGAAATCTTTAGATCCAGGTTTTGATGCTTGTGGTCCAGGGACAGAGTTAAAGGAAGTGACTTGGTTGTTTCAGCTCAAATAAATTATTTTTCCCAAAATCTTTTCCCCATTTTTTCTTCTTCCTTATTTTTCTCCAATTTTTCCCCAAATTATTGGAGATGAACCCGATATTGTAAATGTGCAGATCTTCCAAACATTATTGTTTGTTTTCTGGTTCTAGACGACAGAGAGAATCGTTGCTACGAGTGGACACGGACAAAGTTTGTTGTTCAAAAAGTAGAAATCTTTCCCTAAAAGTTTTTGAAATAATGCGCTGAATAAACTCACAATAAACTGGGATGTTAGAAATGTCTTTGTAAAGTTATGAATGAATGAATGAATGAATGAATGAATGAATGTGCAAAAGAAATGGCCTTTAATTCCACATGTTCCACAAACTTTAAAATAGTTTGAAAAGCTGATGTTTGGCTTCTGCTGAAAGACTGTTGTTCCTTTATTCTAAGTATGTAGGAGTGAGTGAGTAACACATTCCCCTTTACTCTAGGTTTTTGGGTAAAAGTCAGAGCTCACCTCGTACTCCTCTGAGAGCAGGTAATGGGAGTCGGCCTGAAGCTTCACAAAATGAGCCTCGAAGTTCATGATCTTGATGGGGCTGAGGAGAAACACAAACAGCGTGAGCACAAAGGCTCTCAGGGAAGAGTTCATTCATTTGAGGAACAAAACAAAAACATGTCTCCAATAACACACAAGCTGTAATTAACATGAAACTCAATGAAGGACTTTACTTCGGTGAAACTGTACAGAGAAAATAAGGAAAAATGTAAATAAAAGCACTGAGGGTTTATATTGAGTCTAAAATGTATTAATTTTCATGAATTTATTGAGCAATGAGTCGATATACTGATTATCGTGACAGGCTGAGCAGAAACTCTAAGTGTTTCACAGCGAGAAAACACAGACGCAATTTAAGCTATAGAAATATACAGTATATGTATATTTATATCATAAAAACATCAATCAATGAAAGTAGAGAGTAATAATCAGAAATAAAAATGTTTTAAGATCACTTTGATACAGAGTAATGCTATATGGGCTGTAATGGTGATGGTGAATAACAGTAATACCAACATGGTAATAAAATAGGTATAGGAAACAAAATTATTCACTTGTTATAAAGTGTAACATACAGTGAATGTTGACTTAATGTAATGCATTGTTGCGTCTGTAAATATGTAACCAACTTAATTGTTAATTGTTTAGTAAGACAATAAGAACTAAACAGTGTTATTGTTGGAACCACATTATCATTTAAGTTTATGAACGGGGTGGGAGTCAATAAGCTTGTCTTCTTCCCACTCCTTTTCGAGCTAGAATGTTATTTATGTTTTCTTTTTTTATATCTTTTCTGGCTTTTGTGCCTGTGTTGTGTAGCTTGAAATAAAAAAATCAATCAATCAATAAAAAAAAAAAATCCGTTTTTTTAAATGCACCTCATAAATAGGGAAAACAATCAAAAACCACTGACAGAACAATCTTAACATTATTACAGTGGAAGCAGGTTTGATAGAAATGAGAAACATGATACATTTGAAGATGATATTTTGAGAATGATATTATTGTCATTGTTATTATGGTGATGATAATATATGTATAATAAATATGTGCGCTCGTAATGCATGTGTATGCATATATATGTATACATATGTGTGTATATGTATATCTAAAACACTATGACTATTTAAACAATAAGTAAATCAATTGAACGGTGACCAGAATGGTAATATAAGCAATGATAAAAAATAAGAGAAAACTATAAAACTAAGTAAATACACTCAGAAATCACAAACTTTTCTATTTTCGCTCTATGTTTTTCATACTTGTAAGTCTCATCAGATTTTCAACCTGTGACATGTAAAAGCTTCGAATTATCAATGCTGCTAATCAATAATTTGAAATTGGGGTGGGCGCTCATAAGCTTTCTTGCGTCGGCCTACTCCTTTTGAGTTATTATTTATTTTTATTTTTCTTGGTTTTGTGTGAACATGTAAATGTAATGATGTAAATATTGTAAATAATAGATCAAATAAATCAAATCAATCAAAAATGTTTTAACCCCGCCTTAATCGAGCACATTTTGTCCAGTTCAGCTGTACCCAAATCTAAAAGCTTCTCGACGATAGGTCATTTGAACGCCTCATTTGAAAGCTACAAAATTGATCTGAATGAAATATTGAAATACTCCTCGCAAAATAGGAATAATTATAGATTTCAGATTTTTCCATAATCGAGTTACATGTTTGACTTTCTTACTGTGATCCCATTCTAACAACTGCAGGAGTAGAATCAAAGTAAAGTGAAAGAATCTTGTTAGTGCAAAGAAACATGATGTTGTGGAGTAAAGTGCATGTTTCATAAAGGTTTAAAGGTTTAAAGGTTTAAAGGCTCTTACCTGGAAATGCGCCGCTGCCTGTGAAGAGAGAGAGAGAGACATCAGTCAGAGGGAGTTTATGAGAGAGCTTTGGTCACATGGTTCACAGAGAGAGGGAGGAGCAGAGACGATCAGCTGACCATGAAAAACTAAACTAGGAACAGGAAGAAACCACATCTCATCATGAATATTTAGAGGCTCAATGGGCTTCATCGATATCAACGCCACTGATCATTGTTATTGTTCAAATCCAATTCTTTATATCCGAGCAAAGAGCAGGAGATACATCGTCTACAAGAGAATAAAGAAATTGCTCTTTGGAAGAAATGCAAATGGAAATGGTAAAAAAACAAAATAGGGGGAAATGGGAAAATATGTGTAATATGTGTATTTGTAGTTTTATATAGGCTACAAAAGAAGGCTATTATAATTGTTCACAATGTCGGATATAGGGACCATACAAATATGCTGTTCTTAAAATCTAACACCATGAAACTTGATGACCTTATAAAATATAATACTTACAGATCTATAAAGCTGTAAACAACCAGCTCCCAAACAATATACAACAAATGTCTGGTAAAAGAGAGAGAAGTTACGATCTAAGGGGCACTCATAATCTGAAAGTGCAATATATTCATTCTACCCTAAAAAGTCACTATCACCCGGAGAGGTGTAAATCTGTGGAATAATCTAGAGGAATCCTTAAAAGGTGCTGATAGTCTACACAACAATTCAAAAAACAGTATAAGAGAAGTGTGTTTGAGAAATATGTTAAAGACATGTGACCTTGTTTGTATTAATTACAAGTAATTTTGTATAACTGTGAATCTGTTTAACCACATCATTGCTGATAGAACCAATGTCACCAATCTCTAAGTTTAAGTCGTTATGAATTATAGGAACTGAGAGAAATGATTAATCAAAGCTAATCACAATACTGTAATAGCCTGTTTACACTGGTCACTATTAAACATAATAGAGCCCCCCCCCCCCCCTTTTAACGGGTTCATAAATCTTGTCTTTTAATGCACCCCCCAGTATAGGGCTCAGAACTGCCTCACAACAATAACTAGTTAGGGCAGCAGGGTGAGGGCTTGCTGGTGGGGGCTACTGCCCTCTACCCACTGGCCATATTACACCCTGGCTTTTTAAGGCACCTCACTAAACAAGGCAAACAACAAAATAATAAAACAATCACAACCAATATTTTACAGTGGAAATGGGAATGACAATAATAATGGGTCGTGTTGATTATGTAATACTTATTATAACTAAATTAATAGTCAATTAATAGAATGGTGACTGGTGTTTATAAGTAATGATTGGAAACAGTTATTATGTGAACGGGAATGAGGAATAAGAAATAAAAAAGTACAAACTGTAAATAACAATAAGTAATTCAGGAATTTGTAAAGTGTTGTATTGTATGTAAACATGAGATGTTGTATTACTGTATCCAGAATGTAAATTAATCTTGAATATGTGTGTAGGCACTTATAAGCTTTCTTGCTTCGGCCTCAAACTCCTTTTGAGTTTTTTTTGTTGCTTTGTTTGTTTTCTGCACTGTAATATGTTGTTGTAAATAATCACTCAAATAAATCCAATCAATATCAATAATAAAAAGTGTTTTTCTGCCTGATTATCTTGAGAAACAAAGCGATGTAAAGGCAGATGTTTGCAGCACATTGTTACATCATATTTCTGATGCTTTGCAAAAACATCACTTCATCATCGTCATGGAGAAAGTCCCACAAATATTGAGATGTTTATTTGTGTCGATATGGTGCATATGACTCAAAGTGATTCATCTGCACTCTTTGCTTTCACTGTAATGATGTAATTTACTTTTGTAATCTAATGTAACTGTGAAGCATTTTAAAAACCGTGTGCATGAACTGTGCTCTTCAAATAACCTTGCTCCGGTTCTTTATCGAATCCAAATGCATAGTAATAGTCTTTATAAAAGTTGGATGCTTTGTGTAGATTAACATTTGAACAGGTCTGACAGAAACATCATACAAAACATTTACATTGTAAAATGATGACTCGTCCGGTTTGTTCTGTTCTCAAAGGCGCTGCTCTGAGGCTCTAACGTCATGGGCGCGACGTTATTGTCAACGTGAGACGATAATTACAGGGCGATCACTGCCTGAACAAAAAGCTGTACATTCCTCTCATGGTTCAGGGATTAAATATTTCAGACTGAGGTAGTTTATGTTAATTAAACACACTGGTTACATAAGAGAGTGCGTCACATTCAGTCGTTCAGCCTTCCTTTGTCTGCTCTGCATTTGTGACCATGATGAACTGAACCATTTGAAATCAGGCCCAAACCTGACGTGTCAATGAGAGTCAAACATCTGTAAAGGAGTTCCACTTCAGCTCGTGCCACTGGTTTTGCACATGAGCAAACTGACCTCCATAGTTTGGGACCGGCCAGAAATCAAAGTCTTAAAGGCGACGTGTTCTGCAAAAAGTAAATGTAAAAGCCTCTTGACCTGAGAGCTCACATAGGCCAGTGTAACGCCTCATTTGAAAGCTAAGTCCCACGTTTCTGTTGTTGCGTTTTCGGCACATTTCTGTCCCTGGACCAACAGCATCAAAACGTGGATCTAAAGTAGGGCCGAACGATATGGACAAAATTTCATATCTTGATATTCATGCCAGATATGTCGATCTCGATACGATATAACTATGGGTTATGTGCAATCCAAGTATTATTCAGAAAAATGAAAACATAATAACAAACAGTGCAGTTTTATTGATGAAAATCTATATCGTTTATATCTTGCTTTTTCAATATTAATATCTTGAATGTTCATATCTCGATATCGATACGATAACGATATATCTTTCAGCCCTAATCTAAAGATAGAAGATTGTTTTTCGGATCCTGCTGTCCATGCTTATTTTCTCACTGCAGTTGTGCAAACGTTCACCAGCCTTTCTGGATTATTAAAAATGTCCCCATGAGGCAGATGTTTCTTCAATGTCCAGGAGAAGCTCCATTTTCAAGTTTTGATTAGACTCATGGACCTGGACTGATGGGAGTAATGGTATTGTGCATGCGTTTTAAAAGTTACCATAGCTTACAGTAACTGTGAAATTCTACTTTCAAATTTGTCAATGGAAGGCAGTAGGCACGAGCTCTTTGCTGGTGCCTACTCCTTATGGGCGTCATACCTGTTCTTTGTTTTGTCATGTCACCTGCTGAATACTCAGCTGCTCAAAAATGTATCAAGAGTTGTGTAAAATAAAGTGTTACCAAAAAAAAAGATGAACGAATGACTGCAAGGCGGCTGGTTGTGCCATAGTTTTGTGTGTGGAATCAAATGCCAGAACAAAGCAGAATATGTTTCCTTTAAAGGGATATTTCAGGATTTTTGACATTGGGCCTCATTTCCTAGTTATCCAGAGTGTTGTTGATGTCTGGAGATATTTTTTTCTTAAATTCATGCAGTTCTTATATTTGAAGAGTCTAGTGGCGCTAGGCTAATGCAAGGCTAGTGCATTTCTATGGTATCAGTTAGCCTGCATTAAAAACAGTCTGACCCACTCCACAGTGCACCTGAGGTAAATCACTTATAACACCAGACTAACCATATAAATGTCTGTGTTAATAGAATCATTTAAAATAACTTATATTTGAGCAGCATCAGCTTCGTGGCTGTAAGCTAACGCAGCGGCGGAGTGATCTGCCAGAAAATAGTCCCTCAAAATGCAATAATTCATGTGATACAAGGTCAGTTATATTTCAAACATTATTCTATTAACACAGACATTTATATGGTTAGTCTGGTGTTATAAGTGATTTACCTCAGGTGCACTGTGGAGTGGGTCAGACTGTTTTTAATGCAGGCTAACTGATACCATAGACATGCTTTAGCCTTGCCCTAGCCTAGCGCCACTAGACTCTTCAAAGGTCCTATATCATGCAAAATCGACTTTTTGGAGCTTTTAGCCATGTTGTTTTGCTATTTCCTTATCAAAAACACCCCCAGAGCGGTTTTTGGCTTCATTCACGCAGTTCTAAGTAATCCTCCTGAATCCTGCTCTCTGAGCAGCTGCTCCGCCCTCTCCTGGTAAACGACTGAGCTGTTCAGTTGTGTCGTCACAGCGGAACGGAAGTGCTCTACGTCTGTAATGTAATGCCTTACGGCCTGATTTTTATTTATAAAACGGCTTTTTTTTTTTTTTAAAAAAAAAAAAAAAAAAAAAAAATCAGCAACCCTCCGAAGCGTCTGTGCTGTCCCACGACGCTAATCAAGCGCACCCACGGCTGGAGGAGCCATGGATCCGAGCATAAGTGTTGTTTTTGAAGACTGAGCTCTTTCTAACCTACTCTGGACACGCCTGCTCTTTTTTCTTACCGATAATGTCACGGATGCGCGTTTGGCTACGAGAGGAACAGGACTATTCAACCTTCCTAAAGAAGAGTGCACTCGCCAGAAGTTGGAATTTCTTTCCGGGATTAAGCTAGCTACTATATCAATCAACCTGATGGATGCTTGGTGAACCTTGGCCAGAATCAAAGTGGATTAACTTTTATAACTTTTATAACCAACGCGATCTCATGGGAGTCCAAACTGAGCGGTGAGTCAATCAAAACGCATGTTAGCGTGTGTGTGTTAGCATGTGTGTTAGCCATTTATGAAACTGTGTTGCACATGTCAACTCCTTATAACTGCATTATGTGAAGTAACTTCACTTTTGCAGCGATATTTATATTTATAATACTGCAAATGTGGAATGAGCAGAGAGAGGGGCGGAGTTAACTGAATCGAAGCGTCTTATCTTCCGGGTAGGGAAAATACCCCCCAAAAATACTTATATTTCTCTCAAAAATGAGTACTCCATAGTGATAGAGGTACAATATATCATATATATGCCTATACTTTACTTTGGAATGGCTAAAATAGCATGATACAGATCCTTTAAAATATAAGAACTGCATGAATTTAAGAAAAAAATATCTCCAGACATCAACAACACTCTGGATAACTAGGAAATGAGGCCCAATGTCAAACATCCTGAAATATCCCTTTAAGTGTGTCTCGTTTGTTTCTCCTGATGTTTTCTGCGTTGTGATGTTTCTGTGACACTGACCCTCTGACGCCGAGGCGCACGGCGGACGAGGCGCGCTCTCTCCTGGAGTTCCTCCGGACGATGGGCGTCTCCTCGATCCTGAAGCGACAGAGACGTCAGCCTCGTCTCACTCTGTCTGCGAGCGACTCACGCTTTACTCACACTTTACGAGTTCTCCGACGACACACGAGCAGCGCGGAGACGCCGACGAGGACCGCGATGAGGAAGAGGCCGGCGCTGACGCCCTCCACGACTCCGCTCAGAGGCTCTGGAGTCAAACATACAGGAAACATACTCAAACTGAAATAACTGCACTCAGAGGCTCTGGACTCAAACATACAGGAAACATACTCAAACTGAAATAACTCCACTCAGAGGCTCTGGATTCAAACATACAGGAAACATACTCAAACTGAAATAACTCCACTCAGAGGCTCTGGAGTCAAACATACAGGAAACATACTCAAACAGACATAACTCCACTCAGAGGCTCTGGAGTCAAACATACAGGAAACATACTCAAACTGAAATAACTCCACTCAGAGGCTCTGGATTCAAACATACAGAAAACATACTCAAACAGACATAACTCCGCTCAGAGGCTCTGGATTCAAACATACAGGAAACATACTCAAACTGAAATAACTGCACTCAGAGGCTCTGGACTCAAACATACAGGAAACATACTCAAACTGAAATAACTCCACTCAGAGGCTCTGGATTCAAACATACAGGAAACATACTCAAACTGAAATAACTCCACTCAGAGGCTCTGGAGTCAAACATACAGGAAACATACTCAAACAGACATAACTCCACTCAGAGGCTCTGGAGTCAAACATACAGGAAACATACTCAAACTGAAATAACTCCACTCAGAGGCTCTGGATTCAAACATACAGAAAACATACTCAAACAGACATAACTCCGCTCAGAGGCTCTGGATTCAAACATACAGGAAACATACTCAAACTGAAATAACTCCACTCAGAGGCTCTGGAGTCAAACATACAGGAAACATACTCAAACAGAAATAACTCCACTCAGAGGCTCTGGATTCAAACATACAGGAAACATACTCAAACTGAAATAACTCCACTTAGAGGCTCTGGACTCAAACATACAGGAAACATACTCAAACAGAAATAACTCCACTTAGAGGCTCTGGACTCAAACATACAGGAAACATACTCAAACAGAAATAACTCCACTTAGAGGCTCTGGACTCAAACATACAGGAAACATACTCAAACAGAAATAACTCCACTTAGAGGCTCTGGACTCAAACATACAGGAAACATACTCAAACAGACATAACTCCACTCAGAGGCTCTGGATTCAAACATACAGGAAACATACTCAAACAGAAATAACTCCACTTAGAGGCTCTGGACTCAAACATACAGGAAACATACTCAAACTGAAATAACTCCACTTAGAGGCTCTGGACTCAAACATACAGGAAACATAAAAAAAAAAAAACATACTCAAACAGAAATAACTCCACTCAGAGGCTCTGGATTCAAACATACAGGAAACATACTCAAACAGAAATAACTCCACTCAGAGGCTCTGGATTCAAACATACAGGAAACATACTCAAACAGACATAACTCCACTCAGAGGCTCTGGATTCAAACATACAGGAAACATACTCAAACAGAAATAACTCCACTCAGAGGCTCTGGATTCAAACATACAGGAAACATACTCAAACAGAAATAACTCCACTCAGAGGCTCTGGACTCAAACATACAGGAAACATACTCAAACTGAAATAACTCCACTCAGAGGCTCTGGACTCAAACATACAGGAAAAACCAAACAAAATAACTCCACTCAGAGGCTCTGGATTCAAACATACAGGAAACATACTCAAACAGAAATAACTCCACTCAGAGGCTCTGGATTCAAACATACAGGAAACATACTCAAACAGACATAACTCCACTCAGAGGCTCTGGATTCAAACATACAGGAACATACTCAAACAGAAATAACTCCACTCAGAGGCTCTGGATTCAAACATACAGGAAACATACTCAAACAGAAATAACTCCACTCAGAGGCTCTGGATTCAAACATACAGGAAACATACTCAAACAGACATAACTCCACTTAGAGGCTCTGGATTCAAACATACAGGAAACATACTCAAACAGAAAAAACTCCGCTCAGAGGCTCTGGAGTCAAACACACAGGAAACGGTTGAACTGGAGTGACGGTCCCACAGACTGTGAAGAACTGGCTATTCTACAGCAGTGGTTCCCAACCTTTATTGTCTTGCGAACTCCTTGGATCTTTCAGTGGTCGTCAATGTTGCAGTCAAAAAAACAAACTACAATTCTCCCAAAGCAACACATTTTACTGAAAAATATAGCTTTTCCTATAAAAAATTATGTTAAATTTCCCCCTTTTTTCAATCTGAGTTCTGAGTTTTTCAATAGTTCCAAGTACCCCCTGCTAGGTCCTCGAGTACCCCCAGGGGTCCCCGTACCCCTGGTTGGGAAACACTGCTCTACAGTATACGGGCTGGTCGACTTGCTCTTTGTGTGACCTGATTTGGCAAACCTCGTCAGTAGAGGATGATGTCGGTGATGTCGGTACAGCTACAATATGCTCAAGACTGTATGAGAAGTGAGAAGTAGGATTTATCAATATGAACAGTGTAGATGTCCTTCAGACTTGCAGTGTAGAGATGGAGGCCGGACTATATAAGATTTTATAGAGCTTCCAGAACAGTGGACAAAGCTCACAACATGTAGTTGACAGTTATTGGTTTGGCTTATTTTCTTTCTGTGTGACTGAAGGAGAAAGAGGGACGGACTCACCGGCCTCAGTGACCACGGGCCGAGACAGGAAGGTATCGGTGAACAGGGCGGCTCCTCCTCCAGCTCCGTCCTCCTCCCACAGCTGCGTGAACGCTCGGATACTGATCCTGAGGAAACACCACGACCAACGTCAGAGAAATAACAGCCCAAACTCTCTCTTCAACTGGCCCGTTCTACACCCTGGCTTTTTAATGCACCTCACTATGCAGGGCTTACATCACACTTCACAAATAACTCAATTAAACAAATATAATAATAATGATAATTAAACCCAAATTAAATTATATTGAGGATGGTAATGACAACTGGGAAGTAGCAAGATCTCAGAATATAATATGTATTAATGCACCTTTATAACATAAAAGTAGCACATTCTTTTGTTCTTTATTTTGCTGTTGTTTTTATTTTATTCTTGTTCATCATTTATTGTTACTTTGCCCTATGTTCCTTTGTTTATGATTTGCTCCTTGTAAATATTAAATGTAATGTTATTATTTTTATTTTGGGGTGGGCGCTTATAAGCCTTTGGCTTCAGCCCACTCCCTTTGAGCAGGTTAACTGCTCAAACAAATAAATAAACTAAACTAAACTCTTTACCAGGTTTATTATCTGAGATTTATCCAGGAAGTGACTCCAACATGTCTGTGTGGCTCCCTGGTCTTTCCCACGCTTATTCATTCACAAATACTGACATGTTTGGTATCCACGTGTAGCAGGAAAGGCTGTGACGAGATGACGCTGTAATCCAAATATGGTCATTTCCTTTGTGGGAGACAGTTTGGAGCGTTACCTGTAGGGCGTGTAGAGCGTTACCTGTAGGGTGTCGTTACCTGTAGGCGTGTAGAGCGTTACCTGTAGGCCGTGTAGAGCGTTACCTGTAGGCCGTGTAGAGCGTTACCTGTAGGCTGTGTAGAGCGTTACCTGTAGGCCGTGTAGAGCGTTACCTGTAGGCCGTGTAGAGCGTTACCTGTAGGCGTGTAGAGCGTTACCTGTAGGCCGTGTAGAGCGTTACCTGTAGGCCGTGTAGAGCGTTACCTGTAGGCCGTGTAGGGCGTTACCTGTAGGCCGTGCAGAGCGTTACCTGTAGGGCGTGTAGGGCGTTACCTGTAGGCCGTGTAGAGCGTTACCTGTAGGCCGTGTAGAGCGTTACCTGTAGGCCGTGTAGGGCGTTACCTGTAGGCCGTGTAGGCGTTACCTGTAGGCGTGAGGCGTTACCTGTAGGCGTGTAGGGCGTTACCTGTAGGGCGTGTAGGGCGTTACCTGTAGGGCGTGTAGGGCGTTACCTGTAGGGCGTGTAGGGCGTTACCTGTAGGCCGTGTAGGGCGTTACCTGTAGGCTGTGTAGAGCGTTACCTGTAGGGCGTGTAGAGCGTTACCTGTAGGCCGTGTAGGGTCTGAGCGGCCCGTCGCAGAAGCTCTCCTCGTCTCCGCAGGCTCCTCCCAGCAGACTCATCCCGGAGCCCAGGCTGACCTCCAGAGGGTCCGGGCTCTGGGAGCACACGCTGGGGAAGAAGCCCGTCTGATACGAGCGCACTGAGCTGTTGGACATGTAGTCCCTGTAGGAGGCCAGAGGGTGGCGCTGCTCCGGCTGCTCGTTGGACTCGTCTGAGGGAAGAGAGGGAATGATCTAACCCTTACAGTGTCCACATTATCTTCATGTGTGACGAACCTTCAGACTCTGAAACCACCACCGTGAAGAACCTCACGGCTCCGTTCACGTCGCTGAACCAGCTGCAGTTGAACCGGAACGAAATGGACGACTTGGTGACGGCGCTCGTGTCACTGACCCGAGTGGAGGGCGGAGGGACGGGAGGACCTGAGGGACAAAATACAGCTGAGAAATGGAACCAGGAGACCATGAAGGTGAAGACATAAAGTGGTTAATGTCGAGGTTTTTAGCTGGTTTTCTCCTGATCAAGTTGTTCAAAAACTGTAATCTGTATCAGCTCTCCAGGATCAGGTAATCCGTCTTATTGTGTATCTGGATCCCCCTGATCCAGATACACAGGTTTAAAATGACCAGTGCTCTGAATGGGACATAATCACAATGTAAAGAACAACAGGCAGAAGAGCCAACATGGGCTCACTTTAACTGTTAGACCGACTGGACGTGTGGTCAGGGATGCACTTGTTAGACATTATGTTTGACAGGTTCATCTCTGAGGATTGTTTTGTTATAATATTCATTATTATAAAGAGATGAATGACAGAAATACTGAATCTATCATTTATGTTTGTTATTCAAATCTGTTTGGGGGTTTATTTCATGGGGACAAGATCATTTTATTTTGACTTAACTTGACTAAACTGAAAGGCTTATTTTGTAGCCTAAGTCTACTTTATCTTCATCACTGTAACAGTTGAACAAATCTAAATAATTATAAATAATTAAATAATAAATATAAATAAAAGTATAAACACAAATTCATACAAATTGAACTCCTCCCCTGTTGGATCAGGATCCTGTTATTTTGGTTCAGAGTTATCCAGATCCTACTGAAATGTTTTGAACTATATAAAACAACACGAGGCACGAAGAGCCCCACAGCTGCACTACAGGAAACAAGGAAGGGACAAAGGAGGAGGTATTCGGGCAAGACTCACAGCTAAGCCTCTATCCCTACTGGTGTGGGGGCTCTTGGTGCCTCTTCAGTGTTTCAGGAGGAGGAATGTTTCTTAAATGTCTTTAGTTCCTTTAAAAAGCTGCTTCTTCAGGACCTTCATGGACTCTCAAAGTAAAAATCCACTGAACTAAAGCCTCCAGTAAAACAATGTGGAACAGAAACTACAGATGCAGCTCGCAGAAAAAGGCAAAAAACTCAGAGAGGGAGGTTGCCTCTTGTTTACACATCGCTAAAGAAATTAGTTTCCACAAAAGATGTGGAAAAGTATTTTTCTGTCAGAGCGACGGAGGAAAGTAAAGTTAGATGTTTGCAGCATCGCTTCATCATCGTTATCGATAAGTCCACACAAATATTGAGATATTCAGTATCGCCCAGACCTCAGAAGTACTCACGGTCCTTCATTTTCATGGTGTGTGGTACTCGTGTGTGGTACTCACGGTTTATCATGGTTCAGTGTGTGGTATTTGTAAGTGGTCCTCATGTATGTAAGTGGTACTGGTGTGTGTGGGACTCGTGTGTGGTACTGGTGTGTGTGGTACTGGTGTGTGGTACTGGTGTGTGGTACTGGTGTGTGTGGTACTGGTGTGTGGTACTGGTGTGTGGTACTCGTGTGTGGTACTGGTGTGTGTGGGACTCGTGTGTGGGACTCACGGTCGATCATGGTGAGCACGCTGTCCTGGGCCTTCTCGCTCGTCATGGTTCGGTATGTGGTACTCGTGTGTGGTACTGGTGTGTGGTACTGGTGTGTGGTACTGGTGTGTGTGGTACTTGTGTGTGTGGTACTCGTGTGTGGTACTGGTGTGTGGTACTCGTGTGTGTGACTCACGGTCGATCATGGTGAGCACGCTGTCCTGGGCCTTCTCGCTCGTCATGCGGTCAGAGATGACCTGCACAGACACCGTGTAGCGCTTGTGCGGCTCCAGGCTGGTGATGAGGTACAGGCTGGACTCGGGGCCGGTTCTCCGGGAGTACACGAGGACCTGCGCCTCCTGGAGCACGCACTCCACCGTGTAGGAGTCGTACTCGGCCTCCGGGGGCGCCCACGAGCAGGAGATGGAGGTGGAGCTCTGCGGGCGGCAGTGCAGGCCGTGGACCCGCGCCGGACCTGGAGGACGAGGAAACTGTTCAACCACACGGGAGTCAACGAGCAGGATGATACTGTAGCGTGTTGTTACTCACGTGTGCGGATGCTGTAGCGTGTTGTTACTCACGTGTGCGGATGCTGTAGCGTGTTGTTACTCACGTGTGCGGATGCTGCTGCTGACCGCGGCGCTGTACGCTCGCTCTCCCGCGGCGCCGCTCACCGTGCGCAGGCTGAAGCGATACAGTCGTCCCGGGAACAGCCCGCGGACGATCCTGCTGCCGGCCGTCCTGGCGTGATACGGGTTAATGACCGACAGCTCGTCCCGCGGCGCCCACTGCAGCTCGAAGTCGTCGTAGTCGGAGAGAGCCGGCGCCGACCAGGTCACCTCCACTGACGAGTTGGTGATTCCAGCGAAGAGCAGCGAGGACGGCGGCAGAGGAGCTGAGGGTCAGACACGTTTAAGGCTTTTAATGAGGATTTAATGTCTCATAAAAACTACAAACTAAACATCTGTGCATTTATAGATTCTTTACATGTTAAAGGGATGTTTCAGGATTTTTGACATTGGGCCTCATTTCCTAGTTATCCAGAGTGTTGTTGATGTCTGGAGATATTTTTTTCTTAAATTCATGCAGTTCTTATATTTGAAGAGTCTAGTGGCGCTAGGCTAGGGCAAGGCTAAAGCATTTCTATGGTATCAGTTAGCCTGCATTAAAAACAGTGTGACCCACTCCACAGTGCACCTGAGGTAAATCACTTATAACACCAGACTAACCATATAAATGTCTGTGTTAATAGAATAATGTTTGAAATATAACTGACCTTGTATCACATGAATTACCGCATTTTGAGGGACTATTTTCTCGCAGATCACTCCGCCGCTGCGTTAGCTTACAGCCACGAAGCTGATGCTGCTTATTTTAAATGATTCTATTAACACAGACATTTATATGGTTAGTCTGGTGTTATAAGTGATTTACCTCAGGTGCACTGTGGAGTGGGTCAGACTGTTTTTAATGCAGGCTAACTGATACCATAGACATGCTTTAGCCTTGCCCTAGCCTAGCGCCACTAGACTCTTCAAATATAAGAACTACATGTATTTAAGAAAACAATATCTCCAGACATCAACAACACTGGATAACTAGGAAATGAGGCCCAATGTCAAAAATCCTGAAATATCCCTTTAAGGAGAACATTGCGTGTTTTCGCCTCTCGTCTCGTCTTCTTCTCTGACTGCACATTTTAATTGAACTTCTCAGAGCTGCTGTTACGACTCTCCTCCCTCAGCGCCCCCTGTCCCGTGTCCCGTGTGTCCGTGTGTCCCTGTCATACCGGTCCTGCCCCGCGTGGTGGCGCTGTTGCGTAGCTCTCCGCTGCAGCTCGTGACCACGGCCGTGTAGCTCCTCCCGGGGACCAGGCCTCTGAAGGTGAAGTGGGTCAGTCCCGGCCCGGCCTCCTCCTCGGCCCGCACCGTCCCGTCCGGGTTCCGCAGGGTCAGACTGAAGCCGCTCACGTCGCCCTCGGGCCGCGCCCACGACACGGCCAGGGCGTCCGACAGGTTCCCGCCGCGGGCCGTCAGCGAGCGTACGGCGGCCGGGACTGAGGAGAGAGGAGAGTTCAAAAAGGCTACACGACTTCAAACTGAGACTGCGCGATTTTACTAAAACATTTCAAAACAATACGTTCATTTAAATAAAAAACTCAATCAGAAGCAACTTTTATCGACTCATATTGAATCATCTTCTAAGATCATGTCAAATAATGCAAATTGTAAGGTCTATATCAGGGGTGCCCAAAGTGGGGCCCGCGGGCCAAATTTGGCCTGCCGGAACAATTACGTTGGCACGCCAGAGAGTGACCTACTTTTGCGCCGCAACTGGTTAATACTGTACTAACTCTCTCCAATTCATTCTCAATGGTAAATAAGGATGCAGTACACTTTTTGTCCACCATCGTCAAATTGGGGGCGCTGTTTCCCTCCTTTCGCAAAGTTAAGGAAACACTGTTGTGGTGTCTTGGTGTTTATCAACTTTCCCAGTTTTCCAACTTTTATTGCAAAGTTTGTTGACATCAACAAAGGTTTGAATTTATGCTGAACTGAGACTTTAAAAATGATCTAATATGGCATTTTCTTTAAATTAACAAATGAATGAGGTAAAGTCACTGTAGGTGCTGCAGATACAGGTGTTGTTGTTTTATATTTTGCACTATGTTGCTACAATTGTTGATTTTTTCTACTAAAACTAGGCTTTTGCCATAGTTAACATTTGTTTTAATGCAGCATGATATTTGCATAGATAGAATCAAATGCAAATGTATACCAAAAAATAAATAAAGTTATTGTTTGCAGTTATGTGTTTCACACTGTGTTTGGCCCGCGGTCCAAAGGCACTTTTTCATTTTGGCCCTCGGAGACAAAAACTTTGGGCAGCCCTGGTCTATATCACTGATTGATTGTATTGGTTAAACAGTAATTGTAATAGGAAAAGTAACTCATAATCAGGTACACGCTTGTGGTTGTACTTTTTTTCCCCATATTCTTATGGTAATTTTAACAATATAATGTGAATTGTTACAGTTGTTATTGAGTTCCCAATGGGAATACAAATGTGAAATGCACGAGTACTGAATATGGGGTAGGCGCACATAAACTCCAGCTTCAGCCGACTCCTTTTGAGCTTTCATTGTGTAATGATATGACGCTTGTAAATAGGGGCGGGAACCTCCGGGTACCTCATGATTCGATACGATACGCGATACATGGCGATAACGATTATCTCACGATACGCCGATACTGCGATAATCGATATATTGCACAAAATAATCTACGATACATCACGATAAAAACTATCATTAAAAGTAATTTATTTGCGTGACAGTGTTTGGTCCAAGTGCTTAAAACTGTGGTGCTGCCCCTGCTGGTCTGACTGAATTCTTGATCATTATTGGCCTCTGACTGTGAAAGCAGTGGAGCACTGCTGCCTCATTAATATGCATGACATTGCTCATTAATATACATGACGTCATCAAAGTATCAATATCGGAATAGAAAGTGTATCTGTATCGTATCGTCCCGCAAAATATCGCGATATATCGGAAAATCGATATATTGTCACACTCCTAGTTGTAACTAAATCAATGTAAACAGCTCAAATAAATAAATAAATAAGATGCAGATGAAGATCTCAGTGATTTGGCAGTTAGGGTTTATACAGAAAGATGCAAGGCAAATGTAATGCTTTTTATGCCCAAATACTATATTTTAATACCACAAACACATAAAAAAAATCTGTGCATATTTCATTTCTTAAGATTTGCCAACATTTCATCAAACAGAGGAAAGAGAATTGGACAAAACTGGAAACATTTGAGCGTTTTTTGTGTGTGGTCAATTTCAGCAAAACTGCAGCAGTTTTAGAACTTATACAGTAAAAATGGCTGAGCAATGTCATACGTTAGATTTAATGGCAGTTTAAATCCAGTGTAATGCTTTTTAATGCCCTGACAGTGGCTTCTTGTGTTGTTTGTTTACTTGCAGCTGTTCAATAATTGTTACTGTTTTTAAATCAAACGTCTGCAGCCGATGATGGAGTTTTGTAGATCGTGAGACCGAAATATCCCCGAATCATTCAGAGCTGATCTCCTGCTGCTGTCGCGAACGTTAAAGTGCGTTCGAGACTCGCTGAATCATAAATCAGGCCTAAAGCTAAAGCTCAGCCTGAACATTTACAGATTAAAGAAGTCACAAAGAGCTGATACACAACACAGCCACCAGGGGGAGCTGTTTCCTCCATAATGAGCTCTGAGGGAGCGATCCATAAACTGGCTCTTATTGTTTCCATTCAAATTAAAATAACGTTTGATGTGTTCGTGAGTGAGACCGGACAGGGGGAAAAATACAGGCAAAAATATTAGTACAGTAATACAAAACTGAGGGGGAAAAAAAGTGAAAATGCACCGCAAAAAGTCATCCTGAGAAAATAAATACATTTGTCCTTGATTTGTGAGTATAATTTCAAGAAATCTGTCCACAGCAAGATATTTACACTTAAATTTAGATGAAATAAATCACCGCAGTCGTAAAACCTCTTAACCCCCACCTGAACCGACCACATTTTCTGCAGTTTGGCAAAAATGAGACAAAACTGGGACGAAAACGCGATGGAAAAAGTGTCAAAAAAAGCAACAAAAGACCAACAAAAAAGAGTGACAAGTGACAGAAAAGTCAAAAAAAAAAATGGAGAATCAGTTTAGATCGATTTGTAGCTTTCAAATGTAGCTGACCGATATGATGTAAGCTTTTAGATTGGGTGAAGCTGAACTGGAGAAAATGCCCTTGGGTACGGCGGTTAAAGGATATTTCAGGATTTTTGACATTGGGCCTCATTTCCTAGTTATCCAGAGTGTTGTTGATGTCTGGAGATTTTTATTTCTTAAATTCATGCAGTTCTTATATTTGAAGAGTCTAGTGGCGCTAGGCTAGGGCAAGGCTAAAGCATTTCTATGGTATCAGTTAGCCTGCATTAAAAACAGTCTGACCCACTCCACAGTGCACCTGAGGTAAATCACTTATAACACCAGACTAACCATATAAATGTCTGTGTTAATAGAATCATTTAAAATAACTTATATTTGAGCAGCATCAGCTTCGTGGCTGTAAGCTAACGCAGCGGCGGAGTGATCTGCGAGAAAATAGTCCCTCAAAATGCGGTAATTCATGTAATACAAGGTCAGTTATATTCAAACATTATTCTATTAACACAGACATTTATATGGTTAGTCTGGTGTTATAAGTGATTTACCTCAGGTGCACTGTGGAGTGGGTCACACTGTTTTTAATGCAGGCTAACTGATACCATAGAAATGCTTTAGCCTTGCCCTAGCCTAGCACCACTAGACTCTTCAAATATAAGAACTGCATGAATTTAAGAAAAAAATATCTCCAGACATCAACAACACTCTGGATAACTAGGTAATGAGGCCCAATGTCAAAAATCCTGAAATATCCCTTTAAGAGGTTAACGCCAGCCCTACACATATGTTCCAGTAGAGGGCGCTGTTCTCACCGGTTCTCGCCCACAGCGCTGTGTCGTTGCTCGTGTCTCCGCTCCGTGTCACCAGCACCAGCCGGTACATGGCCCCGGGTCGGAGGCTGAGGAAGGTGCAGAGGAGGACGGTGGGGCTTCCTCTGCGTCGCTCCTGCAGAGAGTCGTCCCATCGGTACAGGAACAGGTCGAAGCCATCGAACTCCCCCGCCGGCGCCGACCACGAGAACGACAGCGAGGAGGAGGAGTTAGAGCGCAGGGCGAGGTCTGAGGCGGCGGCCGGGCCTGAAGAGAGATCCAGGAACAACTTTACTTTACAGAAACACATTTCAGAGCTAAGACACTTGTTTTATTTTATTGCTGTAAGTCGAGGTTTCTCAGGAAGATCTAGCATTTTCTTTCCTTCTGTGACTTAAAGGAAAACTCGCCCTCAAATCCACTTTTATTTGCTGATAAACTGTATAAATGAGTGTCCAATAGTATTGTCTACATATCCTACAGAATTCTGTCACTTTAGTGCAAATTGGCCCGAATGATCCTGGAGCTCTGTTGTCGGGGGCTTCGTGCCCCTGGTAGGGTCTCCCAGGGCAAACAGGTCCTAGGTGACGGGTCAGACAAAGAGCGGTTCAGAAGCCCCTTATGAGAGACCAACAGGCCCGGTTAGAACCATGAGGCCGTCCTTCTGTGGACCCACCACCTGCAGGAGGCGCTATAGGGCTGGTGCAGCTCCAACAGCTGCCCCCACGACCCGGCAACGGACAAGTGGAAGAAGATGGATGGATGGATGGTGCAAATTAGTTGAAAGATCAACTTTATGCCTAAAACCGTCAGTGAGGCGCCATCTACAGGCGATCTGTCTGTACTGCATTTGATTTTTTAATTTGACGCCACTATTTGCGCAGGCGTTTGAGATGATGTCAGATGCCGCTCTGGCTCTGGCCCAGTCTCGCTCACGCCCCTGTAGCGAGTTGGAGAAGGAGCGAGAGAGTATTTTCATCAATTGTCAGGTGTTATAGCGTTGTTGTTGAATATTGTAGTTTTAGTCATTAGTTGCTTTATTGCTAGATTAGTTGAATTTAGTTTAGGATATTTGTTAGTATTGGTTTTAGTGTTCAATATCGTGTGTAATTTTAGTGTATATTGTTTATTGTACTGTATTGTATTGTAATCGCTGGAACTCCAGGCTCGGACTTTGTTTACGAGTTGAAGTAAATAAAAGTCAGATGACTCAGGCCTGTCAATCACAGACCCAGACCCCTCCCACCCTTCACCCCTCCCACCCGCCCTTTAGTCCTCCAGGAAACGCCCCTTTTCTGTTGAGATTTTCAAATCTGAGGCTGAGGCTCTGGAAAGGGGATTATGAACTCTTTAAAGAGTAACTAAACGGGCCAAAGCCTTTCTCCACCCACAAACAAAAGTCAAAAATTGCTGTGAAAGAGGCGTCTCTGAAGTTTGGGGGTGACATGCGGGGGGTGAGTGTGTGGACCTCGACATTTGCATTGGCACAATCACAGCAGACTGATTACATGGGAGGGGCTTGGTTATAAACCACAGGTACAGGGGCAGGACAATGGCAGCACCTGATGACGTTCTGAGACAGGAAATTCTAATTTAGTAGCAGAGTTTACCCTGAAGGGGCGCAACCCATTCGTTTTCAGGCCAAAGTTAGGATTTAACACATGTTAAATGTGTTAAATTTAACATGTGTTAAATAATGTATATCTATAATAATGTCAGGGACCAGTGGACAACACTATGAGACACCCATTGAGACAGTTTATCAGTAAAAAAAACTTGATTTGGTGTTTAGTTACTCTTTAAGAACCGATAAACTTTGCTTAATGTTATTTAATAAAATGCAGAAACGTCAAATGTTTGCAGACAGTGTTAAATAGTATGAAACAAATGTAAATATACGTGTTTACAAGAGGGAAATTGACAAATATAGCCAATCTGTGCTACAGTCGACATAAGCTCAGTCAGTATTTAGAAAAAAGTCATGAAATTATAAAAGGCGTCTCACAGGTGCGTCGCTAATATAAACCGTACTGAACCAGGCAGTAAAGGCGTCTCACAGGTGCGTCGCTAATATGAACCGTACTGAACCAGGCAGTAAAGCGTCTCACAGGTGCGTCGCTAATATAACCGACGAACCAGGCAGTAAAGGCGTTCACAGGTGCGGCTAATAGAACCGTACTGAACCAGGCAGTAAAGGCGTCTCACAGGTGCGTCGCTAATATAAACCGTACTGAACCAGGCAGTAAAGGCGTCTCACAGGTGCGTCGCTAATATAACCGTACTGAACCAGGCAGTAAAGGCGTCTCACAGGTGCGTCGCTAATATAACCGTACTGAACCAGGCAGTAAGGCGTCTCACAGGTGCGTCGCTAATATGAACCGTACTGAACCAGGCAGTAAAGGCGTCTCACAGGTGCGTCGCTAATATGAACCGTACTAACAGGCAGTAAAGGCGTCTCACAGGTGCGTCGCTAAATAACCGTACTGAACCAGGCAGTAAAGGCGTCTCACAGGTGCGTCGCTAATATGAACCGTACTGAACCAGGCAGTAAAGGCGTCTCACAGGTGCGTCGCTAATATGAACGTACTGAACCAGGCAGTAAGGCGTTCACAGGTGCGTCGCTAATATGAACCGTACTGAACCAGCAGTAAAGGCGTCTCACAGGTGCGTCGCTAATGTAAACCGTACTGAACCAGGCAGTAAAGGCGTCTCACAGGTGCGTCGCTATATGAACCGTACTGAACCAGGCAGTAAAGGCGTCTCACAGGTGCGTCGCTAATATGAACCGTACTGAACCAGGCAGTAAAGGCGTCTCACAGGTGCGTCGCTAATATGAACCGTACTGAACCAGGCAGTAAAGGCGTCTCACAGTGCGTCGCTAATAAACCGTAAAAACGAACCAGGCAGTAAAGGCGTCTCACAGGTGCGTCGCTAATATGAACCGTACTGAACCAGGCAGTAAAGGCGTCTCACAGGTGCGTCGCTAATGTAAACCGTACTGAACCAGGCAGTAAAGGCGTCTCACAGGTGCGTCACTAATATGAACCGTACTGAACCAGGCAGTAAAGGCGTCTCACAGGTGCGTCGCTAATATAAACCGTACTGAACCAGGCAGTAAAGGCGTCTCACAGGTGCGTCGCTAATATGAACCGTACTGAACCAGGCAGTAAAGGCGTCTCACAGGTGCGTCGCTAATGTAAACCGTACTGAACCAGGCAGTAAAGGCGTCTCACAGGTGCGTCGCTAATATGAACCGTACTGAACCAGGCAGTAAAGGCGTCTCACAGGTGCGTCGCTAATGTAAACCGTACTGAACCAGGCAGTAAAGGCGTCTCACAGGTGCGTCGCTAATATGAACCGTACTGAACCAGGCAGTAAAGGCGTGTCACAGGTGCGTCGCTAATATGAACCGTACTGAACCAGGCAGTAAAGGCGTCTCACAGGTGCGTCGCTCATATGAACCGTACTGAACCAGGCAGTAAAGGCGTCTCACAGGTGCGTCGCTTGGCGCTGCGTCCGGCGCTCAGCACTCCTCCGCTCTCCGTCTGCACCAGGACGCTGTAGCTCTTCCCGGGGTCAGGCCTTCGAAGCGGTGCTGCGTTCGAGTTCGCGGCTCGCTGGCGTTGGTCACGGCGCCGCCCCTGTCGTCCGTCACCGTGAGGTAATACCCGTCGGCCACGCCCAGCGCCCGCTCCCAGCTCAGCTCCAGGCAGCTGCAGGAGCGCGGAGCCGACACCTGCAGCCCGCTCACGCTGGACGGGACTGCGAGGACAGAGACATAAAGTCATAAAGGCATAAAAGCAGTGAGAAATATCTTTGATCAGCAGGAGAGTCAATCATCTGCAATGGAAGAAGAAAAAACATCTTCTTGCACTTATAATTTATTTAAATTTAATCCAAAAGGCGACACTAAAGTTTCCAACTTTGACACGGACTAAATTCTTTATTAGTTTATTTGACAGGGACAGTTCACATTAATGAACATTTTTGTAAATGTGTCAGTATTTGCTGCAAAGCTAGTTTTCAACTGTTGTCCCTGGGCCAGGTGTATAACGCCAACAACCAGTGACGTGTGGTCAGGGGAGGCATCACCAGTCATCATGGAAAAAAACAAAAATTAAAAAATACAATAAACTTTATCAAAACAAGTCCCTTCTCTTAAGATGAGGGATTTCTATGATTTTAATCAATCTCGTGGTTGCAAGTCCCGGTCAAGTCCACTATATTATCTTTTAATTTTTATTTGCAATATCGTGAGAAAGTATTTTATGTTTAAATGTGTTGCTATTGAATGCTATACCAGAGACGGCAAGTTGCATTTTTTTCCTGCAGTTTTGTTTACTTATTATTTATTGGTTTACTTGGAGTCAATAGCATGAGCCTCACCAGCAACAAACCTCACCGCACGTCACTGCCAACAACAATTATAAAACAATTTAAAAGTTGAGGCTACGCTTACATAACACATGTTGATACAATTCATACATTAATAACATCTGAATGTTCGTTCTGTGACTTGCACAATATGGAGATGTAGGTGCCAGGGCAGGTCATACAGTTCAAACATCCTTTATAAAGATAAATATGTACAATTATTATTTACAAAGCAACATCTGTGCAGAGGATCCTGACACTCGGCTCAGTCCTGCAGCAGGAGGTCTGTATAGGGTCTAATGAGCACAGCGTTGATTTGATTTCAACCAGTTTTTTAATTGAGTCCTAAATGTGTTAAACATGGGGCATTCTCTATAGTGAGAGGGCTGCTGTTCCAGATGTTACAGCCTCAGACTGAAACAACAGTCTGGCCAAAGATGGTCCGTCTGAAGGCTCTTCAGTCTCCTCTAACCACAGACCGAGTGGCTCTGCCGCCCTTAATGGCGGTGGTGCAAGTCCATTGAGTATTTTGTAAACCATACAAGCAAATTTAAAGTATTTAAAATTAAAACATTTAGAAGGTTGTACGTCTCAAGAATGTGGCAGTGGTTACGAAACAGGTTTTCTGGCAAAAACCTTTAAAGCTTTTTTATAATAAAGTGTATAAAGTGTATAAAGTGTACTTCAAACCAGTGAACACACTGAGGCAAAACCTGATACATCCCAAACACTAAACCCTGAGCCACAAACAAAGCAATGTGGTTTATTCTATTCGATGCAAAGAACATTATATAGGAGAAACTAAACAACAGCTACAGAAGAGGCTTTATCAACACCGCAGGGAAAGCTCGAGCGGTCCTCAGTCAGCTGTGCACCAACCGCTCCTTTGAGGACAGAGAGGTCAACATTTTAGCTAAAGAAACACGTTGGTTTGAACGAGGAGTGAAAGAAGGAGAATCCATCCATGAACAGGATTGGCGGGCTTAGATTTCACCTTCTGCGCTCCAGGCCTGGAGGCTCGGTCATGGTAATGCTAATCCTAATAGACCCTTTAACTGCTGACATCATCAGTGACATCAGCTGGAGGCAGGAAGTGATCAAGAGAAATAAGATTAAACTAAAACTAGCGATTTTAAGTGTAAAACTACAACTGAAACATGTGGTCCTGTTGTGGCTTAAGGCGCCAGAACAAGAGGAATGACATTTGAGACGATAAAATAAGGTTTATCTGATATTTCCAAAAACAGTTGGACATTTGTTATCGTTACTATGACAACAGCTACAATGGAAATAGATAGGAATCGAGCTTCCCGCCTCCAGCTAAGCCCGGAATGTTTACAAACAATTAAAGGGTCTATGAGCCCAGGACAGACCGATATTCTAATCCGGACGCGTATATGCAACAAACTCCGGCATTCTAGATGGGAAAATGGCACAGACTTTCAAAGTAAACTTCCGATACCCTTCAAAATAAGTTTTCAGAATTTCAGTATTTATGACACATTAGACACATTGTTGCTATAACACAGTTAACACGATTATATTTCAGATTTTGCTAAAGTCACTTCCTGACACCGACAGGAAGTGACATCGAAGAAGGGAAACAATTTTAAACTGTTGCCGCGCAACCATGTTAAGTCAATGGGAAATGAGTGAGTCAAACTGCTATGGAATGTTTCCTTCTTTTATGTCACTTCCTGTCAGCAGCTTAACATTCTAATAAAAATAACTTTTCTGCCCAACATTTCTTCATTAAAATTGCTGCTTCACTGAAAAAAATGATAATTATGCAACTGATGTGATCCATCTAAATAAGTCATATTTTCAAGAGCATTAAAATCTGTCATATGCACTTTAAGATTTTAAGTACACAACCCTTGTGTTTGTGATGGACGATGAAAAGTTGATTGTCGAGGGGAAGTACAGCAGACTTTATGCTTAATACAAATTTTACAAAAACACTATCAGGAATATGCAGCAGGCTCTCGATCGCCACAGGTTTATGTTCCCATGGTGAGTAAACATTAGCAGAGACTCGAACACAAGCGTAGCTTTAGCTGCTCTATTTTGAAAATACGTAATCATATACCGCGCCGCGTACAGGTGAGAGTAGCCGTTAATAGAGGGGCGGGACTTAGCCAAGCTAAACCCCTCCCACTGGTCTTTATTTCGTCCAGAGCTGGAAACTTTAGTGTCACTAACAAAGCCTTTTGAATGAGAGGCGAAACATTCTACCCTTCAACTACAGAGTACAGTCGATGACTCAAGAACCTTCATTGAAAACGAGTACTTTTGTCAGTTCAGGTAAATGTGGAGGTAAAGGAAGGTAAAGGTAATAAGCTCTGACCCGTCCTGCCCTCCGCCGTCCTGTTGCTGCTCAGGTCTCCGCTCAGCGTCTGCAGCACCAGGCCGTAGCTCTGCCCCGGCTGCAGGGACTGGAACTGGACCCAGGTCTGGTCTTTGGGGACGGGCCTGGAGTCCAGCAGCCGGGCGTCTCTGTAGAGATAAACCCAGTAACTGTCCACGTCCCCCACAGCCGACGACCAGGAGACCTTCAGGCTGCTGCTGTCGCCTTCGTTACTCACGTGGACGTTCTTCACCTGACCCGGGACTGCAGGAGAGAGGAGAACATTTAGGAATATCAGGTAATGCGATGCAGGTGAAGACATTATTTAATACTTTTCTCCCTTAACATCTTAGTTTTAACGTCAGAGTAAAAAAACAGACCCAACTCTTTAGATGTTTATTTATTTACATATTTATTTCTTTGTTATTTTTAGTGCCTTCTTTTTATATGAAAACATAAAATCACAGAAAATATGCAAATGTGTTTCTCATATTTATATCAGTAATCTACAGCAGAAGTTTCAAATTACTGTATCACTAAATATTATATTTGCAAAACATGCCTCCTCAACTGTGTGGCCCTATATGACGCTCACCTGTGCGCCCTGTGTGGCCCCGCCCCTCTCACCTGTGTGCCCCTGTGTGGACCCGCCCCTCTCACCTGTATGGCCCCGCCCCTCTCACCTGTGCGCCCCGTGTGGACCCGCCCCTCTCACCTGTGTGGCCCGCCCTCTCACCTGTATGGCCCCGCCCCTCTCACCTGTATGGCCCCGCCCCTCTCACCTGTGTGCCCCTGTGTGGCCCCGCCCCTCTCACCTGTGTGGCCCCGCCCCTCTCACCTGTGCGCCCCTGTGTGGCCCCGCCCCTCTCACCTGTGTGGCCCGCCCCTCTCACCTGTGCGCCCCTGTATGGCCCCGCCCCTCTCACCTGTGCATCCCGCCCCTCTCACCTGTGTGGCCCCGCCCCTCTCACCTGTGTGGCCCCGCCCCTCTCACCTGTGCGCCCCTGTGTGGCCCCGCCCCTCTCACCTGTGTGGCCCCGCCCCTCTCACCTGTGCGCCCCTGTATGGCCCCGCCCTCTCACCTGTGTGGCCCCGCCCCTCACTGTATGGCCCCGCCCTCTCACCTGTGCGCCCCTGTATGAACGCCGCGCTCTGGTTGGGGCCGCTGAAGGTGGACACCAGGACCTTGTAGAGCCGCCCCGGCGTGAGCGACGAGAGGCTGCAGCGCGTCACGGAGCTGCCAGGGTCAGAGGAGGAAACACCTTCATGTCGTTATAAACCAACTGCACCTCGTAATGATCCACATCGCCCAGAGCCGAGAGCCACGACACGCCCAGACTGTCCACGGAGCGAGAGGAGAGAGTCAGCGAGCGCACCGCCGCCGGGACTGAGGAGAGAGAGGAGAGAGTCAGCGAGCGCACTGCCGCCGGGACTGAGGAGAGAGAGGAGAGAGTCAGCGAGCGCACTGCCGCCGGGACTGAGGAGAGAGAGGAAGAGTCAGAGACTGAGGGGGAGAGGAGAGAGAGAGAGAGGAGAGAGAGGAGAGAGTCAGAGACTGAGGAGAGAGGAGAGAGAGTCAGAGAGAGGAGAGAGGAGAGAGAGTCAGAGACTGAGGAGACTGAGGAGAGAGAGAGAGTCAGAGACTGAGGAGAGAGGGAGAGAGAGGAGAGGAGTCAGAGACTGAGGAGAGAGAGGAGAGAGAGGAGAGAGAGGAGAGAGAGGAGAGAGTCAGAGACTGAGGAGAGAGGAGAGAGAGTCAGAGACTGAGGAGAGAGGAGAGAGAGGAGAGAGTCAGAGACTGAGGAGAGAGAGGAGAGAGAGGAGAGAGTCAGAGACTGAGGAGAGAGAGGAGAGAGAGGAGAGAGTCAGAGACTGAGGAGATGAGGAGAGAGAGGAGAGAGGGAGAGAGAGTCAGAGACTGAGGAGAGAGAGGAGAGAGAGGAGAGAGAGGAGAGAGGAGAGAGGAGAGAGAGAGAGGACAGAGACTGAGGAGAGAGAGGAGAGAGAGGAGAGAGTCAGAGACTGAGGAGAGAGAGGAGAGAGAGAGAGAGAGAGAGAGAGGAGAGAAGAGAGGAGAGAGTCAGAGAGGAGAGAGAGAGAGAGAGGAGGAGAGGAGAGGAGAGAGTCAGAGACTGAGGAGAGAGGAGAGAGAGAGAGAGAGGAGAGAGAGAGAGAGGAGAGAGTCAGAGACTGAGGAGAGAGAGGAGAGAGAGAGAGGAGAGAGAGAGAGAGAGAGAGAGAGAGAGTCAGAGACTGAGGAGAGAGAGAGAGGAGAGAGTCAGCGAGCGCACCGCCGCCGGGACTGAGGAGAGAGAGGAGAGAGAGAGGAGAGAGGAGAGAGAGAGGAGAGAGTCAGAGACTGAGGAGAGAGGTTTGTTATTCACATTAAAGATAAACATCTGTGCATAATTCAGACGAGGCTTAAGAGGTTCTTCTACAACTAAGTTGTTGATTTACCTGAAATGTTTCAAACTTCTGTCTTGACGTTTTCTACAAGAACCCTTTATCAATCCCTCCAGGATTTAGTGATATTACGATCAATGCAAAATTAAACAAACTCCACAAAATCAATGCGGTGTTGTAACGTTTCCAAAACCTGCAACAATTCCATAAGTCTTAATTCTCCTGAAACTAAAGTCTGATCAGTCAAATCTATTTTACTTGTGATATTTGACGTGATGTCCAGCGGCGTCACGGAGACTTACTGGTGCGTCCGTCGGTGGAGGCGCTGGTCTCGTAGTGGCCGCTCCTCGTGTTGACCAGGACGGTGTAGAGGCGCCCGGGCACCAGCCCCTCGAACACACACTCGTGCTCCGCTTTGGGCACGGACGTGTTGTGCAGAAACTGGTTGTTGTGTTTGATGGAGACCTGGTACGAGTCGAAGTCTCCGCTGGCGTGGCTCCAGTAAACCTTCAGGAAACCGTCCTTCGCTGCGTGAGTCGCCGTCAGCAGCTGCACCGGAGACGGCTCTGAGGGAAAACATTAGACTTAATTTAATCAATCATTATAATGTTTACGTATGTTCAATCAGAGCTGCAGGATCAGTAAGAATTCTTATTTCAAAGAACAAATGGTCTTTAACAGTTTGTGAAAATCCTAAATAGAAACAGTACCGTCTGAGAACATGAACTGAACGTGTTGCTGGACTATTTAATACTGGGCTCTGACTAAAACTTTGTTTTAGTTTGTGGAAACAAACGAGCGTCTCAAGTCTTAGGATCGACCTCTGGCTGTGGCTAAAGCGCTGAACCAAGACACTGGCCTCTGATTGGCCAACGAGAGAGAGACCCGCCCTCACTAGGCAGGTCATACAGACTATTTCACACAATGGCCGCTAGCTGCTCTGCTTTATGACCGCAACACTGGAGGCCGCCATTGCTGTAGTCCCTCCATATCATCGCTAGGCCCCCATTGAAAAGCATTGGACTTTAGACACGTTAAAAACAACTTTAACGCCTGGTTTCTATTTTTTTAACACTTTCTATGGCGACATATTCCTCCTGAGATAACACTGGGTTAGTCACAAAAATAGAAACCAGGCTGGTTTGCGAAATAATTTTTTAAAATCTCGTACTAATGAGGGTTGGACTGTTAGCATTGGAGCTGCGCGAGCTACACGTCACGCAAGGGCGGAGTCTACAGTGAAGATCCCGCCCTTATGCCCTTATTAGGAACATGCTTCGTCAGAGCTGGGGAGGAGGAGTCTGTAAATCCGCCATGATTTCCCCCTCGAACGTGGTCATTGTGGTAAACGGGGAGGGGTGAGGAGGAGGAGTCTATTCTTTTTAACGGTCTATGTCTTCACATCATACTGTACAGCTGTTGAAAGGGGATTTAGCCCCTGTTAGCGCAACTTTAGCTGGTGTTAGCACAACAATAGCATGTAGCTTAGCATTTTAGCTGCTTCCTACCTCTAGTTTTTGTCTTGGCACCTCTGAATGATTCCATAAACTCCACCAAAAGGCAGCATTTGTCCACATCGCGTCTTACAAAACCTTTCAGTAACATGTATTCCAGCGTGTGCATCAGTGTTCTGCGGGCCTTGTGTGTAGTGGAAACCCTCGTCTGTACTGGGTAGAGTTGATAAGTGACAAGGCGAGAACTTAGACACAAGCGCGTTACGTGGAACCGCGGCTTTACTTTACAAACATGTTCTGGTCCAAACGATCTGATCGAACTCAGAAACATTTCCACACGCGAGTGCAGGCGGAGCCCAACCTTCCTCAAACCTTCCTCCTGTGAGTGAGGTGCATTTTAGCGGCAGGAGAGCGACTCACGTGTGTACTTTAGACTCACGTGTGCGCTCCTGGACTCACGTGTTCGCTCCTGGATGTTGTGAGTGTATTTCAGACTCACGTGTTCACTCCTGGACTCACGTGTTCGCTCCTGGACTCACGTGTTCGCTCCTGGACTCACGTGTTCGCTCTGGACTCACGTGTTCGCTCCTGGACTCACGTGTGCGCTCCTGAACTCACGTGTGCGCTCCTGAACTCACGTGTGCGCTCCTGGACTCACGTGTTCGCTCCTGGACTCACGTGTTCGCTCCTGGACGCTGGTGCCGTTGGAAAAGGCTCCGCTGCAGCTGCTGATGGAGATGTTGTAGAGTCTTCCAGGGACCAGAGACTTGAAGACGCACTCGGGGCTGGACTTGGACACGACCAGGGTGTGGACCGTCCGCTCTCTGTCCCTGAGCAGCACCAGGTAACTGTCCACGTGTCCCTGCGCCGGGCGCCACGACACGCTCAGGAAGTCCATACGACCGTTGTTGCTGACCGTGACCTCGCCCACCGCCGCCGGGACTGAGAGGAGACAGGACGACAGGGGTTAGGGCAGCAGTGAATAGGGAAACTTTTAAATGTAGAGATATCGATTTGAAACTTCTCTGTCATTTTAGTTTTTCATAAAGAAATAAAATTGCTATTGATGATATTTTCTATGATCTAAATAATGTTCAGCGCTAGGTTTAGCTCAGTGTGATCAGTGTTAAACAGATGCTTTATGTACATGGTGCTTTAATTGACTTTATTCGCTCCGGGCATCATCACGGCCCAAACACATTCCCAGCTCAGATCCAGCCACTCAAATACCTTTTCTTGTTGCTGCTTTAATCCTGGGTGTTTAGGTCAAAGTAACACTGGTGTGTGTCTTTGTAAAAGTCTCAGAGCTGCTGTAGCTCCGGTTCACAACACAATGACGCTAATCCTCCATGACTCTGACTGTTTACATCTGCATCCCGGCATTGGAGCTGCGCCGCCGGTGGCTCCGTAAATCTGTAAAATCCTTCCAAATGTATTTGAGGAAAGTGTGGAGTCTTATGGAGCGACTAAAGTGCAGATGTTGTTAAAGAGTGGAATGAAAACCTCTAAAGTTTAGACTCTTTGTCTGGACATGTGTATATTCCTCCCGTCTTTAGCCGCTGCTGTCTCCCACAAAGGAAATGACCATATTTGGATTACAGCGTCATCTCAGGCACAGCTTTTCCTGCTATACGTGGATACCAAACAGGTCAGTATTTGTGAATGAATGAATAAGCGTGGGAAAGACCAGGGAGCGACACAGACATGTTGGAGTCACTTCCTGGATAAATCTCTGGTTCAAAGCAGGGAATAAATATCGTAAAGAGAGAGTTTGGGCTGATTTGTTAAAACTAAGATGTTAAGGAGAAATGGAGCTGAAACCACTGCAGAAACCATTGAAATGTTTGCCTGCAGTGTTTCCTGAAACACTTTCTGCGACATGTTGTGAACAAGTGAAGCTTTTGGAAAAGGATTTTAAAATGTTCTCCTTGGGCTGATATTTTCTTCCAAACCTCCGTTCGTCCGTGAGTATTTCCACAGCAGCAGCACTTCCTGCCCAAACAGGAAGTGTGCGCGTGGGCCTGTGGAGGTGCGTTCGAATGCCGAGGGTTTCCTGTAAATTCCTGCGCCGGCTCCGATCAGATAAGAGCAGATACATCCTCTGTTTGTGCCTCGGCGCATTGTCCCAACTCACAAGCAGCCGTCACTTTGTTTACAGCGATTTATGCAACGCACAAAGGCTCTTTCCAGGAACAAGAGCAGCTTTCACTCGTGTCCTCAGACTCTGGACTCTCCTTGAACCGGCGCTGTTTTTGGCAGCGCACTAATTAGTTTAGTTAGTTAGGAAATATGTTTCTTTTGTCGTTGCATATTTGCAAAAATATCGCTTCATCATCGTTACCGAGAAAGTCCACAAAAATACTGAAATATTATTTTTGTCAATATTGCGCAACTCTATCCTTAGTTTCAGTCTTAGTCTTATCTACAGGGATTCAGTTATAGTTTTAGTCCAGGTTTAGATGACGAAAACTTAAAAGGTTTTAATCGGTTTTAGTGAAGAAGGATTAGTGTTTGAACAAATGATGCCACTGTTGCCCCCACACATCTGAAATGTTATGCAACCAACAACTGCTCATTCATTTTGCCATTATCGCCCAGCTCTAAGTGCTACGGTATTTAGAGATTTAGGTGCTGATGCACAAAAACCAGCGTGGTTAAAAATATGACACCCACCCCAGCGTTCATGGGTCATGGCAAAGTTTAGACAATGAAAAAAAGTTTGGAGCCAGGCTTTTAAAGGGGGGTATTATGCTTTTTTCAATCACATAGCACCAGTCTATAGCATACTACAATGATGACGTAACCTTCTGTTGGTCTGTATATGCAGTAAATTAAAATAACTGCCTTGAATAAAATTGCTCTCTCAAAATGGCTGTACTGAACGTCTTGAATAGGCCTCTGTCTCTTTAAGAAGCTTTCCGACACGCCCCTTCAGCACACTGCTGTGGCATCTAAACAACACTACTGTGCGGGGAGGGGGCTCTGCTGAGCTGAGGAGCAGTGGTTGGTGGCTTGGCTGGTGACGAAAGGTCCAGAGGCGTCTCCAGGAGGTGGGGCGTTCCTAGGAGGACTGAGGCATAGCTACACCTAAAATGGCTGCCGTCTAAGTTTTTACTGATTACTCAAAAATATGTGAATGAGCCAAGGCAACACTCCAGGCATGTGTTTAATGAGGGAATGACATAATAACATGATATAAAGCTTGAAAAGTCCATTTTACATAATACCCCCCCCTTTAAGCAGTGCAAGGGAGGTGTGAAGCTACATAGGAACACTCTTTACGAAGTGTCTTTTGAAGTCGCTCTTGGCCACCAGGGGGTGGTATTACA
The DNA here is from genome assembly GCA_007210695.1 of Neogobius melanostomus. Taxonomy (NCBI): domain Eukaryota; kingdom Metazoa; phylum Chordata; class Actinopteri; order Gobiiformes; family Gobiidae; genus Neogobius; species Neogobius melanostomus. The sequence continues at coordinate 543,559 of VHKM01000432.1, forward strand.
GCAATATCAGCTCCATGAGGACCAAAGAGAAGGGCTTTCCTCACTCACTCGTCCCTCAGAGTGGTGGCTCTGTTCCGCTCTACTCTCAAACAGCTCAACAAAGAACTATTTTTAGCTCATCGCGTTATCGTTGTGAAAATGGTTAGTCATCGTGGACAAAAACAACACGGACCCAAACCAGGTCGGACTTAAAATGGATCAACTTTATATCAGCAGTATCTGTACTAGGGGTGTCCATGGTAACCGATTAACCGGTTAACCGTTAAAAATTGCGTAACCGAGTAAATCATTTTGCTCGGTTAACTGGCGTGTATAATTTGTCGTGCCATTGAAAATATTGTAATACATTTTTGCACCACTAGAGACCGCCAGAGCGCTCCCCAACATTTGTTCAGGAGAAGCCGTCATGACGCATGGCTAAGCTAGTTTAACTTTTCAATATGACGCGGGCCATAAACAGCACAGGGTGGGAGAATGACGGATCAAAATGCAAGTATTGCATTGCAGAGCTTAGATATACTTCAACTTCAACAGCCGACACATCACTTAGGAGGTAGCTAGGTAAGCTAAAGGCACAAAACTCAAATAACTTCTCGTTATTGTTAAAACGTGGTGGAGAGATAAGTGTTGTTGTTGTTGTTGTTGTTGTTGCATGAATGACTGTTTCTTTGCACAATGTTTCAAAAAGTGGCTAAATGACTGCAGGTAAATAAATAAAAATACTGTAGGGCCACGTGAACGCAAGTCAGTGACTTTACTGCTCTGTCATTACCACTGCGTTTTATTTCTATACATTAATTTAGTTTTAAATGTGTTCCAGCCATTTAATAACGGTGTTAACGATTCGTGTCTGTCAGTAACGTAACGGAGGGGGCGGCGTGTGCGGGGGCGGGGGTTGGTTAGTGCGCAAACTAATGGTTAACCGAGTATTAACCGCTAAGGGCCTCGGTTAACGGTTAATGAAAAACTTGATAACGTGCAGCTCTAATCTGTACCTTTACTCAAGTAATGAAACCAAGTACTTTGACCTCCTCAAAGTGTGGATCGAAAGTGCAATGTGAAATACTACTCCCTTCCCATTCCTGCCCTCACCGGTGCGTCCCACGGCCACGCTCTGCCGGGACTCCCCGCCCGCCCTCAGGGTGGTTAGCACGGCCCTGTACTCCGCCCCGGGCCTCAGTCCGCTGAACAGCAGGAAGCTGATGTCGGCAGAGACCGTCTGGTTCTTGATGACGGAGCTGTCCTGGACCAGCAGCACCTGGAACCCGTCCACGCCCCCAGACGGACGCTCCCACTGGGCCTGCAGGCTGTCCGTGCTCCCCCTGTGGTGAGCTGCAGCGAGGACACCTGTGCCGGGGCTGGGAAGGACAAAAGAACATCATGAGTTCATTCTGCTCTCAAACTGCCTGCTGTGAGATACACCTGAACTTTGAAGTGAGGTTCCTTCTCAAAGTGAAGGTTTGGCCTGATACAAAAACTGGCTAATAAAATGCAGTAATTAATGCAGTAATGCATAATGATGCAGTAATGATGCAGTAAAATGAGTATATCAGTAATGCAGTATATGCAGTAATACTGCAGTAATGATGCAGTAATATGCAGTAATGATGCAGTAATAATGCAGTAATGATGCAGTAATAATGCATAATAATGCAGTAATGATGCAGTAATGATGCAGAATGAGCAGTAAATGCAGTAAAATGCAGTAATAAGCAGTAATAATGCAGTAATGATGCAGAAAAATAATAATAATGCAGTAATATGCAGTAATGACAGTAAAATGCAGTAATAATGAGTAATGATGCAGTAATAATGCAGTAATAATGCAGTAAATGATGCAGTAATAATGCAGTAATAATGCAGTAATGATGCAGTAATGATGAGTAATAAGCAGTAATATGCAGTAATAATGCAGTAATGATGCAGTAATGATGCAGTAATAATGCAGTAATGATGCAGTAAGATGAGATAATGCAGTAATAATGCCAGTAATGATGCAGTAATGATGCAGTAATGTAATATGCAGTAATAATGCAGTAATGATGCAGTAATGATGCAGTAATAATGCAGTAATAATGCAGTAATGATGCAGTAATGATGCAGTAATAATGCAGTAATAATGCAGTAATGATGCAGTAATAATGCAGTAATGATGCAGTAATTGCAGTAATGAATGCGTAATGATGCAGTAATAATGCAGTAATAATGCAGTAATGATGCAGTAATGATGCAGTAAATGCTAATATGCAGTAATAATGCAGTAATATGCAGTAATGATGCAGTAATAATGCAGTAATAATGCAGTAATGATGCAGTAATGAAATATGCAGTAATATGCAGTAATAATGCAGTAATGATGCAGTAATGATGCAGTAATATGCAGTAATGATGCAGTAATGATGCAGTAATGATGCAGTAATATGCAGTAATAATGCAGTAATAATGCAGTAATGATGCAGTAATGATGCAGTAATGATGCAGTAATGATGCAGTAATAATGCAGTAATGATGCAGTAATAATGCAGTAATAATGCAGTAATGATGCAGTAATAATGCAGTAATAATGCAGTAATGATGCAGTAATAATGCAGTAATGATGCAGTAATAATGCAGTAATGATGCAGTAATAATGCAGTAATGATGCAGTAATGATGCAGTAATAATGCAGTATATGCCAGTAATGATGCAGTAATGATGCAGTAATAATGCAGTAATAATGCAGTAATATGCAGTAATAATGCAGTAATAATGCATAATGATGCAGTAATATGCAGTAATAATGCAGTAATGATGCAGTAATAATGCAGTAATAATGCAGTAATGATGCAGTAATGATGCAGTAATAATGCAGTAATGATGCAGTAATGATGCAGTAATAATGCAGTAATGATGCAGTAATAATGCAGTATATGCAGTAATATGCAGTAATGATGCAGTAATAATGCAGTAATATCAGTAATAGCAGTAATAATGCAGTAATGATGCAGTAATGATGCAGTAATAATGCAGTAATGATGCAGTAATAATGCAGTAATGATGCAGTAATAATGCAGTAATGATGCAGTAATAATGCAGTAATGATGCAGTAATAATGCAGTAATGATGCAGTAATGATGCAGTAATAATGCAGTAATATGCAGTAATAATGCAGTAATGATGCAGTAATAATGCAGTAATGATGCAGTAATAATGCAGTAATGATGCAGTAATAATGCAGTAATATGCAGTAATAATGCAGTAATGATGCAGTAATAATGCAGTAATGATGCAGTAATGAGTAATAATGCAGTAATAATGCAGTAATAATGCAGTAATGATGCAGTAATAATGCAGTAATGATGCAGTAATAATGCAGTAATGATGCAGTAATAATGCAGTAATATGAAATGCAGTAATAATGCAGTAATAATGCAGTAATAATGCAGTAATAATGCCAGTAATAATGCAGTAATGATGCAGTAATGATGCAGTAATAAGCAGTAATGATGCAGTAATAATGCAGTAATAATGCAGTAATAATGCAGTAATGATGCAGTAATAATGCAGTAATAACGCAGTAATAATGCAGTAATAACGCAGTAATGATGCAGTAATAATGCAGTAATAATGCAGTAATAATGCAGTAATGATGCAGTAATAAAACAGTAATAACGCAGTAATGATGCAGTAATGATGCAGTAATAATGCAGTAATAACGCAGTAATGATGCAGTAATAACGCAGTAATAACACAGTAATATCTCACCTGTGCGGGCGGACACGCTGGAGGAGCTGCTGGCGTTCCCTCGGTTGGTGCTGACGGTCACATTGAAAGTCTGTCCGGGGCTGATGGAGCTGAAGGAGGCGGAGGAAGCGTCTGACGGGAGGTTACGCTCAGAAACAACGGCGTCGCTCTGCGTAAACATCAGCGTAAACATCAGCGTTAATCACAAATCAACCGCGCACTACAGGAAATCCATTTATACCACGAGTCTGAGCTGAGGGACCGACCTGTCTGAGCGTCACAGTGAAGTCGTCCCAGTCTCCGATGGGCCGGTCCAGGAGACGCTCACAGACGTTTCATCGCTGTGACGGACGGAGAGCTGCTGAACCGGAGCAGGAGCTGAGAGGAGAGAAGGGCAGAACTTACAACAGGGTCTGCAGGAATCCCAAAGTCACATTGTATATGTTTTAAGACTTTTCTAAGACCTCCATTAAAAACTTTAAAGTGCATACGACACATTAGACACAACTATTGCAAGTTATCCTCAACTTTTTAGTTTTTGTGATGTTTATAGTTTCACTTCCTTATTGGACAGGAAGCGATATCGATACGTTTGTTAAGTGTGACGTCACGACTTCCGCTTCCGGGTCCTGGCAGACGGGCAAATATACGAGAAAAACATTTAAAAAACTCTTAAAAACAACCATCAATATTTCTGAAACTCAACAGAGAGTTACTGAACATACTTATTTATCAGGCCCATTAGCCAAACATGCTGTAGCTACTGCTATAAAAGTCATATTACCAAAACCGCTACATCCGGGTTAGTGGGAAAATGCTAACGGCGCAGCAGCTCCGCTAAACCCGGAAGTAGCATCATTATTAGCATTTTTGGCTAATGAGTCTGAGAAATAAGTATGTTCAGTAACTCTCTGTTGAGTTTCAGAAATATTGATTGTGGTATTAAAGAGTTTTTGTAGTTTCTCGCACATCTGCGGACCCGGAAGTCGAGCTGTGACGTCACCACTTAAACGTATTGACGTAACATGGTTGGCACGGCAACAGTTTGTCTCTATACGTTTGTTAAGTGGTGACGTCACTGACTTTTTTAGCAGCAGGTGCAGCATTTTGGCTAATGAGTCTGAGAAATAAGTAGCTTCAGTAACTCTCTGTTGAGTTTCAGAAATATTGATTGTTGTTTTTATATTTTTTTCTCGCATATAGTATTTGCCCGTCTGCCAGGACCCGGAAGCGGAAGTCGTGACGTCACACTTAACAAATGTATTGGACAGGAAGTGACATCGATAGAGACAAGCTGTTGCCGTGCCAACCATTTTACGTCAATGGGAAATGAAAGTTCAAATTCAAATAAAAATAACTTTTCTGCCCAACATTTCTTTATTAAAATCGCTGCTTCACTGAAATAAAATGATAATTATGCGACTGATGTAATCCATCTAAATAAGTCATATTTTCAAAAGCATTAAAACCTGTCAGGTTCACTTTAAGGTTAGGATCAGGGTCAGGTATACGGTTAGTTTGGATTAGTTTAAGATAGCGTTGTCTTGAGGCGGTGATGTCGTGGTTTATCATTAGCTGTGATTATCATTATCATTAGTTTATCATTAGCTGTTAATGTTGGCGACCTGCCTTTGCCATGCTGGGAAAATAAATTGCGTTCGGACCCAAACCTTGGATCCCAACTTTGGACCCGACCGTGACATCACTACAATTACGAAAAACAATACTGGACTTTGAGTTTCTAAACCTGTGCGTCTCCACTGAGTCCAAATATGGATCGGCTCCACCTGGTTCTGCAGGTGGGTCAGACTGAAGGGAGAACGTTAACACTCGGGCTCATGTAGAACCGGAGTTTTGGATAAACAGATTTCTGAAATGAATATAAACGCATCACATCTGATTATTCCAGTTATACGATTTTTTCTGAACATGTAAAGGTAGCCACTGAAGGTTGTCGTGAGGGACAGTCCATGGTTAAGTCCCGGTTTGGTCCCGGTTAAGTCCTAATTTAGTCCGGGTTTAGTCCCGGGTTTAGTCCTGGTTTAGTCCTGGTTAAGTCCTAATTTAGTCCCGGTTAAGTCCTGGTTTCGTCCTGGTTTAGTCCTGGTTTTGTCCCGGTTTGGACCTGGTTTAGTCCTGGTTTTGTCCTGGTTTAATCCTGGTTTAATCCCGGTTAAGTCCTGGTTTAATCCCGGTTAAGTCCTGGTTTAGTCCCGGTTAAGTCCTGGTTTTGTCCCGGTTTAGTCCCGGTTAAGTCCTGGTTTAGTCCCGGTTAAGTCCTGGTTTAGTCCCGGTTAAGTCCTGGTTTAGTCCCGGTTAAGTCCTGGTTTTGTCCCGGTTAAGTCCTGGTTAAGTCCTGGTTTAATCCCGGTTTAATCCTGGTTTAGTCCCGGTTTGGACTCGTGTCTGACCTGTCTGTCCGAAGCAGAGCTGCGTGTTTCCCAGAATGCCGCTGTGCACGCTAAGCTCCGCCCTGTAGCTTCCTCCCGGCGCAGGTGGAGTTCTGAGGTGGAGAACAGCAGCTCAGACGAGGCGTTACTGACGGTTTCATTCACCAGGAGCGAGACGTCGCTCCACAGACGGACGCTGTAGTGCTGCCAGTCTCCTGCAGGGGGAGTCCAGCGCAGCAGCAGACCCTCGGTTACAGACGACAGGGACAGGTCCGACACCGACGCCGGAGCTGAGGAGAGGAGACAATAACCTTTGAACATGTTTGCATCTGCTGACTTTAACATTATTTACTGTTTGATGAAGTTAGTGGTCTTTGAAAAGACCCACAATTTCACCTTAAATATACTAAGCAATTTAACAGTAAATGCTTGATTTAAATAATGTCATTACATAGGTATGAAGACTCAAAGGAGAATAGGCCGAAGCAGGAAAGCTTATTAGTTCTTACCCCTTGTTAACATTAACATTTCATGCAGCCATGCAGATTACCTTGCACCAACAAATCCACTTTTTATTAGACTAAATATCTTAAAATTGCATGATCTTGTTGACGTTTACACAGCAGTTGTGATGTACAAGGCTCCACCTCAGGCTTCCTCACTGTTTACAAGAGATGTTTCAAACTAGAGAATCTAGTTACAACCTCAGAGGAACTGATCTGTTACAAAAACCCTATGGTGAAGAGTAACACTAAGAGGAGGTGTTGATCTATGGAACGGTCTACCTATTCAACTTAAGGGCTCCATGAAGATCATTAGAAAAGAAGTTGATCGAGGATGCATTATATAATTTTGATTTTGAAGTTTTGTGCTTTCATGTTTCCATCGTTGGTATTAGAGAAACTGTATAATGTGTCTCTTTGGACATAGTGTCTCAGTTGTAAAAGGGGTTTGGCAGAATAAGTCGACTTCAGCCTAAACCCCTTTCGGTCAGGCATCATCTAGCACTTAAATTCTGAATGTAAACTTTTTTTTCTTATTGTATAATGTAAGGTCTTTGAAAATCATGTGACCTAAGATCTAAGTTACTACTACTTACTTACTACTACTACATTTATGTATTTCCTCAAAAGGCATTAACAGCACTGAGAGTGTACACGACTGAAACACGTGTGCAGCTGCAAGCATAGTTTTACATTCACTGAGATTATTGAGATATTTTCTGACGATTAATTGTCCATTAAAAATGATTTTGTGACAGTTCATAAGCACATCACGTCATACAGGCCTAATGCACACAGAGACGGTGATATGGCACTGCCCGCGGAGCAGCCTTTCTCTTTGGTCCTCATGGAGCTGACATTGCTGTAATACCACCCCCTGGTGGCCCGAGGCGACTCCAAAAGACACAGAAACAGTGGTGTGAGGACCAGGCTGAAACAGGATTCCTATGTAACGTTTTGCCTTGTTTGCACGGCTTAAAAGTCTTTTTCTAAAAACTGCTGTGACCTATGTAACAACGCTGGGCTATGTATCATATTTTTAACCACGCTGCTTTTTGTACAATGTAATTATAAAGTGGTCTATGACTGACAGGTGGAGCTGTGTGGAGGCTCCGTCCTCCCCGTGAGGACCAGTTATCTCTTCTTATGTCTATGCCGTGGACCCTCCGCCCTGTCTCGTTTAAACTGCATCTGACACATTAGACACAATTTTTGCTAAAACACAGTTAACACGATTATATTTAAGATTTTGCTAAAGATTATTCCCAGTTTTCTTTAGTTTGTCCATTTTTGTGATGTTTATGTTTTCACTTCCTTATTGGACACCGACAGGAAGTGACATCGAAGAAGGTAAACAATGTTAAACTGTTGCTGTGCCGACCATGTTAAGTCAATGGGAAATGAATGAGTCAAACTGCTATGGAATGTTTCCTTCTTTTATGTCACTTCCTGTCAGCAGCTTAAAAATTCAAATAAAAATAACTTTTCTGCCCAACATTTCTTAAAGCAGGACTAAGTAACATGTTTACCTTAATAAATCCTTCCCGTAGTCCCTCTGGGGGTAATACAAGTGTTAAAGAGGGGGTATTATGCTTTTTTCAATCCCATAGCACCAGTCTATAGCATACTACAATGATGACGTAACCTTCTGTTGGTCTGTATATGCAGTAAATTAAAATAACTGCCTTGAATAAAATTGCTCTCTCAAAATGGCTGTACTGAACGTCTTGAAATAGGCCTCTGTCTCTTTAAGAAGCTTTCCGACACGCCCCCTTCAGCACACTGCTGTGGCATCTAAACAACACTACTGTGCGGGGAGGGGGCTCTGCTGAGCTGAGGAGCAGTGGTTGGTGGCTTGGCTGGTGACGAAAGGTCCAGAGGCGTCTCCAGGAGGTGGGGGCGTTCCTAGGAGGACTGAGGCATAGCTACACCTAAAATGGCTGCCGTCTAAGTTTTTACTGATTACTCAAAAATATGTGAATGAGCCAAGGCAACACTCCAGGCATGTGTTTAATGAGGGAATGACATAATAACATGATATAAAGCTTGAAAAAGTCCATTTTACATAATACCCCCCCTTTAATGGGATGATTGGAGGGTCTTTCATCTCCCCCTGGTGTCTCTGGCCAGAAAACCATGCTTGCAACTTGCCTGCCACCGGGGCGGAGCAACCAATACACACTAATAGAATCACGGAGAAGAAGCTAACAGGCTAACGGGCAAAGCTAACTGTGAGATAGCGCCACTTAAACAGTATTTACAGCCAAGTTTGAGTGAAAAAATTATTTCCATTGTATAACTGGATGTACAACACCCCTCTCTCCCTTCACCTTTTCTGTCAGCGTAGTATTTACTCTCCAAGACATTTAATAAGTAAAAAAATCGTAACTTGCTAAGACACCTGCAGTTGCGCTTATGGCCTCTAGGGGCAAGAGTTACTTAGTACTGCTTTAAAATTGCTGCTTCACTAAAAAAAAAGAAGATAACTATGCAACTGATGTGATCCATCTAAATAAGTCATATTTCAAGAGCATTAAAATCTGTCACATGCACTTTAAACGTTCGCGTCTGGAAATGGCTGCAGTCGTCACCTGTCTGCGCTGTGGCGTGTGTCACGTTGCTCCGCCCCCACGCCATGGTCCACACAATCAGCTCGTAGCTCCGCCCCGGCACCAAACCCTCGAAGAGAAACATCAACGCTTCAGGAGGAACCAGCTGCTTCTGCCACGTCGACCCCAGCGCCGACAAACGCAGCTCGTAGCTCTCTACTCCCCCTACAGGCCGAGCCCAGGACGCACCAGCGAGTCAGAGCTGCCGTTACAGCGCAGCGCCAGGTCAGACACCGCCGCCGGGACTGGAACAGAGACGGGAGAAAACAGGGCTATGAAGGCGACTTACCGTGCTTTACCCCTGTGCTAGTTTGTGGTTCCTTCACAGTACATTTATATTTCTGTTTGTTTCTCACCTGTCTGAACCTGTCCGCGGCTCCGCTCTCCGTCCCGCCCCGACACCACGGTCAGATTGTAAAGCGTCCCCGGCTCCAGCCCAGTGACGAGGCAGCGGTACCAGGCCTCAGAGGGAGAGGAGAGGGCGGGGGAGGAAGGGTCCGGCTCACATCGGTGCCCGCTGGCCTCTTTCTGCTGACCCTCCTCCCGCTCGCTCACGAACGCGGTGAAGTTACAGGAAAAGGCCGCGGAGCCGAGCCGCACCAGGGCGGACTCCGATTGGCTGAAGACTGCGGTGATGTTCGCGGAACACGCCGTGGATTTGGTGGTCGGGATCTGGAAACACAAGAGTTTTCATTTCATTTATTCATTTATTTCAGGCAATGGGCAACAAAAGATAGGATATACAGTATGTAAACTAATGATCCATTTCTACCTGAAAGGGAAGAAGATAACTACACATTATCACATTTTGGCAAAAGTGAAGATGGATCCATATGTTTGTGTGTGTGTCGTAAACCATGATACATCAAGAAGGTTGTGCAAATCTACGCAGATTGATGGAACAAATATTTGATTTGATTTATTTGAGCTATTATTTACAATATTTACATCATTACATTTACATTATCACAAAAAAACAATAAAAATAAAAATAAATAATAACTCAAAAGGAGTAGGCCGAAGCAAGAAAGCTTATGAGCGCCCACCTTATTTTCAAAATACAATTAATTATCAGCATTGATAATTTGAAGCTTTTACATATAAAAAATCTGGTGAGACTTACAAGTATGAAAAACATAGAGCGAAAATAGAAAAGTTTGTGATTTCTGAGTGTATTTTATAATTTTCTCTTATTTTTGTATCATTGCTTATATTACCATTCTTGTCACCATTCTATTGGTTTACTTATTGTTTAAATAGTCATAGTGTTTTAGATATACATATATATACACACATATGTTTACATATATATATATATACATACACATACATTACTAGCGCACATATTTATTATACATATATTATCATCACCATAATAACAATGACAATAGTATCATTCTCAAAATATCATCTTCAAATTTATCATGTTTCTCATTTCTATCAGACCTGCTTCCACTGTAATAATGTTGGTTAAGATTGTTCTGTCAGTGGTTTTGATTGTTTTCCCTATTTATGAGCCAGGGTATTATGTGGCCAGCTGCCATTGTTCTTTTATCTTGGGTTTGGGATGACATTTTAATTCAGTGTTTAATTGATTCATTAATCAGTCTATTCAGCACGATTTAGAACATTTTGCAGAATCTGAATATTTGTGTGGATTTTCTTTTTAAAATCGATTTTCCACTAAATCAGAGACATCGTTTGTATCACGGCTGCTTTTGTACCAAAAATATCTGCACAAATGCAAATGGTTCCAGTCTCCCCCAAACTGTGGACAGATGAGCCCCAGGACCAAGACTTTATAAAGGGGAGATGGACTTGGCCCGGCTCCTCCCCTCAAAGGAGCCAAACTCCCCCCTGTGGTCTTTATCTAAGCTGCGGGCTGAGCTGAACCATAGTAGTTCTCTGATGAAGCCTTTTGGACGAGAGGTGAAACGTTCGAGATTTCAACTACTGAGTACGGAAGATGACTAAGTACCTTCATTGAAGATGGATAACTCCTGTACGACTGAGAGCTTACACAGACAATAGCCTATAGGCAACATTTGGCCGAGAGGTTAAAAAAATGGACCTGATTGAGCAAAAACAATATGATTTTCGGATTCAGCATCAACACTGTTGCAGCCAAAATCACAATAATAACTCAAGCAAAAGCAGCACATTCGCTACATCCTTACTTAGTTTTCTAAGTTTAAGAAAACCAAAACAATGTTCTTTGGAAATCGTGTAATGAATGTACAATTACCAGTTAAAATTTAGTCTATGAAGAAACATTTCTTGGTGTAACACTCGATCATAAAATCAGCTGGAAACCTCACATCTTAAAAATTAAAACTAAAGTTGCAAAGATTTCAGCCATAATGAATAAATCTAAATATATCATTGATAACAAAGCTCTATATACTATATACTGTTCACTTATCCTTCCCTATTTAACATATTGTGTAGAGATCTGGGGAAATGCGTATGAAAGTAATCTTGAGCCATTGTTTAAAGTTCAGAAAAAGGCAATAAGAATAATCCATTTAGCTGGATACCGTGATCACACTAATCTATTATTATTTAAATCAAAAACAATGAAATGTGAGGACCTTACTGAATTTAAGATGCTCAAATCATGTTCAAAGACTCACAAAAGTCACTTCCTGAGAGTTTACAAAATATGTTCTGCAAACGAGAAGTCAAATACAACCTGAGAGATAAGATGAGCTTCGATAAACAAAACTCCAGAACAAAACTAAACTAAACTAAGATCAATCGATGTGTCGGAGATTTGCTTTTTCTGTGACTAATTTGTGTGACCGCAATTTGAGAACCTCGACTTCAAAGTATCGGCAAAAGCCACTGGGTGGGAAAGTACAGGGTGCAGTAACATACGGCCAAGCTCATTTTGGTCATGTCAAAGTCACTACATCTCAAAGCCTTTAAAATAATGTTTGAGTCAAGTCAATATCAAAACGTCCAAACCTACAAGAACTCTACACGTCCGAGTCCTCGAGCCTGGAGGTTGAAACGTGAGAAGTTACAGTCATGCTCTCGTGTCAAAGGTAGATCTAAAACCCCCGACTGAAGAGTTTTGTACTGTTTTAACTTTACCTCATGTAAAATCCATCCCCAGCAGAGAAGGACAAAGCTGGCGGAACATCTGAGCATCTCTGCAGCTCCTTCAGCGTCAGTTTGGAGGCTCTACATCCCACGGACAAACAGCTCCTGTGTCGCCAACACGTCTCCGGACCTTTATCCACTGACGGGAATAATTCCTACAACCTAACCCATGTTTGAGGACGTGTGCACGAACCAGCGCAAAAAAACGAAATGAAACTGAGAATAGAGACGTCAAAGTTATGAGGTCAGTTGTTGCGACAGTATCTCCGCTTCAGTGGCTCCTACAGACTTCACAGTTTCTTGGGCTGAATGATATTTTTTTTCTTTTTATCAGAGGGACTTTTTAACCCTGTAACCCCAAACAGAACTGAGCACATTCTCTCCAGTTTGGCTTTACCCCATGAAAACGCAACAAAAAAACTTCAAGAAGTAACAAAAAAGTGACAAAAATAGATGCAAAAGAACGTGTCAAAAGTGACGATCTAAAACTTAAAGCTTCTGGAAAAAAGCGTCAAAATAGTGAGAAAAAACAAGAAGAAAACACAAACAAAAAAGATCAGGGCTGAACGATATTGAAGTAACTTACGATATGCGATACGGCTGTGCAATATCGCGACAACGCTTTCATTGCGATATTTCACTAAACCATTTCAACACGATATGTTCCACTCTAATCAAACACAAATCGTAAGTAACTAGTTTTTCAGTAAAAAAAGAGACTACGTCAGCACCAAAACAAAACTAATATGTGACTAAATGAGTAAATGAACGTTTACACATTTATAAAATCAACGCATTGTTTGTTTTTGGCTGAGTTTGCAAAAGAAATGTGTCGATCTCCGTCCGATAAAGACTTTAGTGATGCTGCGATATATTGTGGCTTCTCACGATACGGATATTGCATCACCTAATATCGCGATACGATACTTTTTGTGACATATTGTGTAGCCCGACAAAAGATTAACAAAAAAGAGCCAAGAACTGAAAAAGAGGGAAAATTTCGGTTTAGATCAGTTTTGTAGGTCTTAGCTTTGAGGCGTTACACTGTTGATCTCAAGTCAAGAAGCTTTTAGATTTGGGTAAAGCCGAACTGGAGAAAATTCACTCGGTTAAGGCGAGTGGTAAGATATCTACTTCCTAACCTGATTTATTGAGTATTGAGTAAATAAAAATGTTTTTTTTGTTTTTTTTGGCCAGATTTTTAACAGAAATGTTTTAAAAATATCCAAAATCCCCTCTTTGTTACTAATATGTCACAAAATTATCACAAAACCACACATTTAAACCATTATTCAGATTTCATCGCCGGAAATATGGGAAGTTTTGGCCATTTTTATGCATGAAACGCCTTATTTTCATATGAAAGCATAAAATGACAGAAAACTTGCAATACGTTTTCCCCTCATATTTATGCCAGTAATCTACAGCAGACGTTTCAAATTGATATCTCTACATTTAATCTCTACATTGAATCGATAGTTTCATCTTGAATCCAATGATCTCGTTCAAAAAGGCTCCAAAACGTTGCTTCCTTCTGCCTCGAAATTCCCTTCCACCTCTTTAATTGTGGCTGATATTCCTTTTTCCTCCCCGTTTGTCCAGACGCTCAGGACCTGGAGATGCTCCCGAAGGCTGGGTGGAAAGGTTCATCCATAAAAGTGAGAAACAGTGCGGCTCGTTGGACGGTCCAGTCCATATTTCAGCGGCTGATGTCCCTCTCTGGGTCGGCCGGTCCCTGAAGCGTCCGGAGCGTCTGTTCCACCACTCCCAGCCTTTCCTTCCTCCTCAGACTTGGCTTTTCAACCAAACAATCAGGTCACAAGTGAACGCGCCATTGTCGGGCTTTCAGTGAGAGTCTCGCGGGACAGAGACAAGATGTCGGGCTAAATATAGATGGGAATATCGCTGCAGTAAAAGTTCAAGTGTTTGCTGTAGAAAGGACTGAAGTGTCAAAGTAGAAAGTGCAAATTCCTCTTAACCCCTGCCTTAACCGAGCACATTTTCTCCAGTTCGGCTTTAACCAAATCTAAAAGCTTCTTGAAAAAGCATCAAAATAGCGACAAGAACAAGACGTAAATAAAATATGGTAAATGTGTTGTTAAATACGGACTACAAGTGAAAACCTGCCTGTTTTATTACTCTACATGGTTTATGAGGCGTTTAAACGTAAAGGAGTAAAAGTGAAAACTTAATTGATTAGACCGATTTTAATGGATAAAATGCTAGACAAGTCTCTATGGTGCTAATGTTAGCATCAGCACAAACTGTCCATGTGGAGCATCGGCATTGTTAATAACTTACCATGCGGGTACGAGTTCCGGGGAAGCACATCATGTTGTCTTTTAATTTGCAATATCATGAGAATGTATTCTATGTTGAAAATCCGCTTTTTATTGGAAAATGCTGTTGTTATGTCAAAGTAAGTAACGTTTATACCAGACCTGGGCAAAACACAGATGATTCAATCCGGCCCACGGCTTGTAGGGCATACATTTCTGAGTATGTCAAAAAAGTAAGTTTCTAGCCCATTCCTGTGTGGAGTTATGATTGAAGAAATTACCAGAATGCTCACTCCAGCCACTAGGGGGCTGCTTAAATAAAAATAACGAATTTCACACGTGTCCAGCAGAGGGCACTGACATAATGAGAGATCAGGATATGAACAACACCGGTCAGGCTCATTATTATTCATTTATTGAAAATAGTTTCCTCAACAGTATTTTCCCAATTAAAACATATTTTTATTTTGGAGCTTTTGTTTATGGACCCGGAAATACACTCCCCATTTATGTTTTGGCCCCCAGGGAAATTTACTTGGAGACCCCTGCTACAGTGCATCATTTAATTTCATTCAAACGCAGAGGTGCTTTCAATGCGAAAGTAAAAGTTCAGTAAGAAGTTGAACTTGAATAATGATGCTCACACATGCTTGGCTTGATATGGCTAAAAATAATAGTCCTATAATAACAGTAGGTATCAGCTATTCGAAATACACGATTTAGTGTAATGTACAATCGGATAAAGTTGAGCAGAATAAGTTCGAGTTATTGTTGGTGCGGCCCTCCTTCTCAATTCAGGCTTCCCCTTATGAAAATTAATTGCCCACCCCTGGTTTATACAATATCAGAGACTGAAGTTGCACTTTCCTTCAGTTTTGTCGACTTTACATGGAGTCTCTACAACATGTGCCTCACCAGCAACAAACCTAAGACCACACGGCACCGTCAGTGTCTTGTGTTTGATTTTATAGTGATAGAATCGCAACTCTGGGCCAAAGCTAAAACAACACTTCATGCTCATACTCACAGGAGGCGCGGTCGTCGTCCTCTCCGCGGTCGTCGTCCTCTCCGCGGTCGTCGTCCTCTCCGCGGTCGTCGTCCTCTCCGCGGTCGTAGTCGCCATCTTTGTTGTTGTGAGCACTTCTTGCTTCGTCGTCGTCTCGGTCGTCCAAGCTTTCACTGTCGTAAATCCAACTGTAGTTTCCACTTTTTCAGGCACAGAAGGCGCTGTCGTAGCTTGGGTGCTAGCTTGGGTGCTTATTTGGGTGCTAGTTTCAGTGCTAGCTTCAGTGCTAGCTTGGGTGGTAGTTTCAGTGCTAGCTTTGGTGCTAGCTTCGGTGGTAGCTTCAGTGCTAGCTTGGGTGCTAGCTTTGGTGCTTGCTTGGGTGCTAGTTTCAGTGCTAGCTTGGGTGGTAGTTTCAGTGCTAGCATTGGTGCTAGCTTCGGTGCTAGCTTTGGTGCTAGCTTGGATGCGAGCTTTGGTGCTGGCTTCAGTGCTAGCTTGGGTGCTAGCTTCGGTGCTAGCGTCAGTGCTAGCCTTGGTGCTAGCTTCGGTGCTAACTTCAGTGCTAGCTTGGGTGCTAGCTTTGGTGTTAGCTTCAGTGCTAGCTTTGGTGCTAGCTTTGGTGTTAGCTTCAGTGCTAGCTTTGGTGCTAGCTTGGGTGCTAGCTTGGGTGCTAGCTTCAGTGCTAGCGTCGGTGCTAGCTTCAGTGCTAGCTTCAGTGCTAGCTTGGGTTGTTCCCAGAGGAGATCCTGACGTTGTAATGAAAGTCGTTGATGCTAAAGCTGAGCTAACAGCTGAAACCGTTGACGGATTTGGAATAATCGTGGGTCTGTTCGTTATCGTCGGCGTCATTTTGAAACTCGTGGTCAAAAACGGAGTTGTAATTTCTCCCGTAGACGTCTTTTCTGTAAATTCCGATCTCGTCGCATCCTTTGGGACGCCTGTACTGACAGCAGACTCCTGCGCTGTTGAAATATCAGTCGCTAACGTTTCCAAATCCAAGCTTAACGTCGACGCTAACCTGGTCGACATTTCAAAAGCATCTGTTGTTTGTGTCGCCCCATCGTCCGCATCCGTTTTACTTTTTATTTCGTGTAAATACGTGCTAAAGTCAGCGACGCTAGCGCTACCCGTGATTCCAGCTTCAGACGGCAAAGGCACTTCCGTTTCGTTTCCATTTTCCGATGTTGACGAGTCATAGTTAGCCGTACTTAGCTTTAGCGTAGCTTCAAAGTCGGTTGTGCTCGTCGTTTCGTCCCATAAAGTGCTAATTTCCGTGCGTTTTGCAACGTTTGTGACCATATCTGTTTCTTCATTGCTCACTGAACTTGTGCCGGTGATGATTTCCTGATTTGTGGCCGTTGAAGCGGCTCCTGAATCGAAATAAGTCGTATTTTCGGTTGCAGAGTTAGCCTCGAAGTCCGTGGCGTCGCTCGAAACGGCAGTAGTTTCAGCTAAATCCAGTCTGGAAGTGGAATTGTCTTGTTTTGTCGACGTCGTATCAGATTCTGTCTTCCTTTCAAAGCTTTTTAAAGTTGAAGGATGTTCCGAGAAAGGCAGAGAGGAAATTGAAGCCGGGGGAGCGTTGGAGCCAAAATGGCCGCCCTCTGTGAAAGCAGGGAGCTCCGAGATGAAGGAGGTGAAGGATTTCTCAGTCTGCTCTTCGACTTTGGGTGATTTCCCGGTCGTGTTTTGTGAGCTGGGAGATGTTTCATTGAGGAGCTGGTTCAAGTCTGTTGTAGAAGGACTTTCGAAGGTGGAAGAGCGGAGCGGCCGATGAGTGGACGAGGAGTCTGGAAAATAAGAATAAAATAATAAATCAATATATAAATGCTGCGAGAGTCATGAAGGAACAGACCAACAGATGCACAGATCGGGTTCTTCTCTTTACGTTTATTGATAATGTAACCATTAGCGCAGTCAAGGTGTCACATTTCCCATGTGACAGCTCATGCATAAAAATTATTGCCAAAATCTCAATAATGGATTGAGGGAGGGGTCTCCTGGTGGTTCCAGAGTCAGGACTAAACACGTTGAGGCTAAAGCTAAAATCTGGAACAGTCTTCATGAGGATGTGAGACAGGCCTCAACTCTGACAATGTTCAAATCCAGGCTGAAAACAGCTCTTTTTATCGTGAATATGAAAGTATTTTATCTGCACTCTTGCCTTTCACTGTAATTAATCAAATGCATGGTTTTAGGAAATGACATACAAAGATTTGCTCAGAGGGATTTTCTTTTGAATTAGTGAAAAAATTAACAATGAACAAATAAAAGACAAGGCAAGTTTAGAGAGAGAGACTCAAGGTGACTGATAACACTTTGTCTTTGTGTCTGTGGGACAAAAACAATAATCTCAGTTTTGTCTGAGTTTAGTTGGAGAAAGTTATTTTGCATCCACAAACTGATCTGTTGAATGCAGTGACAGAGTATCTGTAAAATTAACAATGAACAAATAAAAGGCAAGGCAAGTTTATTTGTAGAGCACAATTCATACACAAGGCAATTCAAAGTGCTTCACAGTTGCATAAAATTACAAGAAAACAGATCAAATCAATCAATAAAACATCAACATAAGTTAATCAATGACAGTAAAAGGCAAGAGTGCAGATAAAATACTTTCAGTTTTCATATGCACGGGTAAAAGAGCTGTTTTCAGCCTGGATTTGAACATTGTCAGAGTTGAGGCCTGTCTCACATCCTCATGAAGACTGTTCCAGATTTTAGCTGCATGAAACTGAAACGCAGCCTCACCGTGTTTATTATTGACTCTGGGAACCACCAGGAGACCCCTCCCTGAAGTTCTCAGGGCCCGAGATGGTTCATACGGCTCTAACATGTCAGAGATGGACTTTGGTGCTAAACCATGAAAAGACTTGTAACAAGCAGCGCTGTTTTAAATTCTATTCTCTGAGTGACAGGAAGCCAGTGCAGAGACCGGAGCACTGGACTAATGTGGTCGTATTTCCTGGTTCTTGTCAGGACTCGAGCAGCAGCGTTCTGGATGTACTGCAGCTCTAACAGCTCGTTTAGAAAGGCCAGTGAGCAGCCGTTACAGTAGTCTAACCTGCTGGAGACAAATGCATGGATGAGTCTCTCTAAGTCTGGTTTTGACACTATTCCTCTGATCTTAATGTTCTTCAGATGGTAAAAAACTGATGATGTTATTGCTTTGATGTGGCTGTTTAAGTTCAGGTCTGAGTCCATGATTACTCCGAGATTTCTAACCTGATTTTTTGGTTTCAGAGAGAGAGACTCAAGGTGACTGATAACACTTTGTCTTTGTGTCTGTGGAACAAAGACAATGATGATTGTCTGAGTTTAGTTGGAGAAAGTTTAGTTTAGTTTAGTTTTAGTTTAGTTTATTTTGAGCAATTTTACATTCATTTTGTCTTTCAAAATTTATACAATTCCGGATGCTCAAAATGGAGTAGGCTGAAGCAATAAGCTTATAAGTGCCGACCCCGTGTTCAACTCAATATACATTTACATAACATAATCAATTGTAAGTTCTAAATTACATCGACTTTAGGTACAACAGATACAGATACAATCATCAGCTTCAGACGTAGCACAATTTGCCAAGAAGAGCATTTAAATGCCGTACATCGATGTTTGCAGAATTTAAAGGAAAAAGAACAATTGATAGGACAAAGTATATCTAAAAAAGAATTACGTTGTTAATCTGACTTTTAAAGATGTAATTGGAGATTAATCCAAGGTTTATACTGTAGTTCTTTCTGATATATATTCCAGTGTCAGTCCAATGGTGTTTTTATTTATTATATTAAGAATTATTGACATTTCTTATCACACGTTTGACTTGTGTAGGGACAGGCATATTATATTCTGTGTGTTATAATTATATTTTGGTCCTGTTATTTTCCCTGTTGTCATTCCCATCTCCACTACAGTTTTTATGTTTATTATTATTTCCCCTGTATAATGTTGTGCGTTAAAAAGCTAGAGCGTAGAATGGGCCAGTTGAGAGTTGGCGATAGCCCCCATTCAAAAAGCCCTCACCCAGCTGCCCTATCTTACAACTTTATGGATGATCTGTGTCCTATACTGTGGGATGCGTTAAAAAGGACGAGGCTTTATGAGCCTGTTGGCCAGGGGAGGGGGTCCCTCTGACCAGCAGCCCAGTGTCTCGACTTCCCTTGTTTACTTGTGTATTGTTTTGTAGATATAGGAATGACAACAACTGATAACAGCAGCATTAGTTAATTTTGTTAAGCTTCAAGCTGAAGCTTAACTTTTGCCTTCCCTTTTCACAAACTATAGTGTCCACACTGAGGTAACCCAGTTCCACAAACTGATCTGTTCGATGCAGTGACAGAGAGTATCTACAGGCCCATGTTCACCTGTATCAGTGAAATTGTGCTTTAGTTTTGGGTTCAAAGCAGGCAGGAATTAGATATGTTAAAATCCCTGTGAAAAAAACCTAAATGATTCTTAAATCCAAGCCTGTAAAGTGTGGAATCTGTAGGAGCAACTAAAGTAGAGACACTGATGCATAAATAAAAACTTCATTTTAAGATTTGCAACTTAAAAGTGATTTCCTAAAAAACTTGCAAGTCGACAAAACGTCATAAAATCAGTGCGTAGCAAGAGTACCAAGGGGCCCCAAGCAAGATGTTGGTAGGGGGCCCTCTGGTGGCCGCTCGGTGTACTGCACACTGGGAGAGAGGACATCGTTTGGGCAGGAACGGGTCACCTGACCACTCCCATGATGCAGTTCTCTGCATTAGTTTTCCTCAGAACAGAAGGCAGAGGTTCTTTAGGTCATGAAGAGAGTTACAATAAACTGGTTTCATTATTAGAAATATAATCTGGTGGAGCCATGAGTAACAAAGTCTGTCCACTGATCATTATAAGTTAACATTAGGGAACCGTGACTCATTAAAGCAGCAGCAGGATGGGGATGAACAGCGCCACAGAGCATCGGTGGAGAGATGATGTAACTGTAGCTTTCCTTAAGGAAATAAGCTTCCTTAAGGGAGAGTTTGGTCTGTTTTTTACTCTAAGATGTTAAGGAGAAAATTAACTAAAAATGTTGTTGCAGCGTCTCGACTTAGAAGAATACCATTATTTTTCTGTATCTCTCAGTTCTGGAAACTCATCCACATGCTGGACAGGAAGTGCACTGCTGACGTACTTCCTGGTGCAGACGATGATGTCGTTAACAGCAGGAAGTGGACAAGCGGCACTTCCTGTGTCTCTGATTCAAGGACAGACAGAGGGAGATGCCAGAACTCAGAGAAATCACTAAACTAAACTAAACATGAACCAAAGACTCTCAAATCCTTTCAAATGATGATCCCGAAAATGTAGAACGCTAACATTTTTATTTTACCTTTTTTAACCAGGATAGTCCCACTGAGACTAAGAATCTCTTTTGCAGGGGAGTCCTGGCCAGAGAGGGGAACCTATTGTATATGTTTTTAGCGGTAGGGGAAACCAGAGTGCCCGGAGGAAACCTACGCAGACACGGGGAGAACATGCAACATCTACAACTTTGGAACAGAAAGTGAAATTCCAAGCTTTCGAACGCCTCTCCCTGGTCCTTCTACGCCTCTTTGTAACATCACGGTGAAAAGGTGTAAATTTACTTCAGATATAACTGTTTTCTAATCATCAATGACCTTCTAACACGATGAGCTATGTACCATTAGAGCAGGGGTGTCCAAAGTGCGGCCCGGGCCCTCGGCCTTCTTGCTGAATCGGTGCACATCATCAGAGATATTTGAAATGTAATAATTCTACACAATTCTAACCTAACAACTAACATTTGATTGAGACAGAGCTGGCATGAAGGTTTTAAACATAAATAAAGGTGTGGGCACAATTTAAACCTCTGCTAGTCGAAGGTTTCACGGCACTGACCACCGATCTATGGCCCTTCACCCCGTGTACGCTTCAATATGCGACCCCCCATAAAAAAAGTTTGGACACCCCTGCATCAGAGCCGCTGCACATATGTAGGTATTCCATTAAAAATAGAATAGCCTTTACAACATTTACAACGTCTAGACTGTATTTCTGATTCATTTAATGTTGTCCTTTTCTTTCAAAATTAAGGACTTTTTAAGTGACCCCCAAAACTTTTGAAAGATTATATATTGTGTATATTGAAGGAATGCTATTTGGGTCAAGACAATTCAGAAAAAGGCTTTGTGCATAGATATATAGATATATATATATATAGATAGATAGATAGATAGATAGATAGATAGATAGATAGATGCTTTATTGTCAGATGTGAAGATCTGAAATTTGTTCATAGCATGTGCACTAGAGAAACACACAGAAATATAAATGGAAATGAATAAATTCATATTATTGATGTGTTTCTTTTTTCATTTTCAATTCATTTTTTTGGGGAGGCAGAAGTTAAATCTTGCCTACAGTAGGCCAGGCCCTGACTGTCACTGTCAAAGGAAATCACACATTAAATATGATTGAAAACCATTTTCTCAAAATGCATTTTTCGACTTCATCTCCTCTTAACAACAAACCGACTATCCATACATATTCCATTCACCCTCACCCTCATACACTCGGTCAGATGTGCACAGCAACCACTGCCTTGCTATATAATACAAATAAAAAACAAGAAAAAAGACAGACAGACAGAGAGATATGCAAAAAAAACAAAAACAAAAAGCAAACAAACAGGGCATGAACAGTCTGAGTGTTCTTGGCATAATGCTGCCATAGTGGCCATACCGCCTTTGCGATGCCCAATCCCGTCAGACCTTGGAAGCTAAGCAGGGAAGGGCCTGGTTAGTGTTTGGATGGGAGACCGTTCAGTAACACCAGGAAGCCTAGCGAATGTAGTGAGTGAGTGGTTGGTGGTGGTGGCTGATGTGCGCAGACTGGTTGCCTCGCTTATCATCACCGAGTATGGAGTGAATGAATAATGCACCAAAATTGTAAAGCGACGTTGAGCGTCTGGAAAAGCGCTATATAAGACTAATGCATTATTATTATTATTATTATCAATTAGCTATGCTAATTAGTAACACCACTAACCATAACATAGATAACAGACAACATTATCGTTAATAATAATATAAAATATGTCTATAAATGATCATCATTCATGCTTATGATTTGGACAAATACATTAGTACGGGTCGCAAACCTGTTCCCAGTGGCCCAAAGCTTTATTTCCAAGGCCAATATTTTCCAGATGAATTATGGAGATAAATTCGTTGAGCCAATTCTGGAAAGAAGGTGTAGCACATCCCTTCCAGTTTTTGAGAATCCGTTTTTTTGCAATGACAGTCCCCAATAAAATAACAGTTTGAATGTCTGTAGGGATGTCCATAAGATTCAATGAAGCTCCAAAAAGCACAAAGTCTCTGAGTTGATTGTCCTTTCATATACTTTAGAAAAAAAAGAAAACACAAGGTCACTGAGTTCTTAGACGGATTTTTAAACTTTTTAGCCCAAAAATAAGGCACATTTTGATCTTTTTTAACCACCAAATCTCAGGCTTCTTACACGGCAGAAAGTCATTTAGAAATAATGTTCTTGAATTAAAGGATCAGTACTTTCACAGAAATACAATAAATCTTGCCTTAGAGTTTATGAAATTGAGGCAAATGCTGTGTAATTAGATGGACAGTCTGAGTTTACAGTAAACTAAAGGAGGACAAAACAACATTCCTCTACTAGAAAGAAATCAGGTATATAGTGCCTTTAAGTCAGGTTGACCTTGAGTTGAGAAACGAATTTCAATAAATCTGTCCATGAGGCAAGTTTTTTTACACGTAAATGAAGCCCCTCCTGATACGAGCACGTTTTCTTTACCCAAGATAATCAGACAAAACTGGAAACTTTTCAGCATCAATAAAAACAGCCAAACTTAGTCAGTATTTTCCAGATTTAAGCCTTGGAGTTATAGAAAGAGTGACTCACAGACGGAGGTGGAGGTGAGCAGCAGAACCAGCGTGATCCAGTTAATGTCCATGGTGTTTCAGTCCTTTCCCCGGGCGTTTGTGAGGCGTCTGTGAGCGTGAGCGGAGATGTTCGAGGCAGAAGGGATTTGCAGGAAGCAGGACTCTCCGCGGTTTCCTGTCGCTCCATTGTTTCGGTTCAGTCCAGGTCTGAACCAGGAACTGTGGCTCGGAAATACCTCCCGAGTCCAGATGTGTCCGAGGAGAACGAGCCCAGAGACAGAAACCTCAAGGAAACAACTCATGTGTTCACAAAGAAGCTGGAGGAAGAAATGAAGCTTTATCAGAGAGTCAAGGTGCTAGAATTATAAAGAAGACAAAAGGACCGGCTTACATGAGATAAATGACTTGAAAGGGCTTGAGTAACGGTTCTTAAGTTTGAACTGTGTTAAGATGAAATGTGAGACAAACACCTGAAGGAAAGTCAAATCAAACCTGAACTGCTTTCGTTTCATCAGAAGAGAGTTGTCACACCATACGGCTTTATTGTTTTGGTCTGCATTGTTTTTAGAAACCTTGGAAACTTTAGTAAATGAAAGTATATGTTGATTGACTCTTGACTGTTTGAATAACTGTGTGTCACTGATGTTCTCTGGCCTCATGGAGACGTCAGGACTCAGACCCTCCTCCAAGTTCACAGGGGCTTCAGGGTGGACCCAAACTCCAGACTAATATTAAAGAGGGGGTATTCTGCTTTTTTCAATCACATAGCTCCAGTCTATAGCATACTACAATGATGACGTAACCTTCTGTTGGTCTGTATATGCAGTACATTAAAATAACTGCCTTGAATAAAATTGCTCTCTCAAAATGGCTGTACTGAACGTCTTGAAATAGGCCTCTGTCTCTTTAAGAAGCTTTCCGACACGCCCCCTTCAGCACACTGCTGTGGCATCTAAACAACACTACTGTGCGGGGAGGGGGCTCTGCTGAGCTGAGGAGCAGTGGTTGGTGGCTTGGCTGGTGACGAAAGGTCCAGAGGCGTCTCCAGGAGGTGGGGGCGTTCCTAGGAGGACTGAGGCATAGCTACACCTAAAATGGCTGCCGTCTAAGTTTTTACTGATTACTCAAAAATATGTGAATGAGCCAAGGCAACACTCCAGGCATGTGTTTAATGAGGGAATGACATAATAACATGATATAAAGCTTGAAAAAGTCCATTTTACATAATACCCCCTCTTTAACATCTTTAGCAGAGGCTCAAATAGTGGCGAAAAGTTTACTTGCACGAGGGGGAAGTGGAAATACAGACAACAGAAGCCACGTTTCCCGACATAAATCAATCTTCTAAGATTAAGCGCAGGCAGGTCAGAGAGGAGCGCGAGACCGAGGAGGAGGCAGGAGCAGAGTATGATGAAGAAGGGCATAGGCGTCTGTTGGAGAGGTGCTGAATACTGCTTTTTTTTTTTTCTTAACCCTATGAGGTCCTTGTCCTGCCAGCTGCACCATTTATTTATTTATTTATTGGTTTATTTGGTCGGGACTCGGGACTAGGGCAGGGCGATATGGCCTAAAATCCATATCACGATATAAAAAGAAATATCACTATAACGATGTATTTAACGATATTATTGACAATGGACAAATTACTTCAAAATCCCAGCCTTACGCCTATTGGGAAGATTAATTCAGTGATATTTCATTCTTTTTTTTTTTAACGGCATACTACTTTCCTCGCGAATATGATCTACTCAAGCAGCTTTACATCCTTCATTTCATTTAACTTTATAAGCACCTGTCCCCACGTTCTAGAGTCAGTGTTTATGCTGCTGATGGAGCTGAGCGTGACATGAATTATATCGTATCCACAACGATATAAAAAATTACAACGATATCAAAAAATTATATCGCGATAACGATATGCGATACGATATGGCCCACCCCTAGTCGGGACAGTGCATGTTAATGAACATACATGTGTCTCATGCATGTAAACACGCCACACCGGATTGAGCGGGTCGTCTCGTGATCAGAAGGTCGTGGGTTCAAGTCCCAGCTCCTGCAAATGCACACTGTCGTTGTGTCCTTGGGCAAGACACTTCACCCTCCTCGCCTCCAGTGTCTGTGTACACTGGTGTATGAATGAGAGAGTGAATGGGTGACTGGTTCCTTACTGTAAAGCGCTGATAAAGG
The DNA here is from genome assembly GCA_007210695.1 of Neogobius melanostomus. Classification (NCBI taxonomy): domain Eukaryota; kingdom Metazoa; phylum Chordata; class Actinopteri; order Gobiiformes; family Gobiidae; genus Neogobius; species Neogobius melanostomus. The sequence goes on from VHKM01000432.1 coordinate 569,268, forward strand.
TAGAAAAGCACTATATAAGTTGAGTCCTTTTACCATTTAGGAGGGGAAGGCGCAGAGAGAGAGAGACACGTCTGAGCTGAAACGCACTGTGGCTGCAGGGGCGGAGCAGAGAAACTCAGGTTCTAGGGGGAGGGGCACCAACTATTAAACTGTTACATCTAAACTCAATTATTTGAATTCAACAAATATTGTTGATGTAGTTTCGAGAGTGTGTTCCATTTTAATGAATGAATGTATTATTTTGATTTTGGGGGGGGTAACTACTGTCAGTCACAAGCAACAGGTTTAGTCACTGGTGAGTCGCGTTTAAGCCGTGACAATATTCTGGAGTGGAGTATTTATTTACATGTGTGAGTTTGTGTTCATTAACATGCACTATCCCAAACAAACATAAACAAGCATTCGTTATATGGCTATGGGCATTAACAATATTCTAGACCAGGGTGCCCAAACCTTTTGTCTCTGAGGGCCAAAATGAAAAAGTGCCTGTGGGTCACGGGCCAAACACAAGCATGAAACACATATAACGGCAAATAATAATAGTTAGTAAATTTTTAACACGTACCAGTTGATGTCAACAACCTTTGCAATAAAAGTTAGAAAACTGGGAAAGCTGACGCTACAATGCTCAATGATGCTGGTGGCCAGAAAGTGAACTGCATCCATATTTACCATTGAGAAGGAATGGGAGAGAGTTGGTGTTAACCATATGAGACGCAAAACTAGGTCACTCTCTGGCGGGCCAATGGAATTGTTCCGGCGGGCCAAATTTGGCCCACAGGCCCCACTTTGGGCACTCCTGAAATAATGTATAAATTATGTGATAGATTGACTTTTAATTATTGAGATTTTTTCTTTCTTTTTTGTCTTGTCTGGGCACAGATGGGTTTGGGCCGGCCCTGCTCTTCAGGCCTCAGCTTTGGCACAATCAGGACAGGAGTCTAACCACACTGCCCCCTGGTGTCCACGCTGTCCTCAGATCTCCAGGTGTTGGTGTTTGTTTTGGACCACAGACCAGAGCCTGACCTCCTCTTCCTGATCCTCGGGAGCGGCTTCCTCTCCTCCGATGGCGGCGTTAACGAGGGGTCGGAGGTCGGGGATGGACGGCGAGCGTTCCAAGATGGCGGGCGGGAAAGCGTGCAGGTTTCTGTCCAGGATGAGGAAGGGAGGAGTGTAAGGGAAGTCTGCAGTTAACGCTGAGAAAACAACACCTCAGAGTGAGAAAATAAAATGATTCGTTTAGACAGACTTCGATCAAAGGAATATGAAAAACGAAGCATTCATCCCAAAACTAAAGGAAAAGTCGTTACATTTTCTCCTGTTCAGCCTTACCCAAATCTAAAACTTTAAAGTGCATATGACAGATTTTAATGCTCTTGAAAATATGACTTATTTAGATGGATTACATCAGTTGCATAGTTTTCATTTTTTTCAGTGAAGCAGCGATTTTAATGAAGAAATGTTGGGCAGAAAAGTTATTTTTATTTGAATTTTTAAGCTGCTGACAGGAAGTGACATAAAAGAAGGAAACATTCCATAGCAGTTTGACTCATTGGCTGTGTCCGAATGTCCGCACTATTCCCTATATAGTGACTATATCATGGTCACGCCATTTTGTAGGGGTGTCCGAATGAAAAAGTAGTGCACTCAAAATTTCCCACAATGCATTCTGAAAAGTAGTGAGCAGCGGTGATCACTAAACGGGTCAATATTGACCACAATGCATTGCGAGAGTCGGAGAAGAACGACCGACAGCAACAGGTCTTTGAAGTAAACAACACGACTGAATGAAATCAGCTGTTTCAATTGTGTGTTGTGTATTTATCATGAATAAACGACTTAAATATAAACGGTTACGGTGGAAAATGCTAACGTTAGCTGCTAACCTTTAGCTCGAGCTGTTAAATGACCGATAGCTTCATCTCGAATAATCCAAGCCATTCATTTAAAATCCATGTTAAATAAAACGTACCTGACTCGTATTTATCCATAAATATTCCCCTGTCTCATGAGTTTGGTCTTTATCGCACAAATACATTTTTCCCGGAGTTTAGCGACTTTTAGCAGATGTAGTCACTCATTCTGCTGGAGCTTCAGACACCGAGCTCTGACCTACTTTCTGCCTTTGAGCTAACGCTGGAGGGATTTTTTATTTTATTTTTTTTTATGATAGTTTTAATTTAAATGTCAAATAAAACGCCTGTAAAAGCCAAAACTGTCGTTCTGTTTCATAAAATAAACGTTTGTAACAATAAATAAATTCAGGAAAAAAAATAAAATCTGCACGCCGCAGCGCGTGACGTCACGCAGCTCGGAGAAAGTAGTGGCTTCTGTCCGAATCGCCAACAGAATCAGTGACTATATAGTCTACTATATAGTGCGGGCCTATGTAGTGAATGAGGTAGAGCCCTGCATTTGAGCCCGAGAGGCCCGAGGGGCCCGACGGCCCGAAGGCCCGCGGGCCGGGCTTCGGGCCCATTACCGCATCATTGCGTCGGACATGGGCCGGGCTCGGGCTTGGTTTTCCTCTGCCAATGCGTTGTGCTGCTACTTTTTAACCAACTTAAATAGCGACATTAAATGCAGCACCCGCTCTCCTCACTCCCTCTCTCCCTCTCTCACACCCCGTCTTGACTCGCCAACACAACACAAACATGTACCTGCCTTCCCTGTGGGCTGTGGCGTGGGAGTTTTCCTCGCCGTGCGTACAGTACTGCAAAGCGGTCGTATTGAGAGAGAGGACCGGGCGGTTCGCGTGCGGATTTGCTTCTATTGACGCGATGTCCTCTCGCCCCGTCTTGACCCGTCACCTCTTGCCACAAACATGTACCTGCCGTCCCCGTGGGCTGTGGCGTGGGGGGTTTCCCCGCTGTGGGTAAACCTCTGCAAAGCGGTCTGGAGAGAGAGGACGGAGCGGTTCACGTGCGGAGTGCTTCTATCGACGGTATGTTTTTGCAGTGCTTCCAGGAAACAAATGCATGCGTGTTCCTCCCAACAATAAAAAATCAACACTGTGCTTTATGTTACGTTTATATAGAAGTGTTTATTTATTCATACAATGCAGGTCAACTGTTGCAGCGCTGTTTAATCACGCTTTTGGAAAATATCGAACCTCACGGGCCCGGGCCGGGCTCGGGCCGGGCTCGGGCCGGGCTCGGGCCGGGCTCGGGCCCAGAAATCAGGCCCGTGCAGGGCTCTAGAATGAGGGCTTAGGGACTAGGGTGGACATTGAGGACACAGCCATTCATTTCCCATTGACTTAACATGGTTGCACAGCAACAGCTTAAAATTGTTTACCTTCTTCTTCCTGTCGGTGTCCAATAAGAAGTGAAAACATAAACATCACAAAAATGGTCAAACTAAAGAAAACTGGGAATAATCTTTAGCAAAATCTTAAATATAATCGTGTTAACTGTGTTTTAGCAAAAATTGTGTCTGATGTGTCATAAGCACTTTCCTCTAGGCCAGGGGTGACCAAAGTGGGGCCCGCGGGCCAAACTTGGCCCGCCGAAACAATTCTGTTGGCCCGCCAGAGAGTGACCTATGTTTGCGGTGTATGGTTAATACTAACTCTCTCCCATTCATTCTCAATGGTAAATATGGATGCAGTACACTTTTTGGCCACCAGCGTCAAATTGGGGGCGCTGTTTCACTCCTTTCGCAAAGTTAAGGAAACACTGTTGTGGTGTCTTGGTGTTTATCACAGAGCGTTGTAGCATCAACCTTCCCAGTTTTCCAACTTTAATGGCAAAGTTTGTTGACATCAACATAGGTCATGTTAAAAATTTACTTATAAAAGACTTTATGCTGAACTGACACTTTCAAAATGATCTAATGTTGCATTTTCTTTGAGTTAACAAATGAATGAGGTAAAGTCACTGCACGTACTGTAGATACAGGTGTTGTTTTTTACATTTTACATATTGCTACAATTGTTGATTTTTTCTACTAAAACTAGGCTTTTGCCATAGTTAACATTTGTTTTAATATAGCATCTTATTTGCATAGATATAATCAAATGCATATACTGAAAAATAAAATAAAGTAACTATTATTATCAACCCCGTGAACTGCTACCTTAACGTGGTGGGGTTGTTTGAGTGCCCGAATGATCCGAGGAGCTATGTTGTCTGGGGCTTCATGCCCCTGGTAGGGTCTCCCATGGCAAACAGGTCTTAGGTGACGGGTCAGACGAAATGCAGTTCAAAGACTTCTATGGACAGTACAAAATCAAGGACCGTGACGTCGCCCGGTATGGCGCAGCCGGGGCCCCACCCTGGAGCCAGGCCTGGGGTTGGGGCTCGAATGCAAGCGTCTGGTGGTCGGGCCTCTGCCCACGGGGCCCGGCCGGGCACAGCCCGAAGGGACGACGTGGGCCCGCCCTCCTGTGGACCCACCACCCGCAGAGGGATCCGTAGGGGTCGGGTGCAGAGAGGATTAGGTGGCAGTCAAAGGCGGGTGCCTCGACGACCTGGTCCGCTTGCGCAGCTTCTGGCGTTCGGGACATGGAACGTCACTTCGCTGGGGGAGAAGGAGCCTGAGCTTGTGTGGGAGGTTGAGAGATACCGGCTAGATATAGTCGGGCTCACCTCCACGCATAGCCTGGGTTCCGGATCCCAACTCCTGGAGAGAGGCTGGACTCTCCATTTTTCTGGAGTTGCCCGCGGGGAGAGACGGCGGGCTGGGGTGGGTTTGCTCATAGCCCCCCAGCTCAGCCGCCACGTGTTGGAGTTCACCCCGGTGAACGAGAGGGTCGCGTCCCTACGCCTTCGGGTCGGGGAAAGGTCTCTCACCGTTGTCTCGGCCTACGGGCCCAACATCGGTGCAGAGTACCCGGCCTTCTTGGAGTCCCTGGGAGGGGTACTAGATAGTGCTCCGACTGGGGACTCCATTGTTCTACTGGGGGACTTCAATGCCCACGTGGGTAACGACAGTGAGACCTGGACGGGGGTGATGGGGAAGAACGGCCTCCCCGATCTGAACCCGAGTGGTGTTCTGTTATCGGACTTCTGTGCTAGTTACAGTTTGTCCATAACGAACACCATGTTCGAGCACAAGGGTGTCCATAAGTGCACGTGGCACCAGGACACCCTAGGCAGGAGGTCGATGATCGACTTTGTAGTTGTGTCATCTGATCTCCGGCCGCGTGTCTCGGACACTCGGGTGAAGAGAGGGGCTGAGCTGTCAACCGATCACCACCTGGTGGTGAGCTGGATCCGCTGGCAGGGGGGAGGAAGCCGGTCAGACCTGGCAGGCCCAAACGTGTTGTGAGGGTCTGTTGGGAACGTTTGGTGGATCCCTCTGTCAGTAGGGTCTTCAACTCCCACCTCCGGAAGAGCTTCACCCAGATTCCGAGGGAGGTTGGAGACATGGAGTCCGAGTGGACCATGTTCTCCTCCTCCATTGTTGATGCGGCTGCTCGTAGTTGTGGCCGTAAGGTCTCTGGTGCCTGTCGCGGCGGCAATCCCCGAACCCGGTGGTGGCGCCCGGAAGTAAGGGATGCCGTCAAGCTGAAGAAGGAGTCCTACCTGGCCTTGTTGGCTTGTGGGACTCCGGAGGCAGCTGAGAGGTACCGGCAGGCCAAGCGTGCTGCAGCTCGTGCGGTCACAGAGGCAAAAACTCGGGTCTGGGAGGAGTTCGGAGAAGCCATGGAGGAGGACTATCGGTCGGCCTCGAAGAGATTCTGGCAAACCATCCGGCGCCTCAGGAGGGGGAAGCAGTGCTTCACCAACACTGTTTACAGTGCGGGCGGTGGAAGGAGTACTTCGAGGATCTCCTCAATCCCACTGTCACGTCTTCCGATGAGGAGGCAGAGGCTGGGGACTCGGAGGGGGGTTCGTCCATCACCCAGGCTGAAGTCACTGAGGTGGTTAGAAAGCTCCTCGGTGGCAAGGCCCCGGGGGTGGATGAGATTCGTCCCGAGTACCTTAAGTCTCTGGATGTTGTAGGGCTGTCTTGGCTGACACGTCTCTGCAACATCGCGTGGCGGTTGGGGACAGTGCCTCTGGATTGGCAGACCGGGGTGGTGGTCCCTCTCTTTAAGAAGGGGGATCGGAGGGTGTGCTCCAATTACAGAGGGATCACACTTCTCAGCCTCCCGGGTAAGGTCTACTCCAGGGTGCTGGAGAGGAGGATCCGGCCGATAGTCGAACCTCGGATTCAGGAGGAACAATGCGGTTTTCGTCCCGGTCGTGGCACACTGGACCAGCTCTATACCCTACATCGGGTGCTCGAGGATTCGTGGGAGTTCGCCCAACCAGTCCACATGTGCTTTGTGGATCTGGAGAAAGTGTTCGACCGTGTCCCTCGTGGTGCCCTGTGGGGGGTGCTCCGGGAGTATGGGGTCCGGGGCCCTCTGCTAAGGGCTGTCCGTTCCCTGTATGACCGCAGCAGGAGCTTGGTTCGCATTGCCGGCAGTAAGTCAGACTTGTTCCCGGTGCGTGTTGGTCTCCGCACGGCTGCCCTATGTCACCGGTTCTGTTCATTACCTTTATGGACAGAATTTCTAGGCGCAGCCAGGGGCCGGAGGGTGTCCGGTTTGGGAACCTCAGGATCTCATCTCTGCTGTTTGCAGATGATGTTGTTCTGTTGGCTTCATCAAATCAGGACCTCCAGCTGCTCTGGGGCGGTTTGCAGCCGAGTGTGAAGCGGCCGGGATGAGGATCAGCACCTCCAAATCTGAGGCCATGGTTCTCCACCGGAAAAAGGTGGCTTCCCCGCTTCAGGTCGGTGGGGAGTCCTTACCTCAAGTGGAGGAGTTCAAGTATCTCGGGGTCTTGTTCACGAGTGAGGGACGGATGGAGCGTGAGATCGATAGACGGATCGGTGCAGCGTCAGCAGTGATGCGGTCGCTGTATCGGACTGTTGTGGTGAAGAGGGAGCTGAGTCAGGGGCCAAAGCTCTCGATTTACCGATCGATCTACGTTCCCACCCTCACCTATGGTCATGAGATCTGGGTAATGACCGAAAGGACAAGATCGCGGATACAAGCGGCCGAAATGAGTTTCCTTCGCAGGGTGGCTGGGCGCACCCTCCGAGATCGTGTGAGGAGCTCAGTTACCCGGGAGGAGCTCGGGGTAGAGTCGCTCCTCCTTCACGTCGAAAGGAGCCAGCTGAGGTGGCTAGGGCATCTGTTCCGGATGCCTCCTGGTCGCCTCCCTCGGGAGGTGTTCCAGGCATGTCCTATTGGGAGGAGGCCTCATGGAAGGCCCAGGACACGCTGGTGGGACTATGTCTCCAAGCTGGCCTGGTGTCGCCTCGGGGTCCCCCAGAACAGCTGGAGGAGGTGTGCGTGGATCAGGAAGTCTGGGCATCTCTGCTGAGACTGCTGCCTCCGCGACCCGGCCCCGGATAAAGCGGAAGAAAATGGATGGATGGATGGATTATTATTTGCAGTTATGTCTGTTTCAGGCTTGACATCGCCGTGTTTGGCCCACGACCCACAGGCACTTTTTCATTTTGGCCCTCAGAGAAAAAAAGTTTGGGCACCGCTGCTCTAGGCCATAGTAATGCCTCATTTGAAAGCTAAGGCCTAAGCTCTTTCCTTGATTGTCTTATGTTTTCATTGTTTTTGGTTTTTATCACATTTTCGTCATGTTTATGTTGTGTTTTCATGGCGTTTTTAATGATAGTATTTTATTATAGGGCTGCAATAACCTCCAGAGGCTGAGGTTTTGTTTCTTCTGTCTCTGTATTTGAGTGATAAATGTCACCGATCTGAAAAGCCTCTGATCTCAGGTTCAACAGATAAAGGTTTGTCTGAGTTTCCCTAAAGCAGATTCTAAAGTGTTTAGATCGGCGTGTCCGCACTGTTTTCATGGGGCGCCGCATATTGAAGCGTACAGAGGGTGAAGGGCCACAGATCGGTGGTCAGTGCCGCGAAACCTTTGACTAGGTGTATTTAGCAGAGCTTAAAATGGTTCCCCACACCTGTGTCACAATAGTGTTAGTTGTTGAGGGTAGAATTGTGTAGAATTATTAAACTTAAAATAAAAAGGACCATCGTGTGTGTCGGTTTAGCAACGAGCCCGAGAGCCGCCAAACATTAGTCTGAGGGCCGCACTTTGGACGCTTTGTGATCCCGTCCCAGAGGTTAGAGCATTTGTCCTTAACTTACAAACCAGTCCTGTCTCCCTGGAGCCTTATTGGCAACTGAGTAACATGTTTCCTTTGGGCTGATAGACTTGTACAACACCGGACATGCTGCCACCTACTGGTCACTGTCATGTTTGTGTGTTTGTTTGTGTTTGTTTGTGCAGAAGCTCAGGGCTGATAAAAAACCGAGTCAGTTTAGAATAGAATTTATTGTCTACCGAGGTAGAAATTCATCTTTGGCTCACCGACACATAAAAACACAAGACTAGGGACAAAGACGCGCTGAAACGACGTCTTTTTGGGTCATTTTTGGACGTCCAGTTTCGGTCCCCTGAAGGTGCAGACTGTTACTCCAGATGACGTCTTTTTTCCAACGTCTTTTGGACGTGCAGTATTAATGTTCTCAGGATGTCCGGATGAGGGACAAGTCTAGTCCAAATAGGTCGTCTTTTCTATGTTAAATTTAAACTTATTTTAGAGTGTTTTTATAAGCCTATATGACTCTCTATGTAACTGCGATGGCATTTCAGACAGTGGCAGGTAACACGCAGTTTCCATGACCTTCTCTATAATACCTCTACAATATACTGCCTGCATGCATTTTCGCCTACAAACATGTCCAGTAGAAAATACATAAGAAAAAGAAATGTAGAAAAATAAAACAGAACAAATATTACAGAACAGCTCAAAATGATCAGAAGCATAAAACGACAGTGATTAAACACATGAATGACATTAGGCAATTAGGTATGATATAAAATAAACTATAAAATATATTTTGTTTACAGAATCGTTTAAAGAGACTCTGTATTGTTGGTCATTTTATGCTCACTACTGCCACCTCAGGTCTTACGCGTAACTGCAGTCTCTATATTAAGCTTGTGCATATTTAACACCTTTCTGAGTGACAGTGCAGGAGTTCAGAGGCAGTTGTGGTGAACAGGTCTGGGCTCATTCTACACATTAGGACATGGCTGGAACATGTAGGGGAGGAAATTACATGATATTAAATGTTTAAAGTGTGTATAGTCCCTTTAACTAAAGCTAAATTAAAGTATGTCATAACTCTTCATCCGTGCGTCTCCTCTGATGAAATGAAGATTGTTTGTACTTTGTTGCCAGTGTCTGTCAGTCTGAAACTAATCCCTGAGGTTCAGTGGAATCATTATTACCCTCCACAGGACGGTAAATGAGACACGCCTTTATTTAGAGTGGAACCTGACGCCGCTCTGTGTCACTTAGAGCCATGTTATTAGGTTTAATAATGAAGGATCATTTACATTTGCAGTAAGTCTCTGGAGACGTGGCAACATGGCCGACAGCCACGTGTTAGTGAAGTCTAACAGGCTTTCAATGAAGAGAGGCTCCAACAAGACATTTGATGTCACACGCAACACGAACTTTAAAAACTGAAATTATGAACATGTTTTCTGCTGCAGTCGGCTCCAGGAACGCAGGATCCTCAATCGAATCCTCCGGCTCAGAGCTGGCACATTTCTCTGGGTTTTCCACTTGACATTTTTGTTCCATAACCCTCAGGATCTGACTGTGTTCCTTCAGCAGCTCAACCACACGACCACCATCGAAACCATCAGGACAAAGTCATGACGGAAAACGACCTTTGAAAGGCATGTGGTCCTAAACTTTGGCTGCAAAAACAGACTATTTCAATTTATTTGTTGTTTTTAATAAAAACTAAAAACATTTTTCATCTCACTCCCATTTCTTCTTGTTGCATATTGAAGTTCTTAGTTTAGTTTATTAGTTTATTTGAGCAGTTAAAACCCCCCCCCAAACATCATTACAATAAAAACATGTAATCATATCACAGTAGTACAGGGAGCATATTACAAAGTACAAGATATAAGAGCCTGGGAACACAGCACACACACACACACACACACACACACACACACACACACACACACACACACACACACACACACACACACACAACGTACCCTTTTGTCTAGTACAAAGCCAGTAACAAAAGGCGATCATTACATTTCTTTCAGATGGTTACCATGCCTAACATTGTTGGCATTACCAAAAGTCACTAGTTTTATAATAAAAAGACACATTAATTTACATATTATACTCAGTGAATATTATTATGTACATTTTACAACTACAAACAACGCTCTCATTTCATGTACGATGTCTGGTACAAAGCAAGTGACAAAAGGCCATTACTTAGTTACAGATGGTTATCAATGTCAAACACAGTCAACATTCCCCAAAGTCACTAGTTTTGTGTTAAAAAGAACATTAATATACATATTATCTGTGATCTTGCTACTTCCCAGTTGTCATTTCCATCTTTAATATGGTATTGATTAGTTACAATTTTGCTTGGTTGCTTCCTTTTTTTTTAATACATTTAGTACAATGAAATTATGTAATGCCCTGCATAGTGTAGTGCTTTAAAAAGCCAGGGTGTAGAGCGGGTCCATTGAAGAGGGCAGTAGCTCCTCATCAACAAACCCCCACCCAGTTCTTCTTAGAACCTTGTTAAGATCCAACCATGAGAAATGTGAATTTTACCATTGTTCAACTCTAGCCTAGATTTTAGAGTTAGTAGACTTGATTTACATAAAATTCGGCGACTAAACTAAAAGGTTAAAACATGTGCATTGCAAAGTCATTTAGCAACATCACAGTGTATCTTAATTCTCTGTTCGCTCCCTTTGCAGTAACTCTGAGTCACTGTCAGTCTGTTTGTTCTAATGTCTATAGTCAGTAACAGAATCCATCCTGAGTAAATAGTTTGTTTTGCTCCGTTTCATCTGTTCAGGAAACTCCCGAAACCCGAAACTTAGTCTAATAATTTTAATTAACTTTCATGATCATCACAAAGTATCACTTTACTACAACTCTACACCGAGTACACAGATGGAGTACACGCAGTACAAGCAGTACACGGATGTGGAGGTCCGGCACTTCGGTATAAAGAGGAGAGCGTTCCTGAGATAGATCAGCATCACTGCAGCGGCGCAGACAGGTGAGAAAACACAGCCTCATCTTTATAATCGGTTCTGAAGGTCATCCCTGTTACAGCTGGTGTTGCCATGGCGTTGCTGAGGTGCATTCTGGGGGTCGTAGTCCTGCTCTCAGTCTCCGTTTGGAGCGTCTCTGCGGTGAGTTTTCTCTGATCCTGGCCCGGACGGTTGCTCCGAAAATAGGGCTGGGTACCGTTAAACGTGGTATAGGAAAAAAAGTTTAGGTTCTACCGCTATCGAAAAATATTGGGATAAAATGCCCAGCCCTGGTTATAAACATGTCTAAAGTGTCGTGTTTGTGCAGGATTTGGGAGATGGAGCTGAAGCCGGAGAAGCGTCAGAGAAACCAAAACATGTCAACCTCAATCTGGACCAGGACACGCACCTGGACCTAAAACAGGACCCGGACCTGGATCAAGACCTGGACCTGGACCAGGATGAGAGCGCTGGTAACTTTGATACGATATTTTAGTTTAGTTTTAGATAAGATTTAGTAGCATGATTCTTTTACATTTTACTCGAGGTTTAGTCGACTAAATGATGATGTCAGCGTTTCCAGGAGGACAGTGGGGACATTTTCTAAGTGAAGACGTCCTCACGAAGGGCGTCTACTGTCTGGCACTGTTGTCCATTTCTGTTTCCCTCGCCATCCATCCCACAGGTTCTTAGATAGATTTGGATCAGGGGATTTTAATCACTTTTAGGCTCGTGAATTACTTATATTTACTTTGAGTGAAATGACTTTGACCTAAATTATGATGTAATAAGTGGATTCCTCCAGTGTGAGGTCAATAAAGTCCGATCTTTTCTTACGATTTCCACTTTCAAACAGTCGGCAGAAACTGGGGCTAAAGTTCTGAGTGAAGTCTCATTGTTTTCTCAGACACAGACGTGGACGAAGGGGACGCCAAGGATCCCCCAGAGGACACCGACGACCCCCAGAGGACACCGACGACCCCCAGAGGACACCGACCACGCCCCATAGGACACCGACCACGCCCCATAGGACACCGACCAAAACCCATAGGACACCGACCAAAACCCATAGGACACCGACCAAAACCCATAGGACACCGACCACGCCCCATAGGACACCGACCACGCCCCATAGGACACCGACCACGCCCAGAGGACGACGGATCTGCAGAGGACGAGGAGGACGGACTGAGCGTGTCTGAGCGTCTGGAGCTGGTCAACAAGAACCTGGGTCAGAAAACTTCTCTGTCACTAAACTCAATTATTCTCAAACTAAACCTCTTTAGAGTCAGTCATTTCAAGTGAGTTGTTTCCTCAGAGTTTATGAGAGTTGTTTTTTCAGTGGGGGACGAGGACAGTGAGATCGAGGACGGGGACGTGGTGGTCCCTAAGTCCCATGTGCGGAAAAGAAACGCCGACCCCTGCGTGATCAAGGGCTGCAAGTGGCCCCGATCGGAGGACATGAAAGTCTACGTGCCCTACGTCATCGCCAACAATTACTGTGAGTACTACAGCGCCATGACTACGGCTGATACACTTCCAACAACACGCGAGTTCATGAAGCCGTTCTGAAGACGTATTGAGGACCAATTTTTGTGGTTTAGTTTAGTTTAGTTTATTTAATTGTTTGAGCAGTTAACCTGCTCAAAGGGAGTGGGCTGAAGCCAAAGGCTTATAAGTGCCCACCCCAAAATAAAAATAATAACATTACATTTAATATTTACAAGGTAGCAAATCATAAACAAAGGAACATAGGGCAAAGTAACAATAAATGATGAACAAGAATAAAATAAAAACAACAGCAAAATAAAGAACAAAAGAATGTGCTACTTTTATGTTATAAAGGTGCATTAATACATATTATATTCTGAGATCTTGCTACTTCCCAGTTGTCATTACCATCCTCAATATAATTTAATTTGGGTTTAATTATCATTATTATTATATTTGTTTAATTGAGTTATTTGTGAAGTGTGATGTAAGCCCTGCATAGTGAGGTGCATTAAAAAGCCAGGGTGTAGAACGGGCCAGTTGAAGAGGGCAGTAACTCCCCCTCAACAAACCCCCACCAAGCTGCCCTAACAGCTGATTTTGTAGATGATGTTCCTATGCTGAGTGGTGCATTAAAAGACAAGGTTTTGAGCCCGTTGGGAGGGTCCCTCTCAACAGATTCATAACTTGCCTACCCTAATTCTCAATTTGTAAATTTGAGCAATAGAATGACAACCGTTCCAAGCAGCAACACTCATCCTTGATTATAGAGGAAACACACATAATTGATCCTACTGCGCCTCCTAGTGGCAACATATTTCTTGTTCTCTGTATATTTCAAAAGTCTTTTGTTTGTATTTATATTTGAACAGGTTGATATTTGGACATCGTTTCAACTCCATTTCCAGTTTATTCCACAATTGTACACCATTAACTGTTGGGCTAAAACTTTTCAAAGTTGAGCTATGTTTCTGAGTCCTAAAGTGTAATTCGTCACGTAATTCATAACAACCAGTACATTCTTGGAACCTTCTTGTATTCTTGGAACCTTCTCTGTATTTCACATGGGAATGGGACAATACACAACATTACACAACAGTAGAGAGACCGTAGCGATGACCAGAACTCCTCATTTACTTTAATTAAAAAATTGTATAATTGCAGAATTTGAACAAATCACAAGGGCAAATGGAAACATTGTTTCTCTCATTGCTTATACCATAAGGTTTCCAAATGTATAGTTTTCATTCTCTTCACCAAAATCCCACAACAGTGGAAATCTAAATGTAGTGAACTGGAATAAAGTCTTCAGGGCTTTGTCGAGAACAGCTTTGTAACTCCATTGAAGCAAATGTTAGATCTGTACAATCCAATGCAGTGGTTCTTAAAGTGGAATAAATAAATGTATACTGATAGTGTACTGAAGCAGTGCAATTTGCCTGATTCTGAGAGTGTTGTTGTAACGTTGTGTTGCAGCGTCTGCTCAGCAGAAGACAATCGAACAGGCCTTCAGTTTCTTCGCGAACAGTACCTGCATCCGCTTCGTCCCCCGCAACGAGGAACAAGATTATCTGTACATCCACTCCTTCAATGGGTATGAGCTACTACTATTACTATTACTACAATAAATACGCATCATTGCTATTGGATCAAGCTCGAGGTGTTTTGATCGATCAACGACGGTTCCTCCACTAAAAGTCTTCTCTGGCCTTTTACTAGATCATTATGACACTGCTAACTGACTGACTGAGCTTCTTTCACATTTGTTGAGACAATATTTGACCAGAAGTGTCTGTAATTTCATTAACTCTTGTTGAGCAGCTGCAGGTCGTACGTCGGGCGGAAAGGAAACAGACAGGAGCTGTTTCTGGAGAAGGACGGATGTATTGTCGCCAGTGTTATCCAACACGAGCTGCTGCATGCGCTGGGCTTCCAACACGAGCAGAAGAGATCTGACCGCGACGAATACATCAAAATGCTGTGGGAGAACATCATCAAAGGTACTACTGCTAATACTACTGCTGCTAATACTAAAGCTAATACTATGCTGCTAATACTACTGCTAATACTACTGCTGCTAATGCTACTGCTGCTAATACTAAAGCTAATACTACTGCTGCTAATACTAAAGTTAATACTACTGCTGCTAATACTTCTGCTAATACTACTGCTGGACGCTACTGCTGCTAATACTAACTGCTGCTAATACTAAAGCTAATACTACTGCTGCTAATACTACTGCTAATACTACTGCTGCTAATACTCTGCTAATACTGCTGCTAATACTACTGCTGCTAATACTAAAGTAATACTACTACTGCTAATACTCTGCTAATACTACTGCTGCTGACGCTACTGCTGCTAATACTAAAGCTAATACTACTGCTGCTAATACTACTGCTAATACTACTGCTGCTAATGCTACTGCTGCTAATACTAAAGCTAATGCTACTACTGCTAATACTAGTAATACTCTGCTGATCTGCTAATACTACTGCTGCTAATACTAAAGCTAACTACTCTGCTAATACTAAGCTAACTACTGCTGCTATACTGCTAATACTACTGCTGCTAATACTACTATACTGCTAATACTACTGCTGCTAATGCTACTACTGCTAATACTACTGCTGCTAATGCTACTGCTGCTAATACTAAGCTAATGCTACTGCTGCTAATACTACTGCTAATTCTATGCTGCTAATACTACTGCTGCTAATTCTAGTGCTGCTAATACTACTGTTTTATCTTTTGCTGCTAAAACTTACTATCTGCTAATACTACTCTGCTAATACTCTATCTGCTAATACTACTGCTGCTAATGCTACTGCTGATAACGCTTTTTTTTTTTTTTTCTCACTTCACGATTGTGTGTCACTTAGTCTTTCACATAAAATTTCAATTACATATATTGATGTTTATGGTCCATAGCGTGACAAAATGACCAAAAGTTAAAAGGGGAGCGATACTTATGCAACCCACTCTATATGCTCCCGCTTTATCTGGGTCTGGGTCGCGGAGGCAGCAGTCTGAGCAGAGATACCCAGACTTCCCGATTCACACTCACTTTCGGGGACCAAGGCCACAGAGATGTTGTCCCTCCAGCGTGTCTTGGGTCTTTCTCAGGGCCTCCAGCAGCTCCTCTCGACATGAAGGAGTAGCAGCTCTACTCTGAGCTCCTCAGCCCCAGCCACCCTACAAAAGCCTGTATCCGCGATCTCGTCCTTTCGGTCATTACCCAGATCGTAGAGATATAATGCAATGTTTTATTTATTCATCCGTCCGTTACATCACTGCCGACGCCGCACCGATCCTGTAAAGTTTGGACTAGTGGTTAGGGTTGGAGCACTACAGATGATTCCGGTCAGAGAATCTTTCTTCAACTTTTTTTACATCAGCAGAGAGTATACAGGTTTCCACTTGCATATGGTTATGTGGTCTGAATACAAAAGGAACACAATGGGAAATAAAATTATTAAAGAATGGTAATTAAATAATATACATTAATAAATCAACTATGCCTGGTGTCCTCATTACAGTTTGCTCAGTACAGAAATTATAATTCACAGCACTCTAACACAGTAGTAGACAACTTAAAACAAGGTAATTGGAACACATTTAAAAGGCTAATTATTTAACATGGTAAACATGACTACAAAATAATATGGCGCAGCCTCGTGTAAAGTGGCTAATTGGTCACGCATCAACAATATCAACAGC
This sequence comes from Neogobius melanostomus, assembly GCA_007210695.1. Classification (NCBI taxonomy): domain Eukaryota; kingdom Metazoa; phylum Chordata; class Actinopteri; order Gobiiformes; family Gobiidae; genus Neogobius; species Neogobius melanostomus. The sequence goes on from VHKM01000432.1 coordinate 585,548, forward strand.
TAGCACAAACGACAGAAACACCAAACATCCTCACCACCTAACTGTCCAAATGTACCACAGCAAGCAACAAATTCTCACCTGGGGTTCATAAACGCACACAAAAGTAAAGGGAAAAGAGGTCCTTTCCTGTGCTCTCATCCCTGAGCACGAACTGAGAAGTGCGCTAGCTGTATTCACTGTTCAGGCGTAGTTTGCGTGATGGGGCGTTCAGGCGCACTTCGGAAAAGTCGGAGCTGAACTAATAGGCTTTCAGACAGATCCGTCTGTCAATCTCACGCTCCATCCGTCCCACACTGAGAACAAGATTCCGAGATACTTGAACTCCTCCACTTAAGTCAAGGACTCTCCACCGACCTGCAGGGGGCGCCACCATTTTCCCAGACAGAGAACCAGGGCCTGTGAACACTGGTTGTTCTTCCCCCAGAAGTTCTAGTGCTTCACCCAGTGAAGCGACTGGTGTTTCTAAACACAAACTATAGCGTATCTTTTGCGCTTATTAGGAGAGCACTTTGGAGATCTTACAGCTCCAGACTTAGCGCTTTTAAGTGGGAAGTACGTGCGGTGGAGAAACACCCATGGCCAATGGAGATGGGCAGCACGATAGAACAGTGGTTAGTGCCCTACCACTAAAAACATGTACAATAAACCAGGATGAATGAGAATATGTTTGAGAGTGTGCATGGGGGACGACGGATGGAAATTATTCCAAGACTACAATCCGGTGTGGGTTGTTCATTAACTTGCACTGTCCTGACCAAATAAACATAATCTAAATTACAACAGCCTTTTAATCCAACCAGAGTCTGTGGGAGGAGTGAGGGAGAGGGGTTATGGGGAAGTGGGGTGAACATGTGCTTTTGTTTGGGTCATGTTTGACAATGGGGTTAATAAAGTTTTTATTTGACCTGTGAGATTCTATAAGGCCTAAGGAATGCATGTATTTGTACAGAGTAGAAGAGCATCCTGTTCTGGAGAAGGTCTGAAAGTCTGTGTGTGTTTCAGGAGTGAACATAGCTTCAAGAAGACACTCACTCTGAACCTGGAGACTCCCTACGACTACAACTCGGTCATGCACTACAGAGGTAAATACTGTCACAGCCTCCCATCCACAGACTTCATGTTCCCGGGTGTGACGTGTCCTTTGGTGTTTTTCAGCGACTTCGTCTCCAAGAACGGCAAACCCACTATGGTGGCTCTCCGCCCTAACGTGACTTTCGGATTAGCCATGGGGATGAGCTATTGGGACATCGAACGGGTCAACCGTCTGTACTGCAGATAATCCACGGGTCAAACGACTCTGAGGAACATGTTTACACGGAGCGGCACGGTTCAGGTCTTTGAACACCTTCAGGAACTTAAACAAAGGCATGAAACAATAATGGCTTGAATTATTACTGCACTCAAAATTCTGCAGCAGGTCATTATTTAGTAACTGCAAAAAGTCAAACCTGGACTAAACCCAGACTGTGCCGTGTCGCTTCTGTGAAAACAAGTCAATAACCTCAATAATCTTAATATTCTGATCCTTTGAATCATCGGTAGGCCTACTGAATCACTGGTGGTGGGAGTCACTGCATGTGTTTGAAAACCTTGATTTGTTTCCTTTTTTCCTGAGCATTAAAAAATGTGGTTATCAGCCGCACACCTGAGTCTGTCCTTGTGTTCATTACGTTAATAAGTTCTTACATAATGAATAAGTTAGGCTTTCGGAAACAAAGAAATAGATACAGACGGCATCTTATGGCTGGTAATTTTTTTTGTCTTATAAGATTTTTAGATGTCAAACTGCACAACGTGGGGATTGTAAAATCATGAACTGCTCTCGTCTCCACTGTGTGTTGGTTCAAAGAGTTTAAAGTTTATCATAGCAAATTTCCCTACGATGAGGGATGGTTTTTTGCAGATGGCCAAAATCACGCAGTGTACACTCGGCTTTAGGGAACGCTTACCCACAAATGGTCATCAGTGTCGTAGCAAGGGTGCCCAGCGGCCCCAAACAAAAAGTCACAGAGGGCGCTATACTGAGGCTGCTATACATGCCTTTCAGTCATGTGACTTTTGTTGTTATGGCAGCCATTTTGAATACCAAAGTAGTACTAATTATGCAGTACTAAAACATGTAACAATATCTCTACTCAGGATATAAAAGACAACTGATGGACAGTGACATTTTTATGTACTCGTAATCATTGCTCAAGAAGATACTGTTTGGGAATTATACACAACAGACTTAGAAACGCCCTGTTAACTTCTGCCACAGAAATTAATAACAGATTTAAACACACCAAGGTCAGACATTGAGTTTATTATCGACTTCGGGAGATGAGACAGAGGCCGTCTGGCCGCCTCGCCAGCCTCAGCTCAAACTCAACAAAACCAAAGATTACATACAGCTTTTATGGAAAAATAGACACACCCCTTCTTTCCTTCAAGGCTCATGGTTTTATGGCTTTTAACCAACAAACAGACAGGAGACCTTTGCACCCTTATCTCCCAACACAGAGTCAAGCTTCAGTGGTTTGGAGCACCTCATGGGATAAAGAGTTAACATTTCAACCAACACAGATTTAACAGTCAACTCAATACACAAATTCATTTAGCAACAGTACCAAATGCAATACATATGATAACTTTACAATTTCCTTCACAGATACCAGTAAAAACACGGCTCCAGAGACACACGTTTATGTGAAGAAACCAGTGAGTCAGTGTTTAAGATGTTAGCATGCTACCAGTTAGCATTTAGCTTCAACAGCTCAGCTACAAACACCTAGCCTTGGATACATCACGTGACAGAGGTCAGAGCTGAGCTGTTACTGTAGGATTTCCTCAGTGTTCATAGATGTGAGACACACATGGACCAATGAAAATGTTCAAACTGGTTTTGCATTGGTGGCATAGGGGTTAGCCTCGCCGGCCAGTCACAAGATGGCCGCCACCTTGGACAGCTCTTTGGTCTTGGCCATGTTAGTAGTTGGATTCTTACTGATTGTATGGGGTGGACAGGTGTCTTTATGCAGCTAACGACCTCAAACAGGTGCATCTAAATTTAGGATAATAAATGGAGTGGAGGTGGACATTTTAAAGGCAGACTAACAGGTCTTTGAGGGTGAGAATTCTAGCTGATAGACAGGTGTTCAAATACTTATTTGCAGCTGTATCATACAAATAAATAGTTAAAAAAATTTTTTTTTTAGATTATGTCTCTCACAGTGGACATGCACCTACGATGACAATTTCAGACCCCTCCATGATTTCTAAGTGGGAGAACTTGCAAAATAGCAGGGTGTTCAAATACTTATTTTCCTCACTGTATGTAAAATCAAGATTTGATGAATCAATTGTTCTATCTGAGTGTATTACTAAGCAAATTGAGTTTTTGGCTTTAAATGTGGAAATAGTTAAGTCCCTCTCTATAACTGTCGTGGGGTGCTACACAGGGTTGCCAGACGTACGATAACTATCGTACTTGTACGATAATTTTAACCCCTGTACGATGTACGATCAACAATTTAAAAAAGCCCTAAATGTACGATAATTTCAGAGCACCAGATAAAGTCTGGTTAAATGCACCGTCCCCTCTCGGCCGCGCTTTGCTCTGATCTGGAGTCAGACTTAGCCTCCGTATTCACGTAGGTGTAATATCTGCTGTCAGAAGGAGAGACTTCCCTGGATCAGTTTTACAGTTCCATTATGGCATTATCCTCCTGCCTTGGCTGCAGCGATGGCAGTTGATTGGTCAGCAAGACGTAACCCCGTCTCACCTCTCGCGAGTTGGTAATTTTCCCGCTTCTTTATTACGGCTTAGCTAATTATTTTTCCTCATTCTAACGCCTCATGTGAGTGTGTGTGTTCTCCAATCTGATAAAACCAAATCCAGCAATCGACTGCGCTCAATAACTTTAGCAAACTTGTACAAGAACGTCTGCCTCAGAAGTGAATGACTCGGACGAGGAGGTGGAGTTCATCTCTTAGGTGAGTGCCTGTGTTGTCATGTCATGCGTGTGTGTAATGTAATAAATGGGACAGTGCGTGAGCCTGTGTTGTAGTTTGTGGTGGTGATGATATGAGCCACATTTTGCGCAGGTGCTACAGCGCTGTGGACATATTTATAGTGTACGATAGTTTGTGCTGAAATACGATAGTTTTGGAAAATTGGTACGATATACTGGTTTTGAGAATCTGGCAACGCTGGTGCTACAGGCCTCCATCTGCCACCAAGGAAGCATTATCATCCTTACAGCGTCTTTTGTCCACATTAAATTACAGTGCCTTGTGAAAGTACTAATACACCTTGAACTTTTGCACATTTTGTCATGTTTACAACCATAAATATAAAGATTTTATTTTAAATGTTTTACTGAAAGTTCACACACAAGTAACAGACAACTGTGAAGTGAAAGCAAAATGATAAATTAAAAATAGAAAAGTGAAAAGTGGGGCGTGCATAAGTATTCATACAGCATTTTCTGAGTGCATTAAATTGCCTTTATAACATTCCTAATGACTGCAGAATGTTCACACCTTGCCCTAACCATTAAATAGAGGCCACCTGTGTGTAATCTACTCTCAGTATAATTCCAGCTGTTCTGTGAGGCCTCAGAGCTATGGTCAGAGTGTATTGGTCACTAAACAACATCATGAAGGCCAAGGAGCTCACCAGAGAGGTCAGGGATAAAGCTGTGGAGAAGTTTAAAGCAGCGTTAAGTTATACAAAGATTTCCCAAGATTTGAACATCTCACGGAGCACTGTTCAATCCATCATTCAGAAATGGAAAGAGTATAGCACCACTGTGAACTTACCAAGACACGGCCGTCCACCTAAACTAACAGACTGAACAAGGAGAGCACTGGTCAGAAATGTAACCAAGTGCCCCAAGATAACTCTGGAGGAGCTGCGACGTACTGCCGCTGAGCTGGGGGAATCTGTACATGGGACAACTATAAGTCGTACTCTACACAAATCTGGCCTTCATGGACGAGTGGCAAGAAAGGAGGCCATAAGAAATCCTGTTTGAAGTTTGCTAGAAGTCATATGGAGGACACAGCTACCATGTGGAAGAAGGTGCTTTGGTCAGATGAGACAAAAATTGAACTTTTTGGCCCAAATGCAAAACGTTATGTATGGAGCAAACCTAACACTGCTCATCGTCCTGAGTGCACCATCCCCAGTGTCAAATATGGTGGGGGGAGCATCATGCTATGGGGCTGCTTTTCCTCAGCGGGGACTGGGAAGATTAGAATGGCCCAGTCAAAGTCCTGACCTAAATCCTATTGAAAATCTGTGGAAAGACCTGAAAACTGCTGTTCACAAACGCTCTCCTTCTAATTTGACAGAGCTTGAGTTGTTTTGTAAAGAGGAATGGACTAAAATGTCAGTCTCTACATGTGCAAACCTTGTAGAGTCAAACCCCAGAAGACTTGCTGCTGTTATTGCAGAAAAAGGGTGTTCCACAAAGTATTAATTTGTGCTGTATGAATACTTATGCACGCCCACTTTTCACTTTTCTATTTTTTGAAAAATAACAGAATCATTTATCATTTTGCTTTCACTTCACAGCTGTCTGTTACTTGTGTGTGAACTTTCAGTAAAACATTTAAAATACTGAATCTGATCTCAGGAACCTGAGGATTTATTTTTATTTTATTTAGTAGGGACAGTGCAAGTTAATGAACAAGCCACACCGGATTGTAGCCTTGGGCTAATTTCCATCCGTCTTCCCCATGCGCACTCTCATACATCCTGACCTATTGTACATGTTTTAGTGGTAGGGGAAACCGGAGTATCCGGAGGAAACCTACGCAGACACGGGGAGAACATGCAAACTCCACACAGAAAGGCCTGGTCCCTGGTGGGAATCAAACCCAGGTTCTGCTCTGTGAATGTTTTCTTTATTGGTTTGAACTCTTTTATTTACTATGAAGGACCCAGTACCCACATATCTCATCAGTGGATTTTCTGATTCTGCTTTTTGAACCTTTTCATTGTTTAACAGGAAACGTTTGACTGTTGTAATTGTCGTCCAAGGTCACGTTACAAAGTACTGAGTTAAACTTTTGTTAAATGTCCAAATACTTTATTTATGCAGGAATTTACAAATACAATCTTTGAAAATCTGACAATGTGAGTTCTTGTTTTCTCTCTTCCAGTTGAAAACAGACCTGTCTCATATTTCTAAGGGGAACAACTTAATCAGTGTCTGATACTTGTGTACTTATATACGTATATACGTATATAAGTACACAAGTGAATAAGTATATACGTATACAAGTATATAAAATTGCATTATAATTATGTATTATTATGTACAGATATTATTATGTAATCAGGTTTTTGATTCCACATTAATGTTGAGTTATTCTGTTTGAAAAGTTTAGAGAAAGTGTAGAAAAGTGTAGAAAAGATCTGCTCTGAGATAAATGCACCAAAGGGCAGTGACGTGCGGTCAGGGGAGGCCAGGCCTCACCAGTCATGGAAAAAAACACAAATTAAAAAATACAATAAACTTTATAAAAACAAGTCCATTCTCTTAAGATGAGGGATTTTCTATGATTTTAATCAATCTCGTGGTTAAAAATGCCCAAATGTTTTATCAGTTGTCGATATGGTGTAAAGAGGGCGGAGCCTCCAGCGTCCCGCACACACTTGAGCTCGGCTCATTCGCTCAGTGCTCTGTCCCATTCGGGGCTTTTTTCGCCCCCTAAAGTAAAATACATTTGTAAACAGGTTTTTGTTGGTTTTCTATCACCTGGATAAAGAATCAGACATAAGAACGACTTGTTTAATCTGTTCATTTGACTTTAAACCATGTTTTGATAGTCCCGAAGTGAGGCTCGCCTCCAATGCACTGCCCCTGACGACCTGAGGGGGGCGCTGTGTCAGCGCTACACATTTCTACAAAACATGTGGACTACACGTGAAAACCAGTCTGTTTTATTATTCTGCACGGTTCAGGAGAGGGAATTTAAACGTAAAGGAGTCAGTAAAAGGAAAAACTGATAAGACTGACATTTTATGGATGAAATGCTGTAGACGAGTCTTTATACTGAACATGTCGACGTCATCACGACCCGCCCACATGGAGCATCAGGATTGTCAATAACTCATCATTTGGACGGGCGGGCACGAGTCCGGTCACGTTCATAATGTTGTCTTTTAATTTTTATTTGCAATATCGTGAGAATGTATTTTATGTTTAAATGTGTTGCTATTGAATACTATTGAAAAGTAAGACAATTACCAGAGACAGCAAGTTGCATTTTTCCCCCTACAGTTTTGTTTACTTTATATTAGAGTCAATAACATGAGCCTCACCAGCAACAAACCTCACCGCACGTCACTGCCAAAGGGACAGGACGATTGTATCAGTTCAGAGAAACGGAAGCTTCTTATCGTTTGTTCTGATCAGCTCAGAAACTGTGACTCAGAAACACATTTTATCTTCATGTTTCTGTTTTTAAACATATCATTGACACTTTTTCTTACAAACCCTTTTTCAGGGACTAAAACAGCCGTGTTCTGGGTGTGATCCTGTTCACACACGTGTCTTTGGATTCATAACAAGGATCAGTTCATGGTCTGGGATTGGACGGTTCTGTAGTGATGTCACTGTGTTTCATGGTCTGGGATTGGACGGTTCTGTAGTGATGTCACTGTGTTTCATGGTCTGGGATTGGATGGTTCTGTAGTGATGTCACTGTGTTTCATGGTCTGGGATTGGACGGTTCTGTAGTGATGTCACTGTGTTTCATGGTCTGGGATTGGACGGTTCTGTAGTGATGTCACTGTGTTTCATGGTCTGGGATTGGACGGTTCTGTAGTGACGTCACTGTGTTTCATGGTCTGGGATTGGACGGTTGTGTTAAAGTGTTTGTTTCCATGAGCTGTTGTCGTATTAAAGTGTGTATAAAAATCTAAAGTCACAAAAACAACGGTTTATTAACTGGCTTTAGTCGGATTCTCACTGTTTCAACATTTAGGCAGATGACTTAGTACTGATAAGCCCTTATAGTGCAGGTCTGCAGAAGCTTTTGAATATCTGCTCCTCTTATGGTGATGCATTTGATGTTAAGTATAATGCTCTTAAAAGTCACATAATGATTGTTAAAACAAAAGAGGATCAGAAGCTGACGTTCCCAGACTTTTATCTCTGTGGAAAGGTTCTTCCGGTCACAGATGAGGTTAAATATCTCGGACACTTTATCACAAACATAGAGACTTGTTTAGGCAGAGGTGTAAACTCTATGGCCAGGCTAATGTATTGGCTCGTAAGTTTCACATGTGCTCCACCAATGTCAAAATTGTATTGTTTAAAAGTTTCTGCGCTCCTTTGTTTGCAGCACACCTTTGGCACAGCTACAGAAAGAAGAGCATGCAGGCCCTGACAGTAGGGTGACCATACGTCCCGAAATCCAGGCTCTCGTCCCGAATCCGACCCAAATTGTCCCGAAAAATATTTTTAGAATGTCGAATGTCTCCCCATCATACTCGAAATGTTATTTTAAAAAATATGTCAATCGTTGTGCAGTTTTGTGCTGTAGAAAAATGTGTTTGTGCTGTTATCGTTTTTGAGATATTAATGATTGTTTTATTGGTCAGATCTAAGGTCAGCCTGCTCGTTATAAAGCTTCAAACGGGTTAAAACGGTGTCAACCGCTTCCTCTACATCTGTGCTGGTTTGTGCTGTAAAGATTTCCGTTTGTGCTGATTCGGTTTTTAAACTATTACAAACTTTAGAGCCTTGCTGATCCAAAACTCCCCTACCTGTTACACACGGACGCCAGTACAACTGGGCTTGGCGCAGCACTTTATCAAATACAACATGGAACAACTCAAGTCCTCGCTTACGCAGGCCGTGCTCTATCTCACAGTGAAGCGCGATACCCCGCCCACAGATTAGAATTCTGAGCCTTGAAATGGGCAATAACCGACACATTTCATGATTATCTCTATGGAAACACGTTTACTGTTATCACAGATAACAACCCCTTGACATGTGGCATATGATAAAAAAAAAAACATAAACCCCACCCCGTCCCGAGTTTCAGGGCAACTCATCTGGTCACCCTACTGACAGTGTCATACAATGATTCCTTGAGAATGCTGTTGAAAGTACCAAGGATCTTGTGCAGCTGCATAAGGCATTGTATCTATACATTTATGTGTAGAGTTCAGAATCTGTCTAACTGTATTATACAAGCTTTGGTCTGTCCGAGGAAAAGCTCGGTCAGGTTTACTTCAAGAATTTGGAAGCACTGGCGCTCCTGCCTATATGTGTAAATAATGATGATGTAACTTTCTCTTACTTTTATTAGCATAACTCTTCTGTTATTTCTTTTAATACTATGGACCAGGATTCTGTGTCCTTAATAAAGCTTGATTGATTGATTAGGCCTGAATAAATCATCAATATATTTATCAGTTTATGGCGACGGTGGCTCAGGTGGTAGAGCGGGTCGTCTCATGATCAGAAGGTCTGGGGTTCAAATCCCGATGGGTGGACAAAGTACTCAATATTCTACTTAAGTAAAAGTGCAGATACAGGACCAAAAATATACTCAAGCAAAAGTTGGCATTAAATTAAATTCAACTTTATCTTGGACTCGAGGTCCAAAGAGGCCGAGGGACACAATATAACAAACCACAAATACAAACAATTACACAGTCACTTTAAAACCACAGCAACCAGAGACACAACTACTGTATTCACCGACTTATTCAGTCCACAAATAAAAGTGTACCTTAGCGTGTGCAGTGTGGCTTAGCGTGTTTATTCCAGAGTGACAAACATGTGACTCACACTGGTCCATCACGCAGAGCTCATAGGTCACCTGCAGCCTTTGCTAACTTCCTTTCTATAGTTCCATCAAAACTTTGTCCGTTCAAAATACACATTTACGTGCCAGCGTGTTTGCAGTGTAAAATGTACTTTATAATTACAAGTAAAAGTATTTAAGACTTTAATGTGCAGGAATGTTTAAATCATCATCAAACCAGGTCTAAACGAGTAAACCACTAACTCAGGTCTAAACCTGGACTAAAGCAGTTCATCATAAAGAGGTCACTTTGAAAATGAAACACTTTTACTTTGAACCCAATTCAAAAAAGTAGTGCAGTAGAAAGTACAGATACAGGCTCTAATGTAGTGAAGTAAGAGTAAAAAGTATTCATCATAAAATGTACTTAAGAAAAGCAAAAAGTACAAATAATTTGTACTTTTTACTTGTACTTTTTACTTTGTTACTTTGCACCACTGAATCCCGGCTCCTGCATGTGTTACTGTGGTTGTGTCCTTGAGCCAGACACGTCGCCCTCTTCACCTCCAGTGTGAGTGAGTGAATCTTTGAAAAGTGTATAAGTGTTTATGGTTTAGGCCTCATGTCTCTATAAACGTGGCCTTTCCTTCATGAAGATTGACTTTGAATAAAGCTCATATTACATCTTTACTCCTTTATGAGCTGTATGTTTCCTCCTTTATCAGAGGAACCTCAGGATGTTCTTCATCAGCCCATGAGGAGCTGAGAACAATCCCACAATCCACTCCTGAAGGTTTCTGAACTCTCAGATCTCCAGTTCATTCATTAAAACATGAGCTTGTCCTAAATATATAAAAGTATAAAGCAGGTGAGAGTTTCCAAAGGTGCAGTCGATAATCCTCCTTGTTCAAACACACTGTGATTTATTTATTTATTTATGTATTTAGTTTTAAGTGGGACAATGTAGATTACTGAACATTAGGACGATGTAAATGTACCCGCTGACGAAATTACTCAGATAAAAACCAACAGACTTTCGAATCTAAGGGAATTGACCCCAGTGGACTCCCTAATGTTAAGACCCTTGAATCTTTTCCTCACAAGACTGGAAGACTTCCCTTACTTGAAAAGTGCAAGAAAGAGGGATTACTCACCAACAGAGAAGATCTTCAGGCAGATGTTTTGAAATTACTCTAGATTTGAGAGGTAGTTTTTCTACAATGAGCACTGGGCAACAGAAAATGTGTTTCAGGGGACTTTATTCGTGTTTGACTGTTTCCACAGCGAGTATACAACCAATCTTATAGGCCACAAATCCTATGCTAGGTTAGGCATAAGGGTCAGCATGTGACAATCAGTCGTCTCAATAGCGCTAACATGTGCTCTCAGTCGTGTGCCAATAAGACCGGTTGTACTCCTGCAACTAGCCACCACAAGATTTCCCTAAATGTACAAAGGAAAAGGAGGGTAGAAGATTTAGAGTGCTTAGTAGCATGCTCTGGTAGAAATTCTACCCCGATGCAAAGAGCAAACACAAGCTTATATGCCGTTCAAAGGAGGAACCGCCTGTAAGCCCTCCCATTCTTAGGAATTCTTTGCATATTCATTAATTTCCGAAGAAGTGCTTACATATTTATTAATTGCTCAGCTGGTCTTAACCGGTTTTCAGACAACATGTCTAGAACCAGGAGCGAAAGTCAAAAACCCCCGTCACCAGCGCTAGGCCACAAAACCACTTCCCCCTTTGAAGGCTTACAATACAACACCACACTTTCATAAGGTCGTAAGTCATACCGCCTTTGCTCTGCCCAATCCTGTCAGACCTTGGAAGCTAAGCAGGGAAGGGCCTGGTTAGTACTTGGATGGGAGACTGTTTGGAAACACCAGGAAGCCTAGCGAATGTAGTGAGTGAGTGGTAGGTGGTGGTCGGAGGTGCCGATGGCACAGACTGGTGGCCTCGCTTCCGTCAGTCTACCCCAGGGCAGCTGTGGCTACAACAGTAGCTTACCACCATCAAGTATGGAGTGAATGAATAATGACGACAGTGTAGCGCTTGAGAAACTTGGTAATACAGGCTTGTAAAGCGCAATACAAGTGTAAGGCATTATTATTATTAAGTTCAAACAATAGGAGTTTAAGGTCATGAACTTTTACTCATATTACAAAATTATAAGTATTTTATAAAATCATAGCATTGGCTTTAGCATAACATAAGTTTGCAAACACATTATTATTTATCACACACAACAATTGACTTTGTCAAAGTACTTATACATGACTTCTATGATTTTCATATGTCTATAATGTACTTTAGCATCCACATGTTACTTCTTATAGCTTGTAAAACACAAAGCATATGAAAATAACTGGGATAATGAAAATAAAAGCTACTATATGAGTACTTATAAGTGGCTGCTATGGTTTTCCATAGGCCTATAATGTACTCAACAAGCAATATAACATTGATGTTATATGATATATGTAAATCCTGCAAAGCATATTTTATTTAAATCAAAACATTTCTCATATTTCCATAACGCCATGACCAAAGCCGTCTCGATATCTGCATTAGCCAAAAGGCTGTTTTCATCAGTCGTCCCCTTGCCAGATCTCATAAGGCCACCTAAAAAGTGATTAAAATCATATATTACAGTAACATACAGTATAAAGGGAACAGTGTAAGCAGATAAAACAGATTCTCACATACACTCAAATCTTTCAGTGTTCACAGGTTTGTGACTCAGTTTAAAAGAGTGAGAGATGGAGCGTCTCTTATTGATGGAGGTCCTGTGAGCCACTGAAGGAGAAAACAGTCTGACTGAACGCAGATCTCCTCAGAGGGACCCTCTGGTGCTTCGGTTGGACTGGACACTGATGAATGTGGAAATAGGAGGTGGAGCTAAATTGTGCAAAATGTTGTAAACTGAACAGATATGGTGAAACTTTAGTAGATTGTTCCAGCTGAAGAGCCTGTGTTTCTGAAGGGTTTTTATCTTTCAGTGTTTGTTTCATGATTCCAGTGGTTTTATAGTTGATGTGTGTGTGTTGGACCAGCATGTTACACAATAATGATGTGACTAAGAATGTGCTGTTGATCCTTAACCTTAACGCTCGGTTCAGACGCTTTCAGGCGACACTTGTGTTTATTGAAGTGGCTCAGAGACACGTGTGTCTGAAGGAGCTCTCGCCTGAAACAGAACTAACATGTCCTATGGATCTTTAACTAAACCCCACGGTCTAGGCCAGGATCTGTCAGTGTTTTATATCCAGCCCACACGCTTGAATAGAGGGACATTATTTGGTGATTAGCCCTGTTAGCGTGTTACAGTCGCCTACAGGCGTGTGACGTGTGATCAACGTGTTTATTGTCATCGGTTTAGCATCTGGATCCATCCTGTGAAAACAAGTGGCCTATTATGCACTAATAATGTAAATAAAGCCTTTAAAAGGATCACACACTGAAACCAGGTCAACTCCACACTTCAACTTCAGTACACAGCAACACAGCAGGATTCATTTAGAACAGATTTTACTTTAGTTTTTACATGAAAATTTGATTTGATTTTAGTCACGATTTAATCAAATAATTCTCTTCAATTTTAGTCTAGTTTTAGTCGACTTTACATTAATAATATTTATTATAATCATATTAATGAAGCTCTTCTGCTTCATTTATTTATTGATTTATTAAACAAATGTGTTGCCCAGCCCAGAGCTAAGCTCCAAACTCAGAGCTGCTCCTCACAGGATGTTTCTCCTCATGATCAAAGCTCAGAGCTCTTCTTTTCATTTTTAATAAGTCAGATTTAATCGACAAATATCTGGACATTTTAGTCTCAGTTTGAGTCTCATAAAAAACTTTCATTTAGTTTGAATCTCATTTTAGTCAGAAAAATGACTTTGACTAAAATGATGATGAAATATTAAGTTAACACTGAGGCGGTTCTTGCTTTCAGCAGATAAACCACAGAAGGTGAAACTGATAAAAAAGAGTTGTAATTAGGAAACTCAGCGGCCCGTCTTCAGTCGCTCTTCAGACGCTGATCAACATGTCTCTCCTGGTCCTGTTTCTGGTCCTGTTTCTGTCTCTTCATGGATACGGTAAGATTAACCTTTTGTAATAGCAGATCAAAATCCTAAAATCCTGTGTTTTTAAGAGAAGCACATTCTGCCATAACTCACTGTGATGTGCTAAAAGGTCAGGTTGTCAAAGCATTAGTTCATCTTTATTTCATCATTTCTAAGCAGTAATGACCTTCCTGAAAATGTTTGGAGGCTATAAACCTGACCTTAAGACCAGTGAAGTAAAGCTTTACAAACTTTTCACCAACAAATAGAATCAAACACAAGCAGGAATTCAAAAGCAGCATTATTGTAGAGTTTGCTGAGTCGGGCCCTCGCCACAGTCAGGGGCCCCTCAATAATAATAAGTGACTCTATACAAAGGACTGTGTGATTATTTTACTGCTAAAATAACATTTACAGTCAGATCAGGCTTTTGTTCTTCTTAGATCTGCAATAATCCTCCACTGCTGCCTCTTTAATGACACTGATGCTGCTGCAGTGTTTACTCTTTTGTTCTGTTTTATATTGTGAACATTGTTTTAGTTTATATTTCTGTTGGATTATTCCCTTTAGTCTGTTGTTGTTGTTGTTGTTGTTGTTGTTGTTGTTGTTGTTGTTGTTGTGCACTTTGTATTTTGCGTTGAATAAGGAAACACAATAAGGCAGTGTTACTTTGAAGTCGTACATTATAGCAGATAAATGTATTTTTTTCAAAGCTTTGGGGCCCCCTGTAAAGCCTCTGAGGCCCCCCCACTTTAGAGCCTGTTTCTAGCTCTTTCTAAAACATGAAAGCAATGATGCTTTAACCTTTAATGCTCCATATTTCTGTTTTTGTAAATACTGATTCAAAGAAACAAAATGCTCTGGATGTTTCACAAGACGGAGGTGCATTTACAGCTAAACCTGCAGCGCCCTCTACTGGGCACATGTGGTATTACTCAAGTAACTCAAGTTACCTTTACTCATGTTTTGTTGCTGAAAACAAACAAACAAAAGTTTTTAAATAAAATATATTATTTTTATATAAAACAAAGGAAAACTTGTCAGACATTTCCTCATATTTATGTGACTAATCTACAGCTGAAGTCTTTCTCTACATTTGAGTTCTTTCCCTGTTCACCTGCAGCGTCACACACACACACACACACACGCACGCACGCACGCACGCACGCACGCACGCACGCACGCACGCACGCACACACGCGCACACACACGCATACGCACACACACACACGCATACGCACACACAGGTACAGTATGTTTACCACACACTTCATTTACAGTTTGATGTCAGTCTTATATAAGATACAGGTTAAACCTATACTGTATTCTGGATTTAGTGAACCATTGTTTTTCACTTTAGCAGCACAAGGGCATTTACTTTATTTTATTAAGTTAGATTTAATCAATTATCCATCTTTACTGTTTTCTCTTTACTCGCCGCTTTCTCATGTCGGGAACTCGGGCGTCAACATGATGTCCCAGTTTGTGACGAGGCGTCATGTGTCATTAGGGGCGGTACGATGGCACAGTGGTTAGAACTTGTGCTTCACAGCTAGAAGGTCCCAGGTTCGATTCCCGCCTGGACGGGGCCTTTCTGTGTGGAGTTTACATGTTCTCTCCGTGTCTGTGTAGGTTTCCCCTACCACTAAAAACATGTACAATAGGCTAGGATGAATGGGAGTGTGTTTGAGAGTGCACGTGGGGGATGAAGGATGGAAATCCGGTGTGGCTTTTTTACATGCATGAGACCCATGTATGTTCATTAACATACACTGTCCCAAATAAACCAATAACTGATTTTCCACTGGGTGTTTGGTATTTACCACGATAATGAGAGCACCTGAAGGCAGCATCACTCTTGACTCGCTGCTGTGGGTTTAAAGATTTTATGTTTATAAGTTCGTGTGCGTTGTTTGCATGTTTGTGTTGAATGTGGAAGCACTTTGGGCAGAGCTCTGTTTTTATGTGATCTAGAAATAAAGTAAGTGCTCCTTTAAAAGTGCAGTGTTTCTGGGCTCATATATCACGCTCTCTGCTGCCCTCTGCTGTCCTTGTTCTGCTACAGCCGTGTCCTCTGCTGTAGACTGACTTTAAAGGGACTATACATAAGTTTAACCACAAATATATGTATACAAATCTAAAATTTCTTCCCCATACGTACATGCTCCAGCAATGCCCTGGTGAGTAGAATGAGCGATTGCCTCTATATGCCTGTAAAGTCACTTGAATAGTTTATGCTCGGGGCGAACAAGCAAACAGCGTAATGCGTAATGACGTCATGCGCGTTCACGCTCAGCTGTAGCATTAGCTCTAGCATTAGCTGTAGCGTTAGCTGTAGCGTTAGCTGTATCACCTCTATACTGACGCTGAAGAGCGAGTGGTAACTTCAGAAGGATGGATTTAGCGGAGAATAAGAGGAGACCGGCTTCAAGCACCATCGAAACTCCAGCCCAGACCCCAAATAACGAAAAGAAACCAAGAGTTTATTCGAGTGTGACAAAAAAGGCGAAAGTCGAGTCTGATCGGCGTAGGCAAAGAACCAGAATAAACATCGGAAAATGTTGAGAGAATCTGTCAAAAGAACTGCAGCTTTTTTTTTGCTTGAAAGGTAAGAAATTATGACTAAATACGTGGGAGAAAAGTGTTGTTGATGCTTCAAAAACAACGGTGTCCGACTGTCCGTGCATGTTGTACAAACTTCACTGAAACAAGCCATAAAATAATCATATTTGGAAGTTACCAAAATAGTTGATCTAATAGTTTTATACCTACAGAGAAGTTGTGTAGTATTAGTAGCAGACTAGTAGTGTCAGTAATAACAGTAATTGTGCTGTACCTACAAAACATTTGAGTAGTAACAGTGGTGATGGTGCTGTATAATGGCAACAATAATGCTGCTAATGTTAGCTTTTCTTGGCCGCAAAATAAGCCTGACTGTTCACGGGTTAATAAGTAGTGAAACGACTACAAAAAGTGGGCATGTGGCGTTTACAATATAGTTTACGAGTTAGCTACGCTAACTTTGGACCCAGGGAATTGAAGAGACGATTTAGGCTTTTCCTAGTAGCATTTCTACCAGTGGAATTATTCTATTATTACAATTAGGCCTACGTTTATACATACAAAGTATATGAGTTTTTGTTTTTTTCTCCTTCAAACGTCAATTATTCGTTTATCTGTATTATTTGGCTTCTTCACTCGATTCACTTTGCTTCATTGCTCAAGTATCACAGTGTCTGGGGAGGGGTACTTTCATTTATATGCACTGATTTTGATTGTTTAGTAATTTCAGGTGATTTAATGTGCATGTGGATGTGACCAATGACAGGCA
Organism: Neogobius melanostomus; assembly: GCA_007210695.1. Classification (NCBI taxonomy): domain Eukaryota; kingdom Metazoa; phylum Chordata; class Actinopteri; order Gobiiformes; family Gobiidae; genus Neogobius; species Neogobius melanostomus. The sequence continues at coordinate 602,703 of VHKM01000432.1, forward strand.
TGCAAAAGAACTTACGGTTCTTGAAATGTTTGGTTTAACTCAGCACGTGAGTGAGGCGACCCACAACAAAGGTCACACTCTAGATCTAGTTATTACAAAAGGTGTTAATATATCAAATGTGAATGTTGTTGATGTTGCTTTATCTGATCATTTTTGTGTCTTTTTTGACTTGTCTGTTACACCAAAACCAGTGGTTGGGCCTGGAGTTATTCAAAAAAGACACATAAATGATACAACAGGGACACAGTTTATGGAAATGATCAGATTTGAAAATCCTCCATGTTCAAATGTTGATAATCTGTTGGACTCTTATACATCAAGCGTCTTAAATGTTTGGATACTATTGCTCCTGTCAAGGTAAAAATGGTTAACAATAGACAAAAGGCACCTTGGAGAAGTGAACATTCGGTCAGGGCACAGAAAAGGGAGTGCTGAAAAGCCGAAAGGAAATGGCGCAAGTCAAAGCTCCAGGTTCATTGTGAGATATACAAAGAAGTGCTTTGTGAGTTCAACCAGATTTTGCGTGGAGAAAGGGAGAAATACTTCTCTAAAATCATCGCAAACTGCAGAAACAATTCTCGTGTCCTGTTTCCACAGTAAACAGATTAACTAACCCTCCAGTTTCACTGCCCTTAGAACTAATCTCTACATCTAAGTGCAATGAGTTTGCAATATTTTTTATCCAATCCAATCCAGCTTTATTTATAATGCACTTTAAAAACAACAGGGTTGACCAAAGTGCAGTTTATGACAAAGTCCAAGGCATAAAAAATGCCATAATTTCCACAACACAAATACCAACCCTACCACCAGCTAGACACCTTGAGCTGACACATTTTACACCTGTTACTGACAAAACAATCGAAGAGATTATCTCCGGTCTGAGTTCATGTACATGCTGCCTTGATGAATTACCCACTAGATTTCTGAAGTCTGTGCTGACCAGCTTGTTACCACAACGTGTCCAGTTAGTTAACATCTCATTTGAGACTGGAGCATTTCCAAAGGCCTTGAAAACCGCGGTCATTAAGCCTCTTCTAAAGAAGAGCAGCCTTGATCCCAAGGTACTGAACAACTACCGGCCCATATCAAACCTACCGTTCTTAGGAAAAGTTCTAGAGAAAGTAATATATCAACAGCTCACTTACTTTCTCCTATCTAACAATGTGTTTGATACTTTCCAGTCAGGATTTAGGCCCCACCACAGCACTGAGACAGCTCTGATCAAGGTGACAAATGATATCCGTATAAACACCAACGCAGGTAAGGTCTCAGTTTTAGTTCTGCTGGACCTGAGCGCTGCCTTTGACACAGTGGACCACGGGATCTTACTTCACAGGTTAGAAAACTGGGTGGGAATCTCTGGTACTGCTCTAAACTGGTGCAAGTCCTATCTCGAGGATAGGACGTACTTTGTCGAATTGGCAACTGTGTCTCAGACAAAATTTCCATGACCTGTGGAGTCCCCCAGGGGTCAATCTTGGGACCCCTCTTATTCAACTTGTACATGCTTCCATTGGGTCAGCTAATAAACAGCAACAATGTGTCGTACCACAACTACGCAGATGACACTCAGATCTACGTGTCACTGACGGCAGGTGAACATGGGCCTGTAGATACACTCTGTCACTGCATCGAACAGATCAGTTTGTGGATGCAAAACAACTTTCTCCAACTAAATTCAGACAAAACTGAGATCATTGTCTTTGGCCCACAGACACAAAGACAAAGTGTTATCAGTCACCTTGAGTCTCTCGCTCTGAACCAAAAATCAGGTTAGAAATCTAGGAGTAATCATGGACTCAGACCTGAACTTAAACAGCCACATCAAAGCAATAACATCATCAGCTTTTTACCATCTGAAGAACATTGCTAAGATCAGAGGAATAGTGTCAAAACCAGACTTAGAGAGACTCATCCATGCATTTGCCTCCAGCAGGTTAGACGACTGTAACGGCTGCTCACTGGCCTTTCTAAACCAGCTGTTAGAGCTGCAGAACATCCAGAACGCTGCTGCTCGAGTCCTGACAAGAACCAGGAAATACCACCACATTAGTCCAGTGCTCCGGTCTCTGCACTGGCTTCCTGTCACTCAGAGAACAGAATTTAAAACAGCTCTGCTTGTGTACAAGTCTTTTCATGGTTTAGCACCAAAGTCCATCTCTGACATGTTAGAGCCGTATGAACCATCTCGGGCCCTGAGAACTTCAGGGAGGGGTCTCCTGGTGGTTCCCAGAGTCAATAATAAACACGGTGAGGCTGCGTTTCAGTTTCATGCAGCTAAAATCTGGAACAGTCTTCATGAGGATGTGAGACAGGCCTTAACTCTGACAATGTTCAAATCCAGGCTGAAAACAGCTCTTTTAACCGTGCATATGAAAACTAAAAGTATTTTATCTGCACTCTTGCCTTTTACTGTCATTGATTCACTTTATGCTGATGCTTTCTGTTTTCTTGTAATTTTTTCTGCAACTGTGAAGCACTTTGAATTGCCTCGTGTATGAATTGTGCTCTACAAATAAACTTGCCTTGCCTTTTCCTGCATTCTGGTGCATTTTAAGCAAAAATAATTATTATATATAATTATATTATAATATAATATCGTCTCATGATCGGAAGGTCGGGGGTTCGAGTCCTGAAGGTGCACATTGTCGTTGTGTCCTTGGGCAAGACACTTCACCCACATTGCCTCCAGTGTCTGCGTACACTGGTAGCCCCTAGGAGAGACCAACAGGCCTGGTTTGAACCGCGAGGCCGTCCTTCCGTGGACCCACCACCTGCAGAAGGAGCCATGGGGGCCGGTGCTATGTGACCTGGGCAGCTCCAACGGCTGCCCCCACGACCCGGCAACGGACAAGTGGAAGAAAATGGATGGATAGATGGATATTATAATATAATATAACTATTTTGGCTATTATGCTGCTGTGAAAAGAATAATTTCTGGTTAATTTACATAGGGTACAGCTTTTTTTTTTTTTTTATAATGTAATGGATCAGTTTTCTTTCAAGGGGCGCAGGCCCTTGATTCTTCTCTCAGCTCCGCCCCTGCAGCTCTCAGATTCAGACTCTGAACCTCAGCCTGATCCTGGGTCCTGAATTTAATTCCACTGAGATCCAAAAAAATAAAGTAGAATAATTCTCAAGCAAAGGTCTGGAACATAATTTACTGTAATAATAATGTGCGTGCTTTGAAAACAATGCAACAATTCATTATAGTTTTGATTTTACTCAAAAATTACATTTTGGGTTTCTAAATAACAGGATATATACACATGTGCCAATGCAGTGCTGTGTTTCTCCTCTTTGCTCAGCTCAACAATGAGCCCTGTTTAGTCCAAGTCCTGGTTTGGTCCAGGTTTGGTCCAGGTTTAGTCCAGGTTTGGTCCTGCTCGCTGCTCTTCTGTTTTAAACAATCGAGAAACAGCCGTGCTGTTTGCGCGTAACTATCGCGCGTGCATATTTAATTGGATGACACGTCTTCTCGGTTTGAAATGGGCGGCACGGTAGTACAGTGGTTAGCGCTAATGCTTCACACCTAGAAGGTCCAGGTTCGATTCCCACCAAGGCTGGGGCCTTTCTGTGTGGAGTTTGCATGTTCTCCCTGTGTTTCCTCCGGGTGCTCCGGTTTCCCCTACCACTAAAACATGTACAATAGGCCAGGATGAATGAAAGTGTGTTTGAGAGTGCGCATGGGGGACGACGGATGGAAATTAGCCCAAGGCTACAATCCGGTGTGGCTTGTTCATTAACTTGCACTGTCCCGACCAATAAACAAAGAACTGATATTAAGATTGTTGTCATGGCGACGTGAAAACAGGAGCGACCTCCCTCTCTCCTGGTGCAGCTGAGTTTTTTGCCTTTTTCTGTGAACTGCATTTGTGGTTTCTGTGTTCCACATTGTTTTTCTGGATACTTTTGTTAGTCTTTGCCGTGTTTTTGTGGAGTTTGGTGGATTTGTTTACTTTGAGAGTCTAAAATGGTCCTGAAGAAAACAGCTTTTTAAAGGTAAACAAAATGCTAGCTTATCAGCTAAACCCATTTGAGCTACAGGGAACAAGTAAGGGACAAACGAGGAGATGGTGAAAGACTGTTGTGAAGCGGGGGGAGGTGGAGGAAGGAAGAGGAGGAGCTGACCAGTGCAGGACACCATGCTCTGAAACAGGGACAAACCCAGGAGGCGCTGCACCATTTCAGAGGAGAAAGAGGGCAGCCACCCAGGTTTCTTCTGAGTGCTACAGTTTTCTCGACCTCCAAGGTCATACTGATCAGGTTGACACAGTGGCAGCGCGGCTCAGCCGCAGCAGCTCAGGACTAACACCTGAACACTATTTCGTTGTATAGTTGTACAATGACAATAAAGCACTTACTTACTTACTTACTTATATAGTGAAAGCATTTGTCATTATTTAATTTACACACTACAACACAGCATGCTTTACTTTTTATATACCACTGGGAGGCGCTAACCATTAAGTTTACCCGCTAAAATATCAACATTTCCCTCAAAGAACTAATTAAGCAGCTGCATTTTAACTTCAAATACTTAATTATTTAAAAGAAGATTTACTTGCCAAAAGTTGGAGGAGCGTCAGGAGGTTCTATCCATGATTAATCACGCAGCAATAAAGGCCCTGTCCCAATTCAAACCCTTGCCCTCGCTTTGAGCCCTTCCCCTTGATTTTGCGCGTTCCCGCGGAGGGGTAGGGTGTCCCAATACTTAGGGAGCAAGAGGAAGTGTCTATCTCCCCTTGAAAAGGCCTCTCCGCAGCGAGTCAGGTCAGGAGCTGACTTGCGGCCAAGCAAGTATAAACATGGCGGCTACCGGTGGAAGCGACAACTACAAATGTAAGAATATATACGCAAATAAGCCTGTCAAAATTCTGAAATGTGTTGGTATGTGTTAGTTAGATGTATATGCAATGGACTTTTAAGTTATAGTTTGAAAGTCTCTATTTGACGACGTTCATAAAAATTCCGAGTGCTTCGCGAGAGTCTGCCCGTCAGTATACACAGACGGCCGGGTGTGTGCCCCGGTGCGCCCCGGTGCACATGTGGATGTTTCGTGCTTATTCAGGTTCTCAATCTACTGACTCTGATTCAAGCTTTCAGTAAATAAAATGGTCTCAAGCTGAACTCTTTCTCTTGTGAGGACTGTTGCTTGTTTACGTTCTACTTATGTGACACAGATGATTATTGATTATCCAAAACAATAATGCATCACGTTTAATGTCGTTTAACAACAGACTGGATGTAAACTATACGGTCTGAATGTGAAGGTCGTCTTGTTTTTAGACACAATGGTAGTTGGCAGCTAAGTTGAGCCAAGTGCCAAAATTAAACGAAACAACAAACCTGAAACATCCCGACCGTCACAAACATACGGCGAACGCGTCTGCTGTTTCGTATATTTCCTCTCCGTTGATTTATCAACCATAGATAAATCAACATGGCACACACAACAGGCAGGAGCTACGTATTTCTTGTTATTGTAGTTTATGTGTATAAACTCTGTATTACCGCCATCTACTAGACCGGGGTGAAATCAGACACGTCGATGTTGCGCGTGACGTAAGGTACACGTTCTTTGCTGCAATTTGCATACTAGTGTTGTCCCATTCCTTAGGGAGAATCTTCACTTGCACTTCCCTCACTGAGGGGACTCTAATGTGGAGGGAACTCATAGCGAGTGTTCTCAGAGCAAGTGAGAGAAATGGACAGGGCCAAAGTGTCCGGATATGACGTCACTGTCAATATAACAGGTGTGTGTGATACCCAAAGAAAAAAGAAAAAATTAAAAAAAGCAATACCCAAATTCTTAAAATGTTTAACATAACTGTATAAACCAAATATATGCACAGCATAAACAAAGCAAAAAGGATAGACACCATTCTGAGTCAGTTCTGTGCATTTTCCAAAGAGTATGATGACGTCATCGTCCAAAAATGCAATTATTAAAGGGATACTTCGGGATTTTTGACATAGGGCCTCATTTCCTAGTTATCCAGAGTGTTGTTGATGTCTGGAGATATTTTTTTCTTAAATTCATGCAGTTCTTATATTTGAAGAGTTAGTTGCGCTAGGCTAGAGCAAGGCTAAAGCAGTTCTATGGTAAACGCTAGCCCGCATTAAAAAACAGTCTGGCGCACTCCACAGTGCACCTGAGGTAAATCACTTATAACACCAGACTAACAATATAAATGTCTGTGTCGATAGGTTAATTTTAACCATTTTGCGTTTAAAATAACTTATATTTGAGCGGCATCAGCTTCGTGGCTGTAAGCTAAGGCAGCGGCGGAGTGATCTGCGAGAAAATAGTCCCTCAAAATGCGGTAATTCATGTGATACAAGGTCAGTTTTATTTAAAAAATTATTCTATTAACACAGACATTTATATGGTTAGTCTGGTGTTATATGTGATTTACCTCAGGTGCACTGTGGATGAATCAGACTGTTTTTAATGCGGGCTAGCGTTTACCATAGAACTGCTTTAGCCTTGCTCTAGGCTAGCGCAACTAGACTCTTCAAATATAAGAACTGCATGAATTTAAGAAAAAAATATCTCCAGACATCAACAACACTCTGGATAACTAGGAAATGAGGCCCTATGTCAAAAATCCCGAAGTATCCCTTTAATATCTTAAAAACGATAACAGCACAAACACAATTTTTACAGCACAAAACAGCACAAATGTAGCACAAATGATTGACATATTTTTTATAAAATTGTGAGTATGATGGGGGCCAGGTTCACGTTAATTGCAGTTACGCGTTTGGCCTGAGGGGGCAATTGCGAGTACAAAACTGCCAAACTCCACATAGCCCCTTTAACCCTTATGTTCCATTAGGGGCTTTTTGACGACTGGTAAATATTATAGATGAACATTTTTTTCACATAATGATGTTAATGCACTTCAGTTCTGCACAAAACTAATAAAGTTTGAAAAATATCAAACTTTATTAGTTTTTTTGCTATTCAATTAGCTTTTAATAGCCTAATGACCAATAGCCAAAAAAAGTCACACACAAAAATTACACAGAAAAAAGCTCATTTTCCAAATAAAAAATAGTTTGGGCAGAAATTGGATTTACATTTTAAAACACCCTGGGGTCAAAGGACAGGGTAACGCTTCATTTGAAAGCTAAGACCTACAAAACTCATCGATCATTTTCCTCGCGTTTTTGCCCCATTGTCGTCACTTTCTTTGCGTTTTTGTCTCATTTGTGTGGCTGTTCTGACACTTGAAGCTTTTGGATCTGGTAAAAGCCAAACTGGAGAAAATGTGCTGGGTTCAGATGGGGCTCTGAGGTTAAAGGAATAAATCCACTCAATGCTCAGTTTTGGCGGGTCACATTTAAACCTGTTCTTTATTTAAAAAAACAAACAAATATAAAATTTTGAAAAGAGTCCTGGAGCCAGACCCCTCCCCAGGCTTTTCCAAAGTCTGATCTTTCATTAGAGTAAACCTTGGTTCATTACCAGTGGGACCTTCAGTTGGAACCACTTTAACGGGACAGGCTTCAGACAGTGCTTTGTGATTCTGTTCAGAGTAGTGCTGTGGTCACAGAGTCACAGATTCATGACATTTAGAACAAAGAAAGCTGACATGATGAGGAACAAAGTCATATCACACTTTCCAAATATGAAACTATAGATCTACAAAAATGTCACACAGATACAAAAGCCCTTCACAAATGACGGCATTATTGTCTTTACAATACACATTAGATTTAACTTTTGACCTCAATGTGGGGGATGGTTGACAACAGCTGGAAACATCTGGATCGTTCATAATCTGAGATGTTTGGACGTTTGGTGGCTAATGCTAACGGCTATAGGAAAAATACAGTGGTTCCCACTTAGGTTTGTCGTTTTTATTCGCGCTTTCCATGGTTCACGCAGCGTGTGGAAATATATTACAACTTATCGCCACAAGGTGGCAGGTTAAGTCCGCTGTAGCTCTGCTCTGCCTTCAGAGGCGTTTCACTAGGCTAAACCAGAGCCTACATGTACTTTTGTTTTATCAAGCTGGGGCCAGAGCAGACGATGGCCTTTGGCGAACAGTTTAGGCCTACTCAAAACGAGTAAAACAAAATGTGTCCCTTGGCGGACATTTGTTTTTTCATCAGCAGAAAGTGGAGAATTCTTAACGGTTTCAGGACTAATATCTGTTCAAATTAAGTTTTAGATGGAAATGTTGTGCTTTATTTTCATAATCGTTGTTCAGTGAACACCAGTTTATAAGGTCAGGTCAATGTATAAATGTGCCTGCAAACCATGACTTCTCTGGGGCTTTATAGCTCACTAATGGGGTGCTGGTCTCTGGTGCAGAAGGTCCCCGGTTCAAGTATGGCTAACGCATTCTCTTTTTACATGGGCCGCTGCACACACAGTCTGCGCCTGATACAAACCCACAATCAGCACCAAGTTATGAAGATAAAAATATGATTTGTCCACGTTTCTACCTTTCACTGGATTTTTCTCGGTCGCGAACGAGTCGGTACAAAGAGCCGGCTCTTTTAAGTGAACGATGAGAGCCGAGGCCGAGTTTCACCCGTGAGCCGTTTTTTTTCTTTTCTTTTTTTTAAGTTTACATGTTTATCAAGCTCCACGTGCACCGGTCTCCGCAACACTCACCTCAGAGAGAAAAGAGAGAGAGAGAGAGAGAGAAAGGAAAAGATAAATGGGTCAGGGAGAGAGAGAGAAAGGTGTTGTAAAACTTGCAGCCGCAGCCCGTGTGCGAAAAAAGAACCTGCTGTTTACACAAAACTAAGAAATCTACAAACTTATACTCATCCATGAATATAATCAGCGCATCTCTAGCTTAAGTCATTTTTTATTTGAGAACAATCCGACTCATATGTTCGGTTTTATGATTAGATAGAGTTACGCTGGGTTTGTAGAGTGAAAAGTACTGTAAACGATGCGATGACACACGCGGGGCGGCGTTACGTCGCCTTTTGTTGGCCTTTTCCTCATGTGTATGAGCTCAACAGCAACAAAAGCAGTACAAGAGAAGTCCTGCTAAAGTTTGGACTTCAGTGATGTCTGGAGTCTGTATCCCTCTCTCAGTGTGAGGCTATTCTATAGGTATGTAAATGATCCCGCTCTGCCCTACCCCCACCCCAACCTGTGAACACACTCTGGACACATTCTGATTTCCGACAATCGTTTTGAGGTCTGTTTGCCTTCGGCTTTTGTCCCGTATATCGTGAGAATAGCTGATAATGATAGAGGCTTATTATGGCGCTCTGGAGGAGTCAGCACAGCGTCTCCCCTGTCAACGCCACCTTCCCTGTTCGTCCCCGCTCCCCCCGGAATGAAGAAGAAGAGCTTTTTTAAATAAATAAACAGTGTTTGTGCCACAATAAAGCAACCATAAGTTGTGTTTTTCCAAATGTATTTTGAGACGGAATAACCACTGATCTAAGGCATGCATTTGATCTTTTTTTTTTAGTTTCATATTATTATTATTTTTATTTTTTTCATTTTTAGTCCAAATCAGAAATGCATCAAATTAAAGTTCAAGTTATAAAAATGCTAAGTTGAGAGGGAGAGTTTAATAGTGAATGGCGCATAAAGTGGAGCAACAAAAGCACAATGACGCACACGCCCTGAATAGAATAATATTAATTAATATCTCAAAAACTATAAGAGCACAATCACATTTTTACAACAAAAACAACTGACTTATGTTTTTGTAAATGCGAGTCTAATGATTGGCTCCAGGTTACCTGGAGCGCTGTCCGTGGGGTGTGTCATATCCGTCTCCATTATGCGTAAAAGCTCAGTGCCCCACATACACACCCCCATGCGCGCTGCTTCATGGAGAAGGACTTGTTTTTGGACAATGTTTTGAACGAAGGGAGCGCGTGGCTCGATCAGTGCTGTGAGCGGCACATCCACTTTTCAGTCTCTTTCAAGCCTTGAGTGACAGCTCCAGTGTCTGAGTGTGAAACGCACACGTCGAACTTCAGCGCTTTGTTGTAAAATACAGACTAGCCTGCACCTGTCACTGCCTTTGCCCAAAACCATCATGAGCCACTGTAGAGGGACTGAGAAATGCGCATAGATGGGCCGACAGCGGGGGATTCTCAGAGCGGGGATGAACAGGGAAGGAGTCACTGAGCTGACTCCTCTAGCGCTATGAGGATCGTTAATAAGCCTCCATCATTATCAGCTATTCTCACGAAATACGAGACAAAAGCCGAGGCCAAACAGATACGCTCAAAACGATTGTCGGAAATAAATATTTTTATCTTCTTAATTTGGAGCTGATTGTGGAGTTGTATCAGACTCATACATTTTCTGTAATATCTGTCAGGAGCTTGTGCACGTGCCGTCAGACTGACGGTGACTTCGATTTGCAACAGGAGTTTTCCTCTCATCTGATCTGAGAGAGGGATACAGACTCCAGCAGTGACGTGTGGTCAGGGGAGGCAGGTGAGGCCAGGCCAGTCTTTATGCTGAAAATGTCAACGCAATCAAGCACCGTCTGTGTGGCGCATCTGGATTGTCGAAGACTATCACTTGGACGAGCGGGGTTCGAGCCCCGGTCACGTCCAGTATTATTACATTTTTATTTGTAATATCGTGGAATGTATTTTATATTTAAATGTGTTGCTATTGAATGCTATTTCAAAATAAGAGAATACCAGAGACAGCAAGTTGCATTTTTTCCTGCAGTTTGGTTGGTGCTGATTGCGGAGTTGTATCAAAAGTGTTGAAGCCGTACTTGAACCAGGGTCCTCCTGCACCAGAGACTAGCGCGTTATTACTGAGCTATAAACCCACAGAAACGTTGGCCGGTCTTTTATAAATTGTCGGGCCAAAATGAGGTCCCAGCACGCCACTGCGTGATAGTTTCACGTTTTACAATAAACTATGTTTGGAGCAGTGTAGGCTATATCAAAAGCAGAAGATTTTCAGCTTGCCTCGGGATTTAATTCACTTCTGAATCGTTTGCTTAGGCCTATGGTGCTAAAATGCCAACGTTCCTAACCCTGCTCACAAGTGCCACCTGGTGGTTGTTTGGGTCATTGCAGCGTCACTGGGGAAAAATAAATAAAAGACGCGTGGTTCACATGTGGGGTCTCGTGGGAATCACACCTGAAACGCGCCAAAACGAAGTGGCACCCACTGTACACTGAGGAAGCTCAGGGTTTGAGTGAAATGTAATGTTTTAATGCCATTTTAACTCCACAAATGCAAAAAACAAAACATTTCATCAGAGTTAAAAGAAAGAGACGAAACAGGAAACATTTGATCAAAAACATCTGGTCCATTTCAGGCCAAACTGCAGCTGAACATGTTTGAGACCAAAATGTTGGTTTTGTCCATGAACTGATAAAAAGCATAGTCACAGCTTTACAATAAATTTAGATTTAAGCCAGTTTGATTCTGAAGACGTCGGCCATTTTAAATCTGCGTCATGTGACCAACAGCAGTCATAGGACTTTTCTGTTTCAGGAGCAGCGGCTGCGAACGAGAACTCAGCAAGTAAATACACCACACAGCTAACCACTGTGCCACGCGGCTAACCACTGTGCCACACACGGCTAACCACTGTGCACGCGGCTAACCACTGTGCCACACGGCTAACACTGTGCCACAGCTACCAGCACAGGCTAACCACTGTGCCACACGGCTAACCACTGTGCCACACGGCTAACCACCTGCCACAAGCTAACCACTGTGCCACACGGCTAACCACTGTGCCACACGGCTACATGGCCACGCTAACCACTGTGCCACACAGCTAACCACTGCCCACACGCTAACCACTGTGCCACACGGCTAACCACTGTGCCACACGGCTAACCACTGTGCCACACAGCTAACCACTCTGCCACACAGCTAACCACTGTGCCACACGGCTAACCACTGTGCCACACAGCTAACCACTCTGCCACACACAGCTAACCACTGTGCCACACGGCTAACCACTCTGCCACACGGCTAACCACTCTGCCACACGGCTAACCACTCTGCCACACGGCTAACCACTGTGCCACACACAGCTAACCACTCTGCCACACGCTAACCACTGTCCACACACAGCTAACCACTGTGCACCGGCTAACCACTGTGCCACACACAGCTAACCACTGTGCCACACGGCTAACCACTGTGCCACACGGCTAACCACTGTGCCACACACAGCTAACCACTGTGCCACGCGGCTAACCACTGTGCCACACACAGCTAACCACTGTGCACACGGCTAACCACTTGCCACACACAGCTAACCACTGTGCCACACGGCTAACCACTGTGCCACACGGCTAACCACTGTGCCACACACAGCTAACCACTCGTGCCACACGGCTAACCACTGTGCCACACAGCTAACCACTGTGCCACACGGCTAACCACTGTGCCACACACAGCTAACCACTGTGCCACACGGCTAACCACTGTGCCACACGGCTAACCACTGTGCCACACACAGCTAACCACTGTGCCACACGCTAACCACTGTGCCACACACAGCTAACCACTGTGCCACCGGCTAACCACTGTGCCACACGGCTAACCACTGTGCCACACGGCTAACCACTGTGCCACACGCTAACCACTGTGCCACACACAGCTAACCACTGTGCCACACGGCTAACCACTGTGCCACACACAGGCTAACCACTGTGCCACACGGCTAACCACTGTGCCACACGGGCTAACCACTGTGCCACACGGCTAACCACTGTGCCACACAGCTAACCACTGTGCCACACACAGCTAACCACTGTGCCACGCGGCTAACCACTGTGCCACACGGCTAACCACTGGCCTGCCACCACACACAGCTAACCACTGTGCCACACGGCTAACCACTCTGCCACACACAGCTAACCACTGTGCCACACGGCTAACCACTCTGCCACACACAGCTAACCACTGTGCCACACGGCTAACCACTGTGCCACCACAGCTAACCACTGTGCCACCGCTAACCACTGTGCCACACACAGCTAACCACTGTGCCACACGGCTAACCACTCTGCCACACACAGCTAACCACTGTGCCACACAGCTAACCACTGTGCCACACCACAGCTAACCACTGTGCCACACACAGCTAACCACTGTGCCACACACAGCTAACCACTGTGCCACACACAGCTAACCACTGTGCCACACACAGCTAACCACTGTGCCACGCGGCTAACCACTGTGCCACACACAGCTAACCACTGTGCCACACAGCTAACCACTGTGCCACACAGCTAACCACTGTGCCACACGGCTAACCACTGTGCCACACGGCTAACCACTGTGCCACACGGCTAACCACTCTGCCACAGCTAACCAGTGTGCCACACAGCTAACAACTGTGCCACACGGCTAACCACTGTGCCACACGGCTAACCACTGTGCCACAGCTAACAACTGTACCACACGGCTAACCACTGTGCCACACGGCTAACCACTGTGCACACGGCTAACCACTGTGCCACAGCTAACAACTGTACCACACGGCTAACCACTGTGCCACACGGCTAACCACTGTGCCACACGGCTAACCACTCTGCCACAGCTAACCACTGTGCCACAGCTAACAACTGTACCACACGGCTAACCACTGTGCCACACGGCTAACCACTGTGCCACACGGCTAACCACTGTGCCACACGGCTAACCACTCTGCCACAGCTAACCACTGTGCCACAGCTAACAACTGTGCCACACGGCTAACCACTGTGCCACACGGCTAACCACTGTGCCACACGGCTAACCACTGTGCCACAGCTAACAACTGTGCCACACGGCTAACTACTGTGCCACACAGCTAACCACTGTGCAACACGGCTAACCACTGTGCCACAGCTAACAACTGTGGCACACGGCTAACTACTGTGCCACACAGCTAACCACTGTGCCACACGGCTAACCACTGTGCCACACGGCTAACCACTGTGCCACACGGCTAACCACTCTGCCACAGCTAACAACCGTGCCACACGGCTAACTACTGTGCCACACAGCTAACCACTGTGCCACACACAGCTAACCACTGTGCCACACGGCTAACCACTGTGCCACACAGCTAACCTCACCTGTGCAGGTAAAGGGCGGGCCTGTAAGGGGCGGGGCCTGGAGAGGGGCGGGCTCACCTGTGTTTGTGTCCAGAGCCGCTGAGGCTGGTGGGAGGGGCCAGTCACTGTGAGGGGACGGTGGAGGCGGAGCTCAGAGGAGAGTGGCGACGAGTGGTGCCATCTGGCCTCTGGGACCTGGAGGCGGCGATCGCCGTGTGTCGAGACCTGGACTGTGGATCTCTGTTTCTACAGAAGTGAGAGACGGGTCTGACGAGAGTAAAGTGTGGAGCGTCCGCACTGACTGTATGAAGAAGAGCTCTGTGAGAGACTGTCTCTACGATCGTCGCCCATCTAAGTCCCTCCTCCAGGTTATTTGTTCAGGTTGGTTTAAATCCAGAGTTTCTTCTTCTCACAATCTCTGCTCAGAGTCAGTTCATTGAATGTGATGCTGCCCCCTAGAGGAGGACACAGATAATCCTCTGCTCCCATTGGCCGAGGCGGGAGTACTCAGTTACTTTTACTCAAGTACTTTTGTGTAACTGTTTCCATTAACTGCACGTAGAGTATCACACAGTACTTTTACTTCTACTGCAGTAGTTTAATTATCATTTTAATGAATGTTGGGCAGAAGTTTCTTTTATTTGATTTTTTAAGCGGCTGACAGGAAGTGACAAAGGTAAAGTTCACAGCAGTTTGACTCATTCATGGCCACGCCCACGAGTACTTCCGGAATAAAGTGAATAGAAATAAAGTTTGATTGATTGATTGAAGTTAAAGGTAATAGTTTGTTACACTGAAACATTACTGCCCTTTACTACATAAAGGAGAGACTTACTGCAGAGCGGCTCAGACTGTGATCTCATCTTCATACGCACTATGCAAACCTGCACTGCTGCACCTGTTTATTTTATTTTTTACTGTTTATACACTGTAAACCCGAACAGCCATACAAACTCATAATTGTTTTAGGCACCTGACTCATAAACAGACAATTCGTTGACTGAATATTAATCTTTTGAGTACAAAATGTGATTGATTGAGATTTAAGTTGAATAAAGATAATGTTAGAAACTTCATTTCAAAACATTTGCGTTTTTTGTCCATTCAACGTCATGACGTCACCAAACATTGTCTGCTTTTGACGCACTGAGTTTGAAAAAACAAGATGGCGGCCCGATGCGGAGAGGACCCGCTCTCGTCCAGAACAGAAATTTAAAACATTTAAACGTTTCTTTTGCTTATAATTGGCCACGCGATGTTTTCTTCAGACTATAATAACGTAAGGTTAAATTAGAGTCAAAGGAAGCCGTGTTCGGAGGGTCTGTGCTTTAGAACTAGCATAGCAAGTTTAAGGCTAACTTATCTCCACGGAAGGAGACACCGTCATCGTCACTGGTTTCCAAGCAGCAGCCCTTCTCATCTCGTGGTCTAATTTGGTAAGTAAATTCATTTAACATTATGTAACGTTAAAGCTGTGCTGTGAGGTTGTTTAACCCATCGGTAATGAACCGCTGTAAGGTCCCTGGCCCAGGCGAGCAGCGAAGGGAACGGAACGGCTAGCTAGATTCGTGCCCCGCGTTTCTCTTCATTGTAAAGAACCGCGGAGCACGAATACAGTTGCTGTGAGTTTCGTACACTCCGCGCCAGCGGCAGGTTTAGCGGAGGTACCGACTCGGCTGCGGGTGACTGTGTGTTGAAACATGCGCCGAAACGGGGAGTCGGTCTGTCAGAACTGGGTCGTTGCGATATCTCTTCTTCTCATGACTAAGTGTAATGTAATAATAGTTGTATGAAAGTGCCTAAATGGTGCAGTGAATGACAGAGACTAGGAAGGAGGAGATGAGAGAAGCGGTCTGCAGGACGAGCTCATTGGTACAATGACAATCAGGTTATTCTGGGGGCAGCCAAATCTTCTAAAATACAAAATTCTTGTCTGCAATGAGCCAAAACCAATTCTTCTGTTTAGTCCTGGTTTAGTCCAGGTTTAGACGTTTTTGTTTAGTCGTTAATTTAGTTTAATTTACAGTTAAAAAAAAAAAAAGAGCACTTTGAGACATAGAAAATATGCTGTAAATTAACAATAATTAACAATGCATCAATAATTATTTCTATCATATTGAAATATTATGCCATCATATTGCCTTTGTGTGATTTTAGGTGAGAACAACAAATGACATGAAATGAGTTAGTGCTGTTCTTTTATATTGCATGCTAATTTCCCCATGTCTTGCAGATCAAGGAAGTGCTTGGTTTAACTTCAAAAAGCACGAAGCACAATATTTTAAACTAATGTACCACGATATCCATATCTGGCTGTGCTGTGGTGGTTGTCAACATTAGCATGAAAAGAGTAAAACCTGGCCAGTGAATCCACATTCATATGAACGCAAGACTGCAAGAGAATAGAGGTAGAGGATGTCCTAATGCAATGGCCCTGCAGATCGATCACAGGTAACAAATGTTCTTGTCCTTTCTGTTTGGTTATGTATCATACTTGTAATACATGTTCATGTATTTGTAGATACAGTCGGCTTCTCTCTGCTGCCCAGGCAAAAGTGCCCTTGGACCTGCTTTGGCCACACTGTGACAGGGAAATCCTGAACCTGAGAGAGGAGATGACCTGAAGTAATGAGGTACTATTTTGAAAAGGTAACTATTACCAGCTTACTTTGGCACTTCAAACTATCAAAATACATCGCTCGTTACTTAAAGGATTGGCCACCGTTTTTACATACTGAGATATGTTCTTACCTTAGTTTAGACTAGTTGATGTGTACCTGTTTGGTCTTTGTGTGTGTGTGTGTGTGCTCAGTCACGCAAATGTTATCATTTAGCCTCTCCCAGCATAAGTATAGCTCCAAACTGGGGTAAAATTAGAAGCTACCAAGCTGTTAAATGTTTCCCTATTTAAATACAGTTACATGAAACATTACACGATCCAGGTCTAGTTACACAAAATTAAACATGTCGATTTTCTAAGCGGATAGCCTCACAATATAGTTCCCTGTTTTATCCGCTTATCTTTTTTGGTTCCTGGTCCATCTTCACTTCTCTCCTTTCCTCCTCCTTAGGTAGACTATGCCTAGTAGATTTTGAGTTTTGTAGGTTTAAGAAAGTATACAGTATGTACATTGCACACCATGGAAAGCTTACAGATCTGTTGTTTTTCTTTATGATTCATATTTACTTTTTTGTCATTAGGAAGATGGCAAAAGGAAGCCTTTGCGGAGTTTGCATCTACCTGAAGGAGGACGATACAGATTACTTTGAATGCTGAAATGTAAGTATATTTGTGCTTTGTAAATATTTTGGTGGGGCTTCATACATCGACAAAATGAATTTCCCTGAAAATTCACTGAAATATGAACTGTTTAACTGGCACAATAATCACATGCATTCAGAGCATGTTTGTGGAGGTATAAAGGCTCACGATTAAGAGCTGGGTAATTTGGCCAAATATAATATACTAGTTATTTTATTTAAATTAAGCACTGCCTAAAACACAACACACAGCCTTTTGCAAAGTCATAGTGGATCTTTATAAAGCTTCTAAACTGGCCGCACTGCACACATGGAGTGGTGATAGTGTGAGTGACCTGAATTGAGCAGTTTTTTTTATATTGTTCAATGCACACATTAATCAAATGATTTATATTATAATTTATTGTTCTACAGTGGGCTTTGAACTGTATTACCTAAATAATGGTAGCCCTTGTCATTTTTAAATTGCATGACCATTTTACAATTAACAGTGGTGACAGTGCACAGATGTTTGAGCGGGTCGTCTTGAAGGTCAGTGGTTTTAATCTTGCACATTGTGCAAGAAACTTCACGCATGTAAAGGGCTTTAGGCCAAATGTAGGAATAAAAGCACTCTATAAATATTGCCCTTTTTTTTTTTTACCATTTAAAATGTACATAAAGAGCAGAGACACACAGTCTTAACATGCATAAGGAATGCCAGAAGATGAAAATAATCTGGGGGGGTCCAAACTCAAATTGGGAGCTAGATCTGGAGAATACATGTGTAGTGTATTTTAACCTAAGATAATGACAGAACAGTCAGGTCTTTGCATTGTATGTTTTTTGCTGTCCTTTTCTCATCTGCTTGCCTTATTTAGTCCCTTATTTTCTTCACTTATTGCCTAATTTCTTGCCCCAGTATTAATTACACAATTTGTATTTTGCAGCAAAATGGTGAAACAAATGTGCCCTTCTCATTGCTTCCCCTGATTTCTTCACACCTGGGAACATCTAAAGGCTTTTTCAACGCTATAATATCCCGTCTGGAGTGGTCAAGCAGGTTTGGCCGACATCAGGACACATGTGTTTGGTGTGGACAGCACCATCGGCTACAGACAGCGGTTTGTGGAGGTCGGTGAAGCTAGTTTTGGCCGATTGCATTCGTCAAACTGGCATCTGTCGCCGCACCAGGAGAGGTTTGATTGGCCTAGTGTTACTGGCTTGTCACTGAATAAGCTGCAAAATGGAAGGAGAGTTTATTGTTGTTATCGAACTCACAAAACTCCCTCGTTCTGATTTTGCCATACGTGCTACGCACTGTTTTATCAACTAGCTGGAAATGTATGAACTTCTCCGGCCTTTAAACAGAAATAAAAAGGTGACTGGACTGAGAATCCAATTCACACGTCAGAGACGACCACCACAGAGCGTTTGAACGGGGACTGAGGCATTTTGTTTTCTATTTACAGCAAGACACACTACAAACATGCGCAGTTTGCGCACGTGCACTGTGCGGCGTTCTTGTTCTTGGGTTCATGTCGCTTCAGCGTAGATGTTGCTCTTAGCTGGTGAGACAGGCAGACGAGAGGAAACCTCAGCTTTATAGGTAGTTGCTGAAGGGAGCATTGCAATGAGTGTGAGTGAATGTCCAACTATGTCTGAAGTGATTTTGTTGTTGCTTTGTGATTAATATAGAGATTATGCATGGCTATGTCTGCAATGTTATTCTTTTGTTCTACTTTGAATTGTTCCTCAATTTGAGGTTCCAGTTATATTTCAATAGAAATGGATTATGCATAACTTCTATTGAGAACCTAAAGAAAGTCGTTACCCTGTTTACTTCATCTTAAAGATTGTGGTCTGCCTAGATGACCACAGCTCTGAAACAATGTCTGCTCTCCTTGATAAATGAGCACTTTCCACTTGTTTTCTGTTTCGATTAAAATTATGCCAACTGAAAAACATTCACAACAGTTCTAAGTTTTAAGGGTTTGAGTTATTACAGATTTTGTTTGAGGGGTTCACTTAAGCCACACTGCGTAGCATTTCATCCAATAAATAGAATAATATGCATTTATCTCATTACAGATATTGATATTGTTGAAAAATCTCAACAACAAAAAAACCATTAATGGGAGCAGGGATGTCTCCAGCTTATCTCCATGGTGATGTTCACAAAAGCAGCCAAATATGAGTTTTGAATAGATTAGGTTCTCATCCAAATCCATTCTTTGATTACTGACTACATATTTGAAGCATTAACAGTGTCGAGTTGGTCATTAAGAGCATGTTTTGTATTGCTGACGACAGTGATCCAAAATGTTTCGCAGTGTGCCTTTTTAACAAGTTTATTAAGGTTATTTCATGCACTTTTCTCCTGATACAAATATTATACAGAGCGTTGATAGCTAATGCCGTATGCTTAAATTGCATTGTTATGGTAGAAATGTTATGTAATGTAAGGCAGTACATTTTTAATAAATGTCATTGTATGTATTCTTTGAATACATGTTTTTTGTATTTAATTATTGGTAGTATTTTTGTCTAAGTGGAGTCTGCTAAACTTATAAATTATAGGTGGAAATAGACATGCAAAAGTAATATAATGAGTCTGCTAAACTTAAAAAAATTAGGTGGAAATGGGTGCAAAAAGGTATTATATTGAGTCTGCTAAACCTTTAAATTTTAGGTTGAAATAGTCAGGAAAAAGTTAATGTAATGAGTGTGTTGAACTTTAAAATGTTAAGTTCAAATTGTCAAAAAGTAATATGGATAAGTCTACTAAACTCAAAAAAGCTACGTTGGATGAGTGCACTGAACTTGTAGATATAGATTGGATATAACGTAAAAAATTTAATTCATTAACTCAAATTTTTTGTCGTAATAAAGTTTCCACAAAAGTTTTGAGTTCAATGAACTTGTTCGGGTTTACAGTGTACTTTTTGCCCCTTAAAGTTTGTGGTCATTGTATATAAAATACCTCTATTTCCTGTTATTAGTTTGCACATTTCCTGTGTGTCCTGCACAGCCTGAGTGTTTCTGAGAGCTGAATGTAACCAGTGAATTTCTCCATTGTCAGATCAATAAAGGCTTATCTTATCTTAGACTCGGTGCGGCTGGTCGGGGGGCGGAGCCTGTGTTCAGGATCTCTGCAGATCCAGACCAGTCCTTGGCCCAGTCCTGGGCCGGGTCTGTGAGGGGGCCTTGGACCGTCGCGGGGCAGAGGTGCTGTGCAGGGAGCTGGGCTGTGGGGCTCCTCTCCTCCAGGGGGCGCTCTCTCCTCTGGGGCAGACGTTCCACTGTGAGGGAAACGAGTCTAAGCTGATGGACTGTAACCGGACCAGGACCGGCCCAGAGACCTGCCCCACTCTCAAGCTCACCTGCAAAGGTAAGGGGCGGGGCCTGTAGAGGCGCGGGCCTGGAGAGGGGCGGAGCTCACCTGTGTTTGTGTCCAGAGCCGCTGAGGCTGGTGGGAGGGGCCAGTCGCTGTGAGGGGACGGTGGAGGCGGAGCTCAGAGGAGAGTGGAGACGAGTGATGACCTATGACCGCTATGACCACTGGGACCTGGAGGCGGCGACCACCGTGTGTCGAGACCTGGACTGTGGATCTCCTGTTTCTACAGAAGAGAGACGAGGGTCTGACATGAGTAAAGTGTGGGGCGTCCGCACTGACTGTGTGAAGAAGAGCTCTGTGAGAGACTGTGTCTACAGTGGTTACTCATCTCCTTTCCTCCCAGGTTATTTGTTCAGGTTGGTTTAAATCCAGAGTTTCTTCTTCTCACAATCTCTGCTCAGAGTCAGTTCAGTGAATGTGGTGCTGCCCCCTAGAGGAGGACACAGATAATCCTCTGCTCCCATTGGCCGAGGCGGGGAGTACTCTGTTACTTTTACTCAAGTACTTTTATGTAACTGTTTCCACTAACTGCACGTAGAGTATCACACAGTACTTTTACTTCTACTGCAGTAGTTTATGTTGAAGTAACAGTACACATAAAAAAACTACTTCAATCTTATATATTTGTATCCAACATGACTTTCCTTTGGCTAAAGTTTATGGATTATTATTTGAAACATTATTTGTTGTTTTGTCTCATTAACATGAAACAAACATGAATCAGACTTTACTCCAACAGTACTCGAGTATTAGTACTTATGTACTTTTACTGGAGTAGCTGTTTGGGTCAGTACTTTTAAATCTACTTTGAGTGAAATGATTTTAAAGCAGCCTGACTCTTATTCCAGTGAATACTGAGGCCCCGGCCCATTGGTCAGTTTAGTCACATGACCTTTTGCTCGGGATCATTTCTCTGTCATTTTGAAGGACAGGCTCATAAATAATCTGTCATGAGCTGTTTTTACTCTTCATTCATTCATCTCTCATTTGACACATGTTTAAGGCGTTTAAAGAGATATAAAGCTATTATTTATGTTGGGAAATAATGTGAGACTGCAGGATAAACGGAGCTAAACTAAACCTGATCTGAACAGAAATGTGTTCAAACTCGTGCGTAAAAGTCTCAAAGGAGGACGACTTATTCAGAGCATCATCTGCTCCTCAATATCAATTCTATTCAACTTTATTACAGACTCAGAGGGACACAATAAAAGCAACAATAATACAAAACATAACAATGACACGGTGAGTTTAAAAACACAGCTATAGCAGCAGCTCCACATCCTCCACTGATCACCAATGAAACTACAGGTGACGTCAACCAGAGACACAACTACTGTTATTCAGTCCACTAATAAAACTGTACAGAAGCGTCCGCAGTGTGGCTTACAGTGTGTTTATTCCAGAGTGACAAACATCTGACTCACACTGGTCCAGCTCGGCTCCTGAGAAGTGTTAGGACCTGGTTCTTTGTATCACGCCGAGAACAGTTATTTGGATAATGCCAAAGCAAACACTGGAGATAGAAGTTGTCTCAAAGAAAAGGCTTTTATTGCCGTTGTTCCAGTTACAAAGCAGTATAACCAGCTGGTGACTTCAGAGAAAGAGAAGAGATGAAGTCCAGGGTGACTGCCTACCAGCGAATCAGTTGTTTGTGTCTATGTGTTATTACTTTATCTGTACTTCACGTTATGTTCAGAATGATTATGGTGTTGTTTATCAGCTAATCTCACTGACATGGTCTTCTTGTTCTGTAGCGTGTGAGCAAAGCATGAGTCAGAAGGTTGTTCAGATTTTTTTTTTTTCCATTTATTTATTTATTTAATATGGACATAGCAATTAACATTGGACGAACCAGATGCATTGTTTAAAGTGTTATAGCACAAGTGCTAATTTCAACACCTGTCCATAGGGGGCTTTTAGGTTACAAAGATAAAACACATTAGGAAACAAGGTTACAATAAAACACATTATTAAACAAGATAAGACATGTTTTACACATGGGAACAAGTTTGGCCCGATTTGAGCCACTGTTTAAGCTCTCTGGTAAAGATGTTGATATTATTCTGCAGTTTCAGTGCAGTGGGGAGAGAGTTCCACAGTGTAGCCCCTCTGAAGGAGAAGCTCGACTGTCCAAAAGATTTCTTAGCAGAGATTTCTTAGCAGAGAACTTAGCCTGGTCCGGACCAGGCTAAGATCAGACTGAGCACAAGCTATAGTTCTTCTTCGTGGAATCCAACACCAATGGGCAATGTAAATGACACAAGCAGGGTATTAGCGCCATCATCTGGACAAAATGTATGTTGGCCTCAAAAATGTGAAAAAGAAAACATGACGTCACAAAATCATTGATGCAATAAATTATAAATATACTATGTCACAGGTTAAAATGGCAATGGAGCCTACGTGGTGGTGCAATCAATAAAAACAAGGGGCTTTAAAAGGGATTTATTAAAAGGCCTGTATAAAAGTCAATATAAAACAGTAAAAAAGGGCTAAAAGTAAGGAGCGGAGTGCGTGCTCGAAGGTGCCATATCGTTCCGGTCATCCAGGAAGGGAGTCCGGCCGGCTCCGGGAGCTGCATCCCAGGTCCAGGGTCCGCCTCGGGGCACGTGAGCTGAGGGAGCCTGCCGCCGCTGCTCGACCCCACCGCGCCTGTCCGGGGGACATCCCTTCCCACAAGAGTAGTATATGGGGATACCTTTTTTGCCCACTAGCCCCCACCTTTTTTTTTTTTATTAGCATATGCAAATGTTTTCACCCCACCCCCTCTCTCACCCACAAGCCAGACACCCTGGCGCCTCCGACCCCTCCCTCCCTCCCCTGTCCCCACCGCTCTACGCCACTAGAGGGAGCCATTCGTCCCTGTTCCCCCGCTACTGTTTTTCAAACCGCTTCAAAGATGGCATGTTCAGACATGAAACCAAGACAGACTGGCGCCTGTAGAGATTTTTGGAGAGATAATTCGTCATTTTTTGCAAAAAAAGATGTCCGGAAATAACGGTGAGAAATCCCAGATTTATTATCCTTTTTTGCTTTTACATTTGAAGCAGCGCCCTAGACAGACTGGCGCCTCCCCTCGCACCTCTGCAGGTGCGTGGCAGCAACACGTGTCCCCCGGCCGTCATGCAGACAGCAGCGTGTGACTTTGGCAGGGGACAGTATTTAGAACCAAATCTAAAGTTTTGTTGTAATGTTAAGGTATTTCAATCGGTCTGTAAATAAAACCCCCCCGCTTTAAAAAAGTGTTTTCCTTTTTTATTTATACTCTGTGAAAGCTAATGTTTCTGCTAAGTTGCAATATTTCTATTAGTCTTAACTTCAATTATACTGTTTTGGCTATTTCAAAACATGCTGTGCTTTAGTTTTTATAAGTTTGTAAGCATTTGTTTCAGTAGTGTTTCTTTCACTGGGGAGAATGGGACACTATGTTTTTTTTAGCAGCTACAGGCAAAAGAGACTGTGTTAAAGGAAAAAAAATAAACTGTCTTCCAAGAAAAAAAAAAAACAGGAGTGGGCCAAAAAAGAGGAAGAAATAAGGAAGATTGAGGCGGTGGAGCTTAAGGCTGAAATCAAAGCTGCAGATTCTGAGTTTGCTAACCTGGAAAGCCATACAGTGATGGTTTGAACTCATACTATGTATCATCAAGATCAAAGCAACAAACTACCACTCCAACCACCAAACCAAAAATCATGCAAACTGCAACCACTCTTGACAAAACAAAAGCACACAAACCAAAGACATCACTCCTAACATCCAACCGGCAATCAATCCATCTCAAAGTAAACCTTCACCACCAAGATTTGACAGAGATCAAAGTTTACGGGACATTTACTGCAAAAGCCAAAATAAACATCAAACAACAAAACCCAACTTAACTACCACACCTAAATGAGCTCAATATGAAAAACATCATCTCAAACCTTCCATACAAAATGTAAAACTGTTCATATATGTTGCAAGACATCCAAGAAGAACAAAATCGCAAAGCAAATTTCACTGACATTGTAATTTTGTTGAACATCAACTGAAAATCATCTCTGATCCCATATTTAGTGACATTCAAACCACAGTTTTAAAATGGAAACTGTTAAACCAAAACCAATACGTGAACTGAACCAGTTATTGTCCTGAGTTTACAAACATGCAAATAAATAAATGACAAGTGCAACCTGAATCATCTTACTATGCTTCATGTTTCAGGGGATAAATCTATCAACACTGATCTGCCTGAGCTCAGTCCTGTTGTCCATAGTACTTTCACAACGGTTGAATTACTGCGAGCCCAAAATGGGGCGCTGAAGTTGGTAAAATGTAATAATTCCAGTTGTGAAATCAAACAAAGACAACAAAATTGTTCAAACGTATGCATTTTAGACAATGGCTCAACATCAAGTTACAATACAGAATCATTTCTGCTAAAACTCAACTTGAAAGGAAAGAAAACAATTTGCAAACAATGTCACCTCAACAAAACACTACTTAGCTGACAAATGATCTTTCAGTTTCCAGTAGTTACGGCAATGAGTTCTATACCAGTGGGGTATACTCAAAAAGACAATACCAGTGACAAAAGTGAATGTGGTTACTAAAGAGGTCATAAAGAAATGGTCCTACTTAAGTCATGTGGATTTTTCAAAAAAAAAAAAAGTCATGTGGATCTTCCAGAAATTCCAGAGTCAAATGTTGAATTCGGTTTGAATGGACCAAAGTTGCACTAGCCACAAAAAGTTGGACCTTTGCTGTTAAAACGTCATTAGCATGGATAGTGAATGGGACTTGTACACGACGTAAACATGTAAACTCCGGTCAAAATGTGTTTGAAAGGGGAACAGTGAATAAAGTCAAGATGCTCACAGGGAGCAAAACTAAAAGTTTGCTTCTCTATAGGAAAAGGTGAAGCTAAAAGAAATGAAAAAGAACATGTAGTAGAAAAAGAATGTGGCCAATGTGAAAAGATACAAAACACTGTTCAATAATCTGCTCTATTGCACAATGTGGTTTGTCCACACACATGTTTGCTGCTAACACTTAATGCACCTGCACATCTGTGAATACACTCACGCTGTTGTTCTTTGTCCAATTGTTGTTGTCTTATCATAGTTTAAATTAAACCTTCTTATGCATGCCTTATAGTCTTGTAGTTTAAAGTTTTTATAGTTTATTATTTATCTTAGTTATGTGTTATATATTCTATGTTTCTTGTTGCTCGTTCAACCGAAAAAATCCTAGTTGTGAACCTGTTCATAACCATGGCCATACAAACGATTCTGATTCAAGAAAAATAATTGACACATGTGAAAACTAGAAAAGAATGAGAAAGAAACAAACAATTCACGTCACCCAAGATCAAATCAGACAAAAGTTTCACACACTCAACCAAAAGTGTCCAAATAAATACCTTTTGTGACGCACGAGAGAAACAAAAGGGAAATAATGTATACTTAAAAAAGTTGAATGCTACTGTGGAGTAAAATAGGTGAAGACCATGTAACAAGGTCTGTTTTCTGTTGTGTTTACAACACACTCTGTGGCGATAATAACACTTTTATTTTACAACAAAAAGTCAGGTACCCCAGCTTTAAAGCTTTTTTTTTTAATCTAGAGATATCAATGTGACATAAATATGTGCGGGAAATCTATTTCAAGTTTTCTGTCTATAAAATAAAGCGTTTTCTGCATAAAAATTGCCGATATTATCAGTGACGTAATCTCAATAATGGACAATTTCAGGTTAAATGTTTAGCGTCCAGTGAAGCGTACCTTTTTATTTTCCATAAACAATATTTCCACTGTAAAAGCTAAAATCAAATACAATATGAAAGATTAATACCAAGTTTTACACTGAAATATGACCATAAAATAAGTCAATTTACCTCTTTCCCCCATTCCAACCAGAAACTAGTGTTTAACATAAACACCCGCCATGACAGAGTTAAACAATTCCAATGGAATACAAGGAAGAGAAATGACGCCATCAATTCAGCAGCAATTTTCAAAATAAATGATACCATGGTCAATGAAAATTCTAATGCCGTGCATTATTTTGGTATAGCCGCACTGTTAGTCCGGCAACAGTTAAATCACGTCCTATATCACTCCCCCGCAGCTGTTTCCATAGTAACGACAAACAACTGAGCTGGAACTAGCTTCAGACAAAACAATTTAAACCATAGAAATAAAAAGAAGAAGCGTCATTCGATCCTTAGCAAAGATCCAGTTAGCAAAGAAGCTACTCCGGTATACTTTTCAGATTCCATTGGCCTGCTCAATGTATTTTCCCTATAGCCGTTAACATTAGCCACCAAATATCTCACATTATGAACGAGTCAGATGTTTTCAGCTGTTGTCAACCCATCGACCACGTTTACGGGAGACCAAAGCCTAGTTAGAAATCATTAATACATGTGCAGACCTTTGGATAATTTACTCTAGATACAAATTAACGTCTAAAAGTGTCCTTCGAGCTAAATGCTAAATCATGTTCAAGTTTCTGCTTTTCTTGGGTCTGATTCACAAATACACGTCTAATGGACATTAAACATCATCTTATA
Source organism: Neogobius melanostomus (assembly GCA_007210695.1). NCBI lineage: Eukaryota > Metazoa > Chordata > Actinopteri > Gobiiformes > Gobiidae > Neogobius > Neogobius melanostomus. The sequence continues at coordinate 629,929 of VHKM01000432.1, forward strand.
ATATGATCAGGATAAAGTGACGACAGAAAAGTATATGTACTTTGAAATATGTCACACTTTGCCGTACTGTAGCTGCCTTCACCTTTCATATGAAGTTAGCGGTCGTTAACGTTAGCCTACTAAGGGGTTTGAAACAGGAGCTGTATGGCTCACGACCTGAGAGCAAAGATTTCTGTGCAGTTTGGAGCTGTTTTAATCAAAGGACAGTCACCACTTAACAGCAGGAATGACCTTTCTCAGTCAGTTTGACAAAACGTTAACGGCAGTTTGTGTCGCAGGTATTTTTACTGATTATCAAAATTAGCCCATTAGGAAATAGGAAGAATTATTCACATAAAACATTGGTTAACTTAAAATATAACATGATACATCGATTGAACAAAATGTAACATAAGTCATGTTGATGTGAAGGCTGCCATCTACTGTTTATTAATGACGTTTTAAAAGCAAAAGGGCCATTCTCCCCAGTGAAAGAAACACTACTGAAACAAATGCTTACAAAACTTATAAAAAACTAAAGCACAGCATGTTTTGAAATAGCCAAAACAGTATAATTGAAGTTAAGACTAATAGAAAAATTGCAACTTAGCAGAAACATTAGCTTTCACATAGTATAAATAAAAAAGGAAAACACTTTTTTTAAAGCGGGGGGGTTTTATTACAGACCGATTGAAATACCTTAACATTACAACAAAACTTTAGATTTGGTTCTAAATACTGTCCCCTGCCAAAGTCACACGCTGCTGTCTGCATGACGGCCGGGGGACACGTGTTGCTGCCACGCACCTGCAGAGGTGCGAGGGGAGGCGCCAGTCTGTCTAGGGCGCTGCTTCAAATGTAAAAGCAAAAAGGATAATAAATCTGGGATTTCTTACCGTTATTTCCGGACATCTTTTTTGCAAAAAATGACGAATTATCTCTCCAAAAATCTCTACAGGCGCCAGTCTGTCTTGGTTTCATGTCTGAACATGCCATCTTTGAAGCGGTTTGAAAAACAGTAGCGGGGGAACAGGGACGAATGGCTCCCTCTAGTGGCGTAGAGCGGTGGGGACAGGGGAGGGAGGGAGGGTCGGAGGCGCCAGGCTGTCTGGCTTGTGGGGGAGAGAGGGGTGGGGTGAAAACATTTGCATATGCTAATAAAAAAAAAAAAGGTGGGGGCTAGTGGGCAAAAAAGGTATCCCCCATATACTACTCACAAGCAATCCCTCGCCGCCTTCACACATCCCGACCTGGCGCGTCGTCCCATCAGGTCCGGCGCCCTCCTTCGCCAGCCAGCCCTTGCTCCCTCGCGCTCAGCCTCGGCCTCTCCTCCGCGTTCACGGTGTCCTCCTGTAGCGGGCCGTGTCTCCACCTTCAGAGTCCTCGTCCGTACGTCAATTTTGGCGCAGAACAAATGGGGGACAAAATCGTTGCGGTGAATGCGCCAATTGTTACAGGCCCTTAAAGCACACATGAACTAACAAGAGAAAGGTGGCACAAAGTGTTAAGCACGCAGAGTTTGGAGACGTACAGAGCGCATGCTCACATCAGCTGGACTCTGCCTCAGACTGTTTTGGACAAACAGCTTTGTGCTTGAATCATATCCAGGAGCTCAAACGAGCCTCCTGGGTGATACTTAAGCAAGCCTTAACTTTCACTGCAGAGATCAAACGGTTAACCGATTATTAACCGTTAAGAGCGTCGACTATCGGTTAAGAAAAATAAGAAAACCTGCATCTAGTAAACTTGAGTCTGGTATCTGATGTGTGTTCCTCTGCTACAGCGCCCCCCAGAGGTGTCCCAGTGACAGTGCGTCCGTATGAAGCCACAGGAAGCTTAGGGACAGTTACAGTCACCTCGTCTCTGGTCCCTGACCTCAGTCCTGTGTCTGTCCACAGCAGAACCTCCGCAGACCACAGCAGAACCTCCACAGACCTCAGCAGAACCTCCACAGACCACAGCAGAACCTCCACAGACCACAGCAGAACCTCCACAGACCACAGCAGAACCTCCACAGACCTCAGCAGAACCTCCACAGACCTCAGCCAGTCCACAGACCCTAACCCTGGTCCTCGTCTGGGTGGCCCTCATCACCCTCATCACCACGGCAACCATTCTGGTCATCTGCTGCAAGAGACGCGCTGGCACCGGTAAGTATCCGAGTGTCCAAATGTCCTAAACGTCTGTGACTAGAGCCGGGACAGATCCACACTACTGAATATCTGTATTTTGTAACATCAGTATTTTGTTATAATGAGATAACATTATAACATAGCGATGAAGCCATATTTTTGCAAACCAGCACAAATATGGAAACATTTGCAACAAACATCTACTGTACATTTAAATCGCTTTGTCGCTCAAAAAGGTAATTGTCCTGAACAAACGACAAACACTTACAGAAATATCCCCCCCATTCTTTTGTTCACTTTTTTTTTTCTTGCCATTTTTGCCAATTTTTTCCCCTATTGTCTTCCCAATATATCCCACTTTTTTTTTGCCATTGGAGATAAAGTCGATCCCCTCCTGGAACCTCCACCTTAACGTGGTGGAGGGTTTGAGCCCGAATGATCCTGGAGCTCTGTTGTCGGGGGCTTCGTGCCCTGGTAGGGTCTCCCAGGGCAAACAGGTCCTAGGTGACGGGTCAGAAGCCCAACAGGCCCGGTTTGAACCATGAGGCCGTCCTTCTGTGGACCCACCACCTGCAGGAGGCGCTATAGGGCTGGTGCAGCTGCATTTTCTTCATCAGCCTATCGGGGGGTTTATCGCACCCAATTATGTGTGGGGGTGCAAGGCCAATGAAATGTATGTCTCCGATTTTAAAGCAGAGTTTGTATGTGCGAATGGGAGTCATTTGTAGTTTATGAAAAATGTGCATAATTTGTTGAAAAATTTGTTCAAACAAAGCGTAAAACTTAGTAAAGATCTGTGGCTCTGACGGAGTCCCCCCTCCTGAGCAGACCCTCCCCCTTGGATGAAACATTTTTTATTTAGTGATGTCACTTCCTTTCCCTCTGAAGCCTTGGAGGAAGTGAATTCAGAGGCACTGACTTCAACACTAAGGCCGTTTTCACACATGTTCGAGCTTTGTAGGTCGAGACCACCTTAGCTCCAATTGTATTTACTACAAAGTTAGTAAAGTCCATGTTCACACATGGAGGAGCTTTGTAGGTCGAGACCGCCTTAGCCCCAACTGCATTTACGTAAGTGATAATGCACTCCGAGGTGTCCATTATCAGAAATAACTGGTAATAAAGGACACCTCGGAGTGCATTATCCCGCTTATACCATGGTCCGGCTAACTGAAACTGTTCATTGGGTCCTGTTTGCTTATTTTTTTTAAGTCCTGGGCAGGCGTTATCTCATTTTTTAATCAGTTTTACCTGAAACTAGTTCCAGCTCAATTGTTTACCATTACTATGGAAACAGATGCAGTGGAGTGATATAGGACGTGATTTAACTGTTATTTAACTGTTTCCGGGTTAGGTGTACATTATCACTTTTTAACGGACACCTTCCAGCCAATCAGAATCGAGTATTCACACAGACCATGGTATAATCCAAAATTAGTTCAGTCCATGTCACACATGTAGGAGCTTTGTAGGTCGAGACAGCCTTAGCTCCAACTGTACTTACTCTAAAGTTAGTTCAGTCCATGTTCACACATGTAGGAGCTTTGTAGGTCGAGACCGCCTTAGCCCCAACTGTACTTACTCTAAAGTTAGTTCAGTCCATGTTCACACATGTAGGAGCTTTGTAGGTCGAGACCGCCTTAGCCCCAACTGTATTTACTCTCAAGTTAGTTCAGTCCATGTTCACACATGTAGGAGCTTTGTAGGTCGAGACCGCCTTAGCCCCAACTGTATTTACTCTAAAGTTAGTTCAGTCCATGTTCACACATGTAGGAGCTTTGTAGGTCGAGACCGCCTTAGCCCCAACTGTATTTACTCTAAAGTTAGTTCAGTCCATGTTCACACATGTAGGAGCTTTGTAGGTCGAGACCGCCTTAGCCCCAACTGTATTTACTCTAAAGTTAGTTCAGTCCATGTTCACACATGTACAGTAGGAGCTTTGTAGGTCGAGACCGCCTTAGCCCCAACTGTATTTACTCTAAAGTTAGTTCAGTCCATGTTCACACATGTACAGTAGGAGCTTTGTAGGTCGAGACCGCCTTAGCTCCAACTGTATTTACTCTCAAGTTAGTTCAGTCCATGTTCACACATGTAGGAGCTTTGTAGGTCGAGACCGCCTTAGCCCCAACTGTATTTACTCTAAAGTTAGTTCAGTCCATGTTCACACATGTAGGAGCTTTGTAGGTCGAGACCGCCTTAAGCCCCAACTGTATTTACTCTAAAGTTAGTTCAGTCCATGTTCACACATGTAGGAGCTTTGTAGGTCGAGACCGCCTTAGCTCCAACTGTATTTACTCTAAAGTTAGTTCAGTCCATGTTCACACATGTAGGAGCTTGTAGGTCGAGACCCCAGCCCACTGTAACTCTAGTTGTCAGTCCATGTTCACACTGTAGGCTGTAGGTCGAGACCGCCTTAGCTCCAACTGTATTTACTCTAAAGTTAGTTCAGTCCATGTTCACACATGTAGGAGCTTTGTAGGTCGAGACCGCCTTAGCTCCAACTGTATTTACTCTAAAGTTAGTTCAGTCCATGTTCACACATGTAGGAGCTTTGTAGGTCGAGACCGCCTTAGCCCCAACTGTATTTACTCTAAAGTTAGTTCAGTCCATGTTCACACATGTAGGAGCTTTGTAGGTCGAGACCGCCTTAGCCCCAACTGTATTACTCTAAAGTTAGTTCAGTCCATGTTCACACATGTAGGAGCTTTGTAGGTCGAGACCGCCTTAGCCCAACTGTATTTACTCTAAAGTTAGTTCAGTCCATGTTCACACATGTAGGAGCTTTGTAGGTCGAGACCGCCTTAGCCCAACTGTATTTACTCTAAAGTTAGTTCAGTCCATGTTCACACATGTAGGAGCTTTGTAGGTCGAGACCGCCTTAGCCCAACTGTATTTACTCTAAAGTTAGTTCAGTCCATGTTCACACATGTAGGAGCTTTGTAGGCGAGACCGCCTTAACTGATTTACTAAAAGTTATCCAGCACACAGAGAGCTTTGTAGTCGAGACCCTTAGCTCAACTGTATTTACTCTAAAGTTAGTTAGTCCATGTTCAACATGAGGAGCTTTGTAGTCGAGACCGCCTTAGCCCCAACTGTATTTACTTAAATTAGTCAGATTTCACAATAGGACTTTGTATCAACCGCTTAGAACGATTACTAAAGTAGTCAGTCCATGTTCACACATGTCTATAGCCCATATCAATATTTGTAGTTTGAAAAATAAAATTCACGAGATTGAATCTCTGCTCAGTGCAAATGGTTTCAGTGTCCTCGCTCTTTCTGAGACACACTTGGATAGTACGTTTCATGCAAATGAACTTAACATTGATGGCTACACTTTACACAGAAAAGATAGAAATGCATTTGGAGGAGGTGTTGCCTTATACATTAAGGACAACATTACCACTAAAGGGCGCCCTGATCTCATGCCACAGAATATTGAAACTATCTGGGTTCAATTACAACCTTTTCATGCTAAACCAATATTGGTAGGATGCGTTTACAGACCTCCTAACTCCAATGCGTTTTACTCTGAACAAGTTTGTGATATGATGGGAAGAGCGTCTGAAGAAAACAAAGACATGTTTTTGTTAGGGACATGAACATAAACTGGCTGGATGTAAAATGTCCTGTCAGAAAGAAAGTGTCTTCAGTGTGCTCTGCTTGTAACTTAACCCAGTTAATAACAACTCCTACTAGAGTGAAAACGAATACTGCTGGTGTTAACACTGCAACTTGTATAGATCACATTTATACAAACATGTCTGAATCATGCAATAACATCACCTCTGTACCTGTTGGCTTTAGCGATCATCATTTGGTGGCCTTAAATACAAAAGTGAAGCCTCCAAAGGCAGCACCAAAAATCATAGTTAAAAGATCATTCAAAAGGTTTAATATAGAATTTTTTTATTTTACCTAGAAAAAATTAACTGGGACAATGTTTGCTCTGAATCGAACCCAGAGGTTGCATTATCTATGTTTAATAATGTCTTTGGTCATCTTATAGATAAACATGCTCCTCTGAAAAGGAGAATTGCCAAGTCAAATCATGCACCCTGGTTGGACAAAGAATTGAGAGCGTCTATGTCAGAGAGAGAAGCTGCTAAAGTTACAGCCATAAAATCAGGCAGTCAACCAGACTGGGCCATGTATCGCAAGTTAAGAAATTCAACAGTCAAACTAAACAAATGCAAAAAGAAACTGTATTACCAGCAGAAATTCAGGGAAGCTGGTAATAATAGCAAAATGATTTGGAAAACATTTAATTCTCTTTCAAGAAGAAATATAAATTCCAGTCCAGCATTTATAGAATATGACAGTGGATATGTTTCTAAACCAGAAGACATTGCTAATTACTTTAATGACCATTACAATGATAAAATTAAAAGATTTAAAAGTGGCATGAGCAGTGGGGAGTCAGTGTCCTCTTCGCTCATTGTAAAAAATGTAATCATGAAAGACAAGCAGTGTTCTTTTGACTTAACAACTGTCAGTCTAGAAAAAGTGGAAAGTCTGCTCAACGCTTTACCTGAAAATATGTCTGCTGGTCTGGATAACATGGATGGTAAACTCTTGAAACTAGCTGCTAAATTTGTGTCACGTCCTCTGTGTCACATATTTAACAGATGCCTGGTGTGCGGTGCTTTTCCCACACAATGGAAAAAGTCTAAAATAATTCCTATTCCAAAAATAAAAACAAATCATTTAATGGCCCAAATAGCAGGCCTATAAGTGTACTACCTGTTCTAGGTAAGATATTGGAGACCATAATATGTGAACAGATCCAAAAATATTTTGTGGATTACAGTTTGCTCACAAATTCCAGCACGCCTATAAGCCCTGTCATTCCACAGCCACAGCTCTGGTCCATATGACCGATAACTGGTACCGGGAACTAGACAATGGCAGCTTAGTCGGAGCCGTATTCTTGGATTTTAGTGCGGCTTTGACCTAATTAATCACAAACTTTTAATTGCCAAGTTGCGGTGTTATGGATTATCAACTAGATCATTGTCCCTCATAAAAGATTATTTAACTGGCCGATGCCAGCAAGTCTTCTATAACGGTTCTCTATCTAAAAGCTCCGGGATCCACTGTGGCCTGCCCCAGGGCAGTTGCCTGGGCCCCCTCCTTTTCTCAGTTTATACAAATGACCTACCATATGTATTGGATAAGTCGTCAGTTGTTATGTACGCTGACGACTCTACTATGTATTATTCTAATCCTAATGTAAATGAAATATCAAAGGTACTGGAAAAGGAGTTGGGAGCCGTTCTCAAATGGGTCAAAAACAACAACATGATTCTAAATGTCTCCAAAACTAGATGTATGCTTATCGGGAGTAAACACAAACTACATAGTAATACTCAGCTAATACTGAGAACCGATAGCTCCACGTTGGAACAAGTGCTACAGATGAAACTTCTGGGAGTCACAGTGGATCACCATCTTTCGTGGTCACCTCACGTGGATCACGTGATCAATAAAATGGGTAAAGCTATAGCTGTGGTCAGAAGGTGCTCATATTACATAACTCTAGCTATTAAAAAACTAGTAGTTCAGTCTTTTGTGTTATCACATCTGGAATATTGCTCTGTTATATGCTCCGCTGCAAATAAAACTGACATAGCAAGGCTTCAGGTCGTTCAGAACAGAGCCGCCCGCCTAGTGATCAGGTGTTCATACTCCACCAGTGTTCAGAAAATGCATTTTACCTTAAACTGGCCTTTGCTTCAAAATAAATTCCACTATAATTTATTATTATTTTTAAAGAAAATAATTCTGACTGGTAAACCGATTGCACTATTTGAAAACATCATATATGTGAAGCAGACACACTCCTATTCTACGCGGCGTGCTTGGAGTGACGACATTGTCATAAATCGACCTAGAACAGGGGTCACGAATTAAATTTCACCAAGGTCCGAAATGAAAAAAAAAAGGTCAAGCAAAGGTCCGGAACATACGGGGTTAATTCACGGTTATATCAGGATTTATACGCCTTTTTTAAAACTATTTCTGTGATTTGAAAATAATGCAATCAATTTAATCTTGTTATTGTTTTTTTTGCTCTAAAAATAAGTTTTGGCTCCTAAATAGCAGAATGCATAGGCTACTGTAGCCTATTATACACAATGTGCACATAATATATGACAGTGATGTGTTTCTTTGCTCAGTTCAACACACTGAGCCCTGTTTAGTCCAGGTTTAGTCCTGGCTTAGTCCAGGTTTAGTCCTGGTTCAGACCTGCTCGGGAAACAACCGCGCTATTTACGCATTACGATCGCGCGTGCATATTTAATTAGGGCGTCCTCCGCTTTTGTTTTTAGCAAGCCATATTTCAGTCATTCCGAAACCGTTTCTAAAAATTTAAAAAGTATCATGAAGCTAAGATGTAGGACTTTCTCTTCTGTTCGTCTGGGCTGTAGTTTACCGCTCTGGTGCAGTCAGAGAGGGAGAGGGAGGGAGAGCGAGAGAGGGAGAGAGAGCGCATACGCAGCTGCTCGTCTGAGGGGATTCAGGTCGGGTCCAAAGTTCGGATCCAAGGTCCGGAATGGCTGGCGCGTGGGTCCGGATCCGGACCGAGGTCCGCCGTTTAGTGACCTCTGACCTAGAACAAGTCTGCTACAAAAAACTGTTGAATTTAGATCCTCGCAATTGTGGAATAAGCTGCCTAAGAATTTGAGGGACTCATCCAATTTAAATGTTTTCAAAAATACACTAAAATTCTTGGTATGTTCTGAGTAATTATATCTCGTCATGTATTATATGAGTAATTATATTCCTGTCATGTATTATATTTTGTCAAGGCACACAGTTTTTCTGATGTGCCTTGTTTTGCTTGTTTTAATGCATGTTATTTTATTGTAAATGTTTTAATTATGGACCCAGGAAGACTAGCAACCACTACGGTGGTAGCTAATGGGGTCCTTAACAATAAACAATAAACACATGTAGGAGCTTTGTAGGTCGAGACTGCCTTAGCCCCAACTGTATTTACTCTAAAGTTAGTTCAGTCCATGTTCACACATGTAGTAGCTTTGTAGGTCGAGACCGCCTTAGCCCCAACTGTATTTACTCTAAAGTTAGTTCAGTCCATGTTCACACGCGTCCGCACCAAACATCGCAACATCAGCCACGTAACAACGATCAGCTGTTTAACGAACTTATTCCCATGACAACGTGCACACTTCCCTGATGTTACGGAGAAGTGTGCACAGTCACTCCTCTCCCTCGTGGTTAAATACAGTGAGGCTGATATACGCGAAGCGCAGAGAAATGCTCTTTAATCGGCTCATGAAGAGGAAAGTTTCACTGCAGCAGGAAGAGAAAGACAGGAAAGAGAGACGTACCTGATGATTTAAAGTTAATCCATTTTGCAGAGGCATCAAAGCGAGAATAGTTCGGCGGCATTCACACCACACCCGCTCCGACGCACAGAGCGAGTGGCGCCACTACGAGACCACCTGTTTCTGTTTAGACCGTCGTAAAGTGCTAGCGATGGATGGATGGATGTAATGGATGTAATGTGTGTGTTTCACAGACCGTGGCCCCGGAGCCGGAGGACGTCAGGATCCTGAACTCGTTCAAACGGTAGCTTCATTTCTTTTTGAACACAATTTATTTATGTTGGTTCTGTTGGAATTTCTGTATTATTTTTTTCAGAGAGAATTATGAAAACATACGCCAAGAGAATCAACCTAAGGCTGTTTAGGAGAAGAAGTCGGAATACAGCACTCTGCACCAGGTCTAAACCAGGACTAAACCATAAACACCCGCCATGACAGAGTTAAACAATTCCAATGGAATACAAGAAAGAGAAATGAAGCTTAAGCGCAAATTCAACCTGGAGACGTACCTGCAGCTTCACCCAATCACGGCCCCAGCGCAAGCCGCACCTCCGCATTAGCAATCATCGCAGCCGCTATTCATCAGCAATCATCGCAGGATCCCCGTCTTAAGCTCCCCGGTCGATCACTCGGCGTTTCCCAGCTGTGCAGCGACCCTCCTCCGCCCCACCTCCTCCGGGCGCTACTCAGGCTCCACCCGTCGCATTGACGCGCGTTAGGTCCCGTTCTGCCACCACCAGTGTCCAGGCTCCGGGGGAAGATTCTGGCATCATCTATCACCATGCTTTGCCTAGCGTTCGGCAATCTTCTGCCGGGGTCTGAGCCCCAAACAAGATCCAAGTTAAATAACTTCTCATGCAGTATGTCACTGTGAGTCTTTGCAGGTTGAAATGACGCCATCAATTCGGCAGCAATTTTCAAAATAAATGATACCATGGTCAATGAAAATTCTAATGCCGTGCATTATTTTGGTATAGCCGCACTGTTAGTCCGGCAACAGTTAAATCACGTCCTATATCACTCCCCCGCAGCTGTTTCCATAGTAACGACAAACAACTGAGCTGGAACTAGCTTCAGACAAAACAATTTAAACCGTAGAAATAAAAAGAAGAAGCGTCATTCGATCCTTAGCAAAGATCCAGTTAGCAAAGAAGCTACTCCGGTATACTTTTCAGATTCCATTGGCCTGCTCAATGTATTTTCCCTATAGCCGTTAACATTAGCCACCAAATATCTCACATTATGAACGAGTCAGATGTTTCAGCTGTTGTCAACCCATCGACCACGTTTACGGGAGACCAAAGCCTAGTTAGAAATCATTAATACATGTGCAGACCTTTGGATAATTTACTCTAGATACAAATTAACGTCTAAAAGTGTCCTTCGAGCTAAATGCTAAATCATGTTCAAGTTTCTGCTTTTCTTGGGTCTGATTCACAAATACACGTCTAATGGACATTAAACATCATCTTATAATATGATCAGGATAAAGTGACGACAGAAAAGTATATGTACTTTGAAATATGTCACACTTTGCCGTACTGTAGCTGCCTTCACCTTTCATATGAAGTTAGCGGTCGTTAACGTTAGCCTACTAAGGGGTTTGAAACAGGAGCTGTATGGCTCACGACCTGAGAGCAAAGATTTCTGTGCAGTTTGGAGCTGTTTTAATCAAAGGACAGTCACCACTTAACAGCAGGAATGACCTTTCTCAGTCAGTTTGACAAAACGTTAACGGCAGTTTGTGTCGCAGGTATTTTACTGATTATCAAAATTGGCCCATTAGGAAATAGGAAGAATTATTCACATAAAACATTGGTTAACTTAAAATATAACATGATACATCGATTGAACAAAATGTAACATAAGTCATGTTGATGTGAAGGCTGCCATCTACTGTTTATACAGCTCAATTACGACCTGTTTCAATTAAAGCAGTACTAAGTAACTCATGCCCCTAGAGGCCATAAGCGCAACTGCAGGTGTCGTAGCATGTTGTGTTTTTTTACTCATTAATTGTCCGTGAGTAAATACTACGCTGACAGAAAAGACAAAGGGACAGAGGGACAGAGGGATATTGTTCATCCAATTACACAATGGAAATAATTTTTTTAATTCATCTCAAATAATTTCATTTGTAAATAATGTGTAAAATATATTGACCATGAAAAAGGAATTTTAATGTGTGGGTCTGTTTTGACCGTGATTATTTGACCGTGATTATTTTCTAAAACAGCATTTTTCAGGATTTGTTCAGAACATGTGTTTATGAATGAGGCCGATGAGTTTAAAGCCTGATGTTCCTAAACCTGACCTGATCTGAAAAAACAATGAATCCACCCAACGCGTTAATAATATAATATCAGGTCACAGCGCCCCCTAGTGTGAAACAACCAGCCCCGTCTTAAATCCAACACAGCGGAAGAGAAAGTGACTTTGAAAATAACGTTTGAGGAAGTTTTTACTTGATGTCTTTAATTAGTTTGAGACTTTATATCTTTGTCCTGATGTTTATCCTCATTATTATACTTTAGTTTTATTTGTATCTTTGTACTGATGTTTATCCTCATTATTATACCTTAGTTTTATTTTGTTGATGTATTCCTGTAAACTTTAGTTTATTATGTTGATGTATTTCCTGCAAACTTTAGTTTTATTTTGTTGATGTATTTCCTGTAAACTTTAGTTTATTTTGTTGAAGTATTTCCTGTAAATGCTCTGACAGATGAAACGTAAAGATGGATAAACAAAGATCGATCGATGGTTTTGCTGATTCTGCTCTTTTTATGATATTACTTTAATGACTTGATTCATGTATTAGACAAAAAAAAGAATAAAACTGAACAAAACCTCTTCATTCGAGAGTGAAGCGTCGTCTCTGTTACACTTGATCATTTCTCAGATCAGAGCTGATGTTTTAAATCTTCATCTCCTTCAGTTTTACAAGTGAAAACATTAAAACCTTGTTCAAACACACAGATCCATATGTTCAAATGTTTTTCAGATTCTGTTTTGTTCCTCATCGCCCCTACACTTTATGCTTCAGTCTCACTGCAGGAGAGTCTGGGAGTAAAGATGAACTGAGACCAGAGTGAAAAACATATTTGTATTTTATTCTGCAATAATCCCTGTATTTACATCACTTACCTGGTCACTTTATCAGCCGCCTGCACTATGACTAAACCTGCACTGCTAACACTGACGTCTGTTTACTTTATTATTTACTCTGCTAACACTGACGTCTGTTTACTTTATTATTTACTCTGCTAACACTGACGTCTGTTTACTTTATTATTTACTCTGCTAACACTGACGTCTGTTTACTTTATTATTTACTCTGCTAACACTGACGTCTGTTTACTTTATTATTTACTCTGAGAGCTGAATGTAACGAGTGAGTTTCTCCACTGTGAGGTCAATAAAGAATTATCTGAACTTATTTGATATTAATTCAACTGATAATTTAAAGTGAGAGAATTAGAGCTGAACTCCTTTAACGCCTGAACTCGTCTAAGCCTCTGCCTTGTTTTTGTCTTCACGTATTAGTCCCTTTTTATGGTGTTTTCATTACCTTTTCATTGCTTTTTTTTAAATGGAATTTTTTCACGTTTTTGTCTCGTTTCTGAAGCATTTTTTGTTATGTTTTTGTAGGTCTTTCTGGTCATTTTTTAATCTATTTTGTCGTTGCTTTTTTGTAGGGATGGGCAAAATATCGGATCGCAATACTTTGAATACTTTGAATACTTGTGTTTGACATTTTAATCTTCACTCATTCGTTTCCAACACTTACTCAGCACTTTGTTACATTTTGTGTTAATGCACTTTTCGATCTAAACACTTAAACGTCAAAAGACTTTGGTTTTCTAAAGTTTGGACGTTTTACACATTTTAAGGTAAACATGTCACTTGTTATGATGACTTACTGTATCGCAGACGTATCGTATCGGCCCCTGGGTATCGTGATATGTATCAGATCAGACGTATCGTATCAGCCCCTGGGTATCGTGATATGTATCGGATCAGCCGTATCGTATCGGCCCCTGGGTATCGTGATATGTATCGGATCAGCCGTATCGTATCGGCCCCTGGGTATCGTGATATGTATCGGATCAGACGTATCGGCCCCTGGGTATCGTGATATGTATCGGATCAGACGTATCGTATCGGCCCCTGGGTATCGTGATAAGTGACCCATCACGGAAACCAGGGACACAACTCGGTTTTGGGGCTTTTGAGATGGGCATCCATTATGAGAGTGTAGTCTCCAAGCTTTCCAATGATGTGTAACACATGGAAATCTGATAATATTTGGAAACGTAGCGGCGATTTGAAGTTAACAATTCCCAAAAGGCCAAAGGGCTGAAAAAGCTCTCCAAAAATTTGGAGAGCTTGCTCTTTGCTCCTGATGACAACTCCCCCTCTTGTATTAGGGTCATCAACAGAGAAGGTCCCACTGGAGGGTTCTTATTCTGACGACTGGTACTGTTTATGAATCTGCAATATAGATCAGAGTAAAGACGTTTATGCAACTGCAATACACATTGGACAGATTAGGTAATACAGGACATATTCAGGCAATATACATGGGTTTATTTTATGACCATCTCATTTAAATAATACACAGAGAATATACCTACCTGTTGACGTCCCACTCAGGCCTCCATTTTACAATCTGTAAGAGAAGAAATTGTTTTTAGTGAGGGAAAAATGTCAGCCTATGTAACTTTTTAAGTTTAATTTTCATAACTGCTTTACCTACTTTAGCAAATTTATGGCACACGTTTCACAGTCAATCTTTAGATAATCATTTTACCAGAGTTTTGTGGCAGTGTTGATTTAATAATTTTAATGTAAATTCAATAATCTCCGATGTGCCTTCATAATAAGTGCCAAGAGCTCCTATCTTAATCTGCTCGGACTGTCGTCCGCACTTCGGCCAGGAGCGAGGGCAGAGGAAGCAGAGCGCAGTCAGCCCGGGGCGGAGGCGTGTGAGGCAGTGACAGAGGAGGCTGCTGCCCCGCACCTGCACACATGTCTGCGGTCTCGCTTCAGCCCCGCAGAGGTGAAGATAACGTTCAATGCGCAATGCGGCCAAAGTTTTCTTTCACAGACTCTGTTTGGTTTGATAGCAGGAGGCTCAGTCACTGTAACGGAGGAAGCTAGCTAGCATACGTTACGGTTGACTTGCTTTTACCAAAGAAACACCTTCTACCGCGAATGGCAAACAGACGACATACAGAAAACAGTTTTCGGAAAATAACTAATGTGAAATATGAACAATTAATGCTTGCTTACCTTGTAAGTGTTGACTCGGCGCTCCTTTCTGCTCCTGGTCATGGAAAATGTCAGCTCGAGCTGAAGATTCAAGCAGTGCGTGTCCCGCTCCGTGATTGGACAACAGTTTAACACATGTAGTGTGTTATTGTAAATATGCAACGTGATTGGATAATAATTTAACACGAGCTGTGTTATTTTGTGTAATTTCATTTTTACACAGAAATTTCTAAACCAACACAATATTAACACAGAAATTGTGTTAAAATTTAACACATCTGTTTTAAGAGTGTAGTAGAGTTTGAATTTGACACAGATGTGAATGGTATTTCCCAGTGTTGTGTCATGTTTACTTGTGTGTAGAGTTTTGGCACAATGAGCGAAGTTTTGCAAAATGCGCTCAAGCATCGGGCAAAAACTGTAAAAGTTACAATAAACTGAGGTCTATAACCAGGAAACCAGGATAAACTCAGGTCCAAAACAAATTACAGTATTCAATATAACCACATTCAAACTTCCCACGAACAAATCTGGTCCTATGTACATTTGCTTAAAGGCCCCTCGGGTCAAGTAATATAATATTATTTGTTACACTTTTTGACTGACTGAAGGTGTTATGCATTTACTGAATCGGCTCGACTCTGTAAAATCAGAAAAAGGCAAAACTTAAATTAATTATGTGACTAAAATCAAACAATGGTTTCATTAAAGGAGCTATACCTGATTTTACTTTTAGAAGTGGAGTGAAATGTATTTTGTCCTCCTTTTGTATATTGTGAACTGAAACGTTTGAGGGGAAAACAGTGTGGATCAAATTATAAAACATTTGTATCAATTTTATGAACTTTCAGGCTATTTTTCGAGCAATTTTGTGAAAGTGACTCTGCAAGTTGTGAAATGTGCCTATAAACTTGTCCCTGTAAAGAATTTGGATGCTGCAAATATACTAAGAAAGTTATGAATGAGTTTGGACCACAACTAACATTATAATTTAATAGCTTCCACTTTCATTGTTTGCAATAAAAATAAAAATAAATCAGGTATAGGGCCTTTAAACAACTAAGACTGAAAATAATACTGTATTTATTTGAAGCTTAACATGTAGTTGCAACAGATACAGAGCTGCAAAGATGTGACCGCTTATAAAGCTTAATTAAATCTGGATTTATTACCACTTACAAAATAATTTGAAAGTAATGTACAGACTTCACCATCTGTAGAAATAAAGTGGATCGTGCAGCGTGAAAATGTCATTGTTATGCATTTATAGTAACTGTATTTCCTTAAAACGACACTACACCACAAAAACAAATGAATAAATCTTTCTTACCACAGGCTCAGCGGATGACGACCCCGGAAGTGAAGGCGTTGTCATGGCAGCGGCTCTGTGTCCACTAGTGACGTGAAGTTCGGTTCATTTTACTGACTCGAGTTAAATTGAATCACTCACCAAAGTGAATCGGATGTTTTGAGTCATTTGATTCAGTGAGTCAGTCTAATGTAAACCACCGTTTAAACCAATTAAAATATTACAGTAGTTGGGAAAATATCATAGTGAACAAAAAACGTAACCTCCACACATAATTAAATCCATTAATAATTGTTGTTTAATAACAAAATTTAAAAAATACATGATGATTTGATTGTAATTTGGTGCCATTTTAGACTGTAAAACTGGATAAAGTTATATTTTATGTAATCCATGATTTTGGCATTCA
This sequence comes from Neogobius melanostomus, assembly GCA_007210695.1. Classification (NCBI taxonomy): domain Eukaryota; kingdom Metazoa; phylum Chordata; class Actinopteri; order Gobiiformes; family Gobiidae; genus Neogobius; species Neogobius melanostomus. Next base: position 646,384 of record VHKM01000432.1, read on the forward strand.
ATTATATTTATCTGTTACTCCGCTTTATTTATACTTTAGCGCGAGGCTAGCTTAGCCGGGAGTTAGCAGTTGAGTCATTTGATCATGGATGTATTATATTTTGATTCATTTGATTCAGACGTATCAGTGCCTTTGTTTGACGTGAACCACAGAGTGATTCGTTCTCCCAGACCAGTTCAGTTCATACGAGTCACTCACTCACACAGAGCAGCACAGGACTTCTGAGTGCAATAACTCTAGTTTTGTACAGAAATATTCAACCTCATTTAACATCAATAATGTTCGAGGCGGTCACGTGTCGAGGGTTTTTTTTTGTCAGAAGAAACGACTTTCTTCAACCCAGTTAGCGGCTCCGTGGGAGAACGAGAGTTACGAGACGAGTCAGAATCATAGCGTGTGCTGAATGAGATGAACGATTCGTTCAGAGCTGAATGACTCGTTCAGAGGTGAACGACTCGAAGGGAAGCGGGACGGGGCGGAACCAGAACCACAGTGAGTCGTTCACTGCTCGTACGGCTCGTAGAGCAGGCGCGGGCAGGCAGGAGGGAGAACGTTAGGGGGAAATAGTTGTTAGTTGTGAACAATAAGCTTTTGGTTTCTGTGCTCAAACGAGCTACACATACATAATATTAGTGTGCCATTCATTGTGACTACAAAACGCAGCCCAGGGATCGCAGTTTAGAAAGCAGTGGGCGGGCGAGTTAGTGAACGAGTTAATGGAGGCGGGGAATCACGACTCCCGAGTCAGTAAAGTGAATCTCGAGTTTTGAACGATTCGTTCACGAATCGCACATCACTAGTGTCCACGTTAGCCTCGAAGCTAACAGCAGGTAAGCTCAAAACACGGCGGACTTTTAGACGGAATAAAGCCTTAAAACATGGTGAGTTCAGCGTTTATTTCACACCAGGATTAGAATAAAACCCGAACCGAGACCAGACGAGTTCAAAACAGGAGTAGAGCTGCGGAAACCGTGAAATAAACACAAGTTGCGAACCCGAACTGTACAAACTACTACAACAAGGCAGAGCGTGGAGGAAATCTGCTCAATGCGAAATGTTTTAGCAAGAAATCAAAAACTGAGGATGGAAACTGTCTGTACGAGACCAAACATGGATCATTAAGTCATATAATATTTGCAAACAAACAAGAGACGCTATAAGTTTCACAAAATTATCAAACCTAAATCAGTAGAAAGAGTCATCTGTTTTTGGTAATATCATCAGCTAAAATAACAGCATAGAGTAACAGTTAAATAACCTCCAAGTTTCTAAAGCAAAACGAACCCAACATGTAAGAAACGGTTGGATAATGAGGTTAAAGCAACAAGCTACATTTACAGTAGAAACTACGAGTGAAGTATTTTGGGCTAATTTATAACTAACGATGGACACTAGCTAACTGGGACCAAACACTTTTAGGTTAAATAACCAGAAAGTCCGTTAGATATAAGTTACACGGGTCTAACTAAACGCAGACTAAAGAGTCATATTTTACACCGTTAGCTCAAAGAATAGAAATAATACCTTCATTACGTGAGTAGGTTTATAAAGTTAAACTAAACTCGACATAGAATAAAAAACGTTTGATGAGGGAGAACTGAGCTCAAACTGTCTCAAATTATAACTTTGCTGAAATGTCAGTAAATGTTTTTCTTACCTGACGATGGAAACTTCACGAGACCAAACTTATGGACTGACCGAACCTAAAATCAGGACTCATGTTTTTATGGTTATGGTCCGATAAAAGAATAGCATGAAGTTACTGCATTAAAATAAAACGCAACAGTTGTAATAACGAGCCTCTATGTAAAGCAAAAAGTGAAACCTACATTCAACAAACTGAAGCCAATTTCAGGTTAAATAACAGGAAAGTTCACGTCGCTAACGTAACAGTATTTAATGTAAGCTAGCTGGAGACATTGCGCAGGTTTAGCTAAAAACTAGGACTAAAAAATAATGCTTTTGTACCGTTTGCTTGAAGACTAAACTATAACCTAATCACGGCCTTAAAATGATGAAAGTTGCAGTGATTAGCTTCTAAGTTTTATAAAGCTAAAGTAAACGCGACACAGAATAAAAACATTTGATAATGAGGGATAACTGTTCTCAAACGGTCTCAAATTAAGTATATCTTTGCAACTGAAATGTCAGTGAGTATGTTGTAATTAAAGGGGTTTTCTTACCTGAAGGCGCTGAAGGGAAGAGCAAGAAGACGGGGAAGAAGCCGAAGCTGCCGGCCGTGATCGACGCTCTGTCCACGGAGGAGATGAACAAGGACCAGGTCAGAAGCTCCAGAGAAATTATGTTTTATAAAAATGGATGTAATGGTTTAATGATAGAGATCAAGAGGAGAAACAAGGCTGAAAATAGAGGGGTCCACGAAGCTAAACATTTCAGTAACAGCCCGAAAATATTAACTATAGTGCACTCACTGGCTTTAAATGGCGACATCGGGATTTACGCTTCAGCACATCCTCTTAGCTCTTATTCTGGTGTGTAAACTGTTCAAATTAATCTTTACGTAAAATAAATAAAGTTTAACAATGAAACAGTTGTCTGAGACGAGGTTAGGAGTTCGCAGCTGTAGAATTCACTGATTTGCATCGATCAGAAAAGGCACGGAGCTAAATGTGTGAAAAGTTGTACCTGTGTGATTGAGATCAGCGAGGTCAGTTTTCTGGACATCTCTGGCTCCAAACTCCTCCTGAAATAACAAAATAAATCACAAAATTGAGAGAAAAAAAGTGCAGTGTTTTTGCTGCGTTTGAAAATGGCGCCAATTTTAAGCTAGCTCCATCCAACTGAAATTAATCTGCGTCTTTCTGACTCAAAAACTGACGATTTAAATAAGAATTCCGAATCAAGTAATACATTCAACAGTTCATGAGTGAAGTAAATCTGTTGTTTCAAGTTATTATTAATAATTATATCAGTTATGACCGATTAATGACAAAGGAATCATGTTTTTATTACCGTAGGCCTCTTACCTCCTGCAGCTTGAGCTGGACTGAGCAGGGTTGCCAGGTCTGGGCAGCCAAACCCGCCCAAAAATATCTGAAAAAACCGCGGACATACAGCCTGGAATTTTCAATATTGTTTACCAGTAAACAGAGCCCATGTGCTCCCGCTATGATGAGAAACCGCCCCTTTCTCCCTCTCTTATTGAAAAAGCAGCTCAAAGAGCTTGGATTTGAGATTTTGTCATTCGAAATAGTGATTTTGATTTAAAAAAAATAAAAAAAGATAGAAATAGCCAATTTTACATTGAAAACAGCAAGGCAATGGACAGTTTTCTTTCACCTGCGGAAAGGCTTAAAAAAATGCGGACCTCGCAACCCTGGGACTGAGTAATGTCCCCTTTGGTGGTTATGTCATTAAGTGGATATTATAACTTTTTACATTGAAAATGAAAAATATTCATGTCAGATTTTATAAAATCTAATAAAAGTACATAAACATGATAGATATTAATTTAAAATTTGTAAACAAATTAAGAAAAAAAAAGGCCTTTATTCATCTCAATTGTTCCAACAGCTCACAGACACTCAGCAGAGGAGAAAAATAAACATGTACAATGAAAGAACAACATAAAGTGCAAACATGTGATAGTAAATAAAGTTATCTTATGTGTAATAAATGAAGCTCTTTTTAAAAGGGCAAAACATAAACAATCAAACTACAACAGTATTAACCTCTTACCCCAGTTTCTCCAGTTCAGCTTTACCCAAATCTAAAAGGTTCTTGACTGGAGAGTTTACAGCCTCTAGGCCAGGGTAACGCCACATTTGAAAGCTAAGACCTACACAATTGATTGTAACTCTTTTTGTTGCGTTGTCGCCGCGTTTATGTCACATTTTTAAGCATTTTGTCGTGATTTTGTCTTTTTTAATGCTTTTTAAAAGTTTTTGTCACTTTTTAGTTGTGTTTATGGGGAGCAAGGGGAACGAGGAGAGCGAGGGGAACGAGGGGAGCCAGGGGAATGAGGGGAGCGAGGGGAACGTGAGCACGGCCGGTTAGCGTCAGTTTGTGTTGAGCTGCAACAATAAAAATTCAGCTGAAACTGTCCTGCCGTCTGGTCCTGGTTAGTACGGAAGATCGCAAAACACGCCATATACCCGTCTGACTCTCAGCCTAGAGATCGTCAAGCCAACAACTTTTGAGGGTTACAGTATTTTTTCGGGTATCGGCTCCGATATCCGATACCAGTATCAGATCTGTGCATTTCTTATCGTGACAACACTTCTCTGTTCACAGAAAGGCCGGGAGTGAGAGAAGCAGCTGGAGAAGGAGCTCCTGCAGCAGGCCTTTCTCAAAGTACTCACCCTCTCCCACAATCCTCTGCCTTTGACTAAAATACAGCTAGAACATTTAATTCTTAACTTTGAATAGTTGATCTGTGTCAAAGACCTGTTGCTCATGTTTTGTGTTTTGTTTTAGGAGCTGAGGCTGAGCCCGGGCCTGCAGTGCCCGCTGAACCCTGAGGAAGATATGGATTTTCTTTTTCTACTTTCTGAGGAGCATTCCTGTACCAGGGAAAGTACTGCAGTATTTGCTGAAGAAAGTACTGAAGTGTTAAAAGGAGAAACACTCCCCTTTGTACAGCAACACGATGGGGACAAACTTCCTCTTTGACAGTACGTCTGCACAGCGCCACCTACTGTTCATAGTGTGCTTTATTCGGCTTTTGGACAAATGGACTTTTGACTGGAATGGGACGACTGACTGATTTGCACCGAGACACGGGTTTGTACGTGAGAGATGGGTTTGATCACATGACGGAGAGCACGTGTGTCTGAAACTTCAGGTCGAGAGAAGCTCAGAGACTCTTGAATCCGCGGTGTGGAGTCGGGTCGGTCTCTGAGCTGTGGTGAATGAAGGACGAAAAGATACAGGAAGCCAAACGCAGAGGAATATTCCAAACATCGCTATAATCAGCCATCTTCCATTGATATATAGTGTTGCCAATTTGGGAGGAGGTAAACTCCTCAAATCAGTATTTTCAATTAATTGTTTAACAGATTGGGGAATAGCTTTGCATATTTTTTTCATTCAGTTCTTTTGCATGTTATATTGTAAGTGGAGATGAAGTTCTCGTATGATAACCAATTACCCTGTCTGTCCATTAGGTGGCGTAAGGACCACACTCCTTTATCCATCCAATGTTGCAAAAACAAAGGTTTTCTATTACACAACACATATCTGTTATTCCATATCGGTGTTTGATACGGAGTAAAATTGTGGTTGTACATAAGTTTCCAGCTTAACAGAACTTGCTTGTGAAAAGATGACAACTTAATTGGAAGTTTTTCAATATTAAAGTCGCATGTAAGGACAAACTCAATACCTCTTATTTTCTCAAATAACCCCCTGGACAGACAAAACCATACACTGTTCTTGTCTGTTATGAAGGACTTCAGCCATTTCATTTTTAGGACAACATTTAGACATTCAAAATCAATTGCTTGTAGGCCACCATCCTCGTATTCTTTGACAATTTCAGATTTTTTTATATAATGGACTTTATTTTTCCAAATATAATTGAAGTTTAATTGATTAATTTTTTTAAATATCTCTGTCTGATATTGCCAATGAATAGGCTGGATAGATGCACCCAATGGCCGCTAGCTGCTCTGCTTTATGACCGCAACACTGGAGGCCGCCATTGCTGTAGTACCTCCATATCATCGCTAGGCCCCCATTGAAAAGCATTGGACTTTAGACACGTTAAAAACAACTTTAATGCCTGGTTTCAATTTTTTTAACGCTTTCTACGGCTACATATTCCTCCTGACATAACGCTGGGTTACTCACAAAAAAAGAAACCAGGCTGGTTTTCGAAATATTTTTTTTTTAAATCTCCTACTTAACGGAGGTCGGACTGTTAGCATTGGAGCTGCGCGAGCTACACGTCACGCAAGGGCCGAGTCTACAGTGAAGATCCCGCCCTTATGCCCTTTTTAGGAACATGCTTAATCAGAGCTGGGGAGGAGGAGTCTGTAAATCCGCCATGATTTCCCCCTCGAACGTGGTCATTGTGGAGGAGCTGTCTATTCTTTTTAACAGTCTATGGATGCACCTCGCTAGTGATTCCATCTTTGTTAGATAGGTTCTTCCAAAAACTGTTAGATCCCGTTGTAGCCAAGAGTTTAGTTTGGATTTGCATTGAACACTTTTATCTTGAATGTTTTCTCGCTTGAGGCCTTATCTTTGGTCACGTTAATTCCTAAATATTTAACACTTGATTTAATTGGAATATTGTAGGTCGCAATCATGGATAGCCATAAGCTCACATTTATTATGGTTCAGTGTCAAGCCTGACGCTTCGGAGAAAAGGCTAATACGTTTCAAAACTTCAGGGATTTGTTCCAATTTTTTTACAAAAATAGTTGTGTCATCTGCAAGTTGACTTACACTCACCTAAAGAATTATTAGGAACACCTGTTCAATTTCACATTAATGCAATTATCTAAACAACCACTCACATGGCAGTTGCTTCAATGCATTTAGGGGTGTGGTTTGGGGGTGAAGATTTACTCTTCTTTGTGCTGTCCACGGATACCTTAAAAGAGCAAAACAAACTCAAGACTCGCCGTCTCTTTGTTTTCATGCAAATTACCTGACTCCGGACAGCACCGCGTGTTCAAACGCTGGAAGGGAAGTCTTTTAAATGTTCGTCAACACTACTCTAAACAAACCTAATAACACGCATCAGTATAGATGACCAGGATTCGGAAAATTACGTCACGAAGATTTATTGTTCCTAACAAGATCATCTAATTCACAGACTCTGTTCCCCAGATTGTCCCTATCCATTCTGCTCTCCAGTCTCCCGTTAACAATGGGAAAACTGCTAATCTGGGGGTAGCAGAGTATACGTCACATTTTCCCAGCATGCAATATTTTGAGCCTAAACTACGTCGTCGTTGTTTCCATTGGTTCCCAAGCCGTCATGTGATGTTTGGCTCCGCCCTCCGCGGCCATTTTATGAGTTCATTCTCTCCCACATGTTTTCCTCTTTCCTGGAGGGGGTCTTTCCTTTTGTTCTTTTCTCACACCTCCCCCCTCGGATCTGTAATTTTCCTCTGTAATGAAGAACTGCAAAAACACTTCGTACAACTTTGATTAACATTCCTAAATAGCCATAAGGGCAACACATCACATAAAATATTATACTCTCATAACCCCTTTCTGACCTCGCTAGAGGTCATTCAAACCATAATATTTGTAGTTCACAAAAGTACAGCCTGTATCATAAAAATCGAAGTACAATTTCCAACAGTATAATACCAAAATAACATTCCCACTTTATATTGTGCATACTCAACCAGCTGTTGAGTAGTTTCAAACTTTCTCTCTCTTCCCAGGTATAGCTTCCGCTTACAATCTTTCCATGCGGAAATTAAATGGTTTTGTACGTCATGTCAACAATACATTTCACTCCTTCCGTCCCTTTGGGACCGTCACTGATTGACACAAAAATAAACATTCCTGCAACACAAAGCACAACAAAACACAGCAACACTAAACAGTGTTGTTAGTTACAATCACCACCACTGTTTTCCATCCCAGCCTTATTCGATGTTGTTCCATTCATATTTCAAGGCTTCTGTACCCTTTTCAAGTACAGGCTGGGAACGCCCCTTCTGACGGTTCCATTGTCTCGAGCTCCGTGTCCCCAGGGGCGCACAACTCACCACATAAATGCCCCCAGTGGAACCCAGAGCCCTGGAGACCATGCTGCGAATGAGAGGCACAACAAAACAAAACAAAATACAACAAAACAAAATACAATACCTATAAAAATACCCACCTTTGAAGAATGTGGATCCGGGAACCGGAATTTAACCAATTTAGCCAGGTCCACTGAGGACCCGGTCTTCTTGAGACTCGAGAAAGTCTTTTAGTTCCTTTACTCTATTTCTAATGGCCGTCCAATTGCCAGTATCGTCGGGGGATATATGTACAGCAGTGGTCAATGCCCACTGCTGCGCACATACCACCCTGTTCAGCATACAGGGCGTCTAACGCCACTCTATTTTGCATCGCCACAGCAGCCACTGCTTTAAGTTCTGGACTCCGTTCCATTTGGCCCAAGATACCATCTATTACCTCAGTTAGGTCCTCCAGGATCCACCATACCTCATTTAGACGCTGCATGGAGGCCGCCACACCGATCATAGGGACCAGAGTGGCGAGCAATCCCCTCCCATCTCCGAACAGGGCTTACGACCACCGTTATCAGAAAAGGGGACGTATGATTGACCGAGAATACGGTCTCCTACTTTCAGCATTGCTCTTCTTACCATGCCATGTTTATGTATGTTATGATGTCTATATTTTTGTACGGCTTTTTGCATTAAAGTGTCTGCAACTACTATAGATGAGGGCTTAAGTCGAGCTAGGGTACAAGTCCCGCACCAATCAACGGGAAGGGTCAAATAACTATTACTTCCACACAACCAAACCTGTCCAACCGGGTGGGGAATCCCCACCTCGGTGGGACGGGGATCCATGGAGAGTAATTAGGGTCTTTTGTACTAACTTGGTCCATGTGGTATATTCAGGGCCACCGTTGCCCTATGACCATACAGTCACTACACTTTAGTTCAGTTTGTATTCACTAACTCACTATGAAGTTTAGCCACTCTAGTGGCCCATGTTTCTTCCCTGTTAGTAAACCCATCACCCAGGTAGTCCAAACAGGGTGTTTTACCCAGAAGCCAGTCACCCTTCCTGCATTCTCGCTTAAAACAGAAGGGCGCCACCAGCTCTTCTCTAAAATGTGTTGATCCTGCAAATTGCAGGCCCTTTTCAGGGTTTCATTGGTCTTTACTGTCCATTCATGGGCTGTATCCAATTCGAAAGATTGGCATACTTTGTATAAGATTCACACCCAGGAGGACGGTACGGTTACCTCGTCCCCACTGATAGTGCCATAACAGGCAAACATGAGCTGTTGCCGAAATAGGTACTGGGACTGTAGATGGTACGTCCGCAGCATGGTGGGGCCTGAAGGAGCACACCCAACAGGGCGTGGTTGAATTAGTTACCTTGGCTGTATATCTGGCTAATTTTACCCATTTATTTTCTCCTGGTTCATGACCCCCTGTGATAAGAGACCGTCGCTTCCTAGACCCATCTCCTTCTGTGGGAACAAACATATTAGTTACATCATAAATTTCAAATTTCAAAACCTCATTTTTCTTCCTCTTTTTTCCCACGTTTTTATCGCATTTTCTGTACAATGGGTGATCCAGTCTAGGGTGTGTTGGTCCGGCACGGCACCTCTCATTTTACCAACACTATACCTGCCTCGTTGCAGTAGATAACCAGGTTTTCTCCTGGTGTTTTACCTACATTTTTGCATACTTCATAAAGAGCCAATTTCAATCTTTTAACGGGATGTCCTCTGACTCGTCCTCACAACTATAGAGGTCATCTATTATTAAGACTGTTGGTATTATGAGCAAGCCAAAGAGCAAGTGTCAGGCCCACACCCCATATGGACACCTTAAGGTCCTGGTTTCAAGACCCAGGCCTTAAGTTCATATTGTTTAGTCTTTTTGATGTCTCTGTGACCGTCGGGGTTGGGGTTGATGTCCCCCACCCCCTTCAGTGGGGCCTTTAGACCCACTACATATTTGTCAGGCTGTGTCAACCGTCTGGGATGTGTATCAGTCCAGTGTAAGCCTGATTTCTCAGAACAGGGCTTCAAGTGTGACCAATGGTACCAGTTATCACGCCCCGCTACTTTAACTGCAGTGGCAGTCCTTTGAGTCACTTCAAAAGGTCCTAAGTATCTTGGAGCGTCCCACCGGGTCCTATTGTGGTTCTTAATGTAGACTTGCGATGGTAAACCAGCTGTGTAGTCAGAAACATTGGTGTCAGTTGCCACAATAGGTGTTAATTCTTTCAAAAGTGATTGGAGAGCCTCAAAATACGGTCTGAACTGGAAAATATTAATGACCTCAGGCAGGGGCGCTGAGTTAGATTTAGGCAGGCAACCTGGCATTGCCCTACCAAACATCAGTTCAAAGGGAGTGAAGTTAGTGGTGTTATTTACAGTGGACCTAAGATGAAGCAATGCAACTGGAAGTGAAGACAACCAAGTGGCTTTAGGGTTGTCTCGCAGCATTTTAGCAAGTACGCTTTTCAGGGATCTGTTCATTCTTTCTACCTTAGCGTTACCTTTAGGGTAGTAGACACAGGAGAATGATTTGTTAACTCCCAGAGAGAGCAAAGAGTCTTAACATCATGTGCTGTGAAGTGAGTACCTGAATCACTATGCAACTCCGAGGGCACCCCAAAAACAGGGATCCATTCTTTCAACAATACAGCCATCACTTCAGCTGAGCTTTCTCTTTTACAGGGGAAAAACGCCGGCCATCCGGAAAACGTGTCTACTATACCCAGCAGAAAGCGCTTACCTTGGTGTGGCACAAGCATATCTGTAAAGTCAATTTGGATCACATCACCAGGGAAACGTCCAATTTTCACAGCACCCGCACCTCGTTTATGATGGGGGTGTGGATTAAACATGCCACACACCTGGCACGCACGAACGAAGTCCTTACAGAGTAGCAGGGGTGCCTTATAGAAATAGTATTGTTCCAGGATACGGGACATGGCCTTCGGGCCAAGGTGATAACGCATGTAATTCTTCCAAAACACTTTGTTCCATGATGGGGTCAAAAACGGCAGGCCATTTGGCCCACGATACACACCATCAACATAAGCGTCAGCAAGACGATGTTGTAACCAAAAATCTTCACCGTATTTGTCATGATGAGAACGACAGTCAACAGTACTCAAGAGTCCCTGAAAGGTGGGAATCTTTAAGAAGGGCTTCCAAAAGGTGTCTAAATGAAACTTAAGATGGTGTGCCTTCCGGGCGGCAAAGTCTCCGCGAGGGTTCCCAAGCTATCCCACACTTCCCAGGCATCCAGAGATGACCTGAGTCTGTCAGTGCAACCTCATGACCGTCAATAGTAGTAATTTGACCCGCTCATCTGAGACCAACTGTAAGGTTCCAAAGTTGAGATTGAACAGTTTCAATAACATCAAGGCATCACAATCTCCATCAGTGGGAGCATCAAAATGATAACCACCAGCCACTTTGGCCGCCACATCTGCCGCCCTGTTGCAATGGCAGTCATAGTTCCTGCTTTCGAATGGCCCGGAACCTTCACCACCGCCACCGCAGCAGGGAGCAACAGACAGTCAGCCACTTCTTCACAAAGCTCTTTATGGCTACAGGAGTGCCCTTAGCGGTCAAAAAGCCGTTTCTTTTCCAACACTACAAGTCGCGCACACTAGGCCACACACATAAGCTGAATCGGTGTAGATCGTGACACGCTGACCCGACGCACTCAAGCACTTACAAGCATCAACTCCGGCATACTGAGCCGAGGAGCACCATGGGGCCCCGTGGAAATATGCGAGTGGGTCCGGTGGCAGGCACAACTGCGCCCCACTGGACCAGGGACCCGTCCGGGCTATGACATGACGTCGTTGAAAGCAAGCGGGTCTGGTAAGGTTGATTCAGATAGGTCAGGCTAATTCCGAGCTTTGAGATTTGACGAGAAGACTCACAACAATGTGGGGAGCAAGTAAGGGTCAGCCTGCCGAAGCGTAGGGAGCGTTCATCGGGGCAAAGTCAGTTCGGGGCCGATCAGCTCCCTAGAAGTTTCGTTGTCGCTGAGGAGTTAGGGCAAAAGTTTTTTCGACTGAAATAAGCTACCACCGGTGGAGGTATACACACCAATGGATGGCCCATTACTACATGAGCCACCTTCTTCAACAAGGAAGCCAATGTATCAGCAAACAGTGCACAGTCAGTGGTTTTCTTAGCAATGGGGTCCAACAAGGTAGATGCATAAAGTATGATATTACGCTGACCACTTGCTCCTTTCTGCCACAAGACAGCATGTCCAGAGCAGTTGGTGATGGTGGTGTCAAGATGGAAAGACTTACTATAGTCCGGATAGCTAAGTCAGCACAGGAAGCCAATGCTGCCTTCAGATCTGTAAAGGCTTTATCAGCCTCCTCCGTCCAAGACAGAGAGGCTTGGAGATCCCGAACCCCGGCTGCGCGGATAATATCCCGCAATGGGGCAGTCTTACCTGTGTAGTCCATAAACATGGTGTCTGGAGTAGTTCGCCAACCCCAAAAAGGAGAGAAGGGACCGTACCGTATCCGGACGGTCGGCCGCAAGAATGGACTGCCTCTGAGTGGCACTAGGGGTAATATGACCAGCCGAGATAACTTTACCCAAAAAACAACTTGTGATCGGCAACATTGTAGCTTCGTCTTTGAGACTTTAAAGCCACATTCAAGGAGACGTGACAGGACTGCAGCCGTCACATCTAGACAATCTTAGCACTCCTTGCTCCTATCAAAACGTCATCCACGTACTGGACGACAACTGCACCAGAAGGACTTTAATCGGGGACAAACAGTCCTTCAAAACTTTATTAAAGATCCCAGGGGAGTTCCTATGACCTGAGGTAAGACTTTGTACTGAAGTTTACTCCCCATAGGTAAATGCAAATTGGTACCTACATTCCTCAGCTAAAGGATAGTGAGAATGCATGTTTTAGGTCAATGACTGTAAAGTACTTCATTTCAGGTGTCAAGACTGAGAGACATTGTGAGGGTCTGGACAGGCAAAAGAGGTGTAGTGGTGACCTCGTTCACCTTTCGGAGGTCATGTGCTGGTCTAAAGGTGCCATCAGGTTTTGGGACTGGTTCAAAGGAGTATTCCAATGTGAATCAGAAAGTTCTAATACCCCAGCTTCCCATAAATCTGTTAGGGCGGTTTCAATGCCTCCCGCTGTTTGTCTGTTCGGAAGGGTCTTTTGTTGGGACCATAGACACGGACCCGAATTAAACTTCCAGAGTTACCGGGTCACTTGTGCAATCGCCGATGTCCGATGGGCTCCTCGCCCACAGTCCTCTGGAGACAGCGCTGTAACATGTCGCCGCCCCTTCATGGCTCGGTCAACTCCGGCCATGAGACCGAGAAGGATCTCTTCCTCGGCCACTGTTTCATCTGTTGCTATACCTATGTCAACCTTGTATGCCTGAATGTACTAGCTGTACATTTACGCCATTATTCAGCTTTCCAGTCCAGACATTGTTTACAGTTTATGTGTTAGGGGGGAACCTTAACTCCTGGCCTCATGGCCAGGCCCAAAATAGATGACACATGTGGATCTTTAGGGTGTCTCTTTTGTAGAACATTCTATGTTTTCTGGTAACAACTGGTGAAGACACCTGTTTCATGTAATAAATGTGTGGATGTGATCGGATATAAGTATTACCTCTCTAACCTCACTTATCAAAGGCAACTGATATTGGGCGTCAGGCATTTCTATCAAAAAGAGAGTGCAGTGCAGTGGATCTTTGGAGGTTGCATATGCGTGGAGCATAGTGACAGGTTTCCATTCGAGCATTTTGCCCTATAGTCCAGTATTTCAGGAGTCCCTGGCTCAGAGTCGCCAATAATGGACCACTCCTCTCGGCATTGTTCTCTCCGAAAACTAAGTCCATTGTGATCGTTGCCGGTGTACAGGCGATGGAATATCCGTTTGGCATGTAGATTTACATAGGCTAGGGAGAGTTGACTAACGGTCCTTGTAGCTATGTAGATATCTCGACCAAGCAAATTCACCGGAGTCTGGGGTTGAATAGATCAGATGTTGATTGAACGTCTGTCCAGCCAATTTAGAGTCAAGTTCATTCCGTAGAGGGTTGCTTTTCCCGTGGTCCTGGAAGGTTAATGCTTTTTATCACTTGCATTTGTGTTTGCTTTCTAGTCGTGGGAATTGGTGGCTCCTGTTCCCGAAGATCAGGCAACTTTTCCCCACCACCTCTACTGGGACAATGGTTTGGGGTGGGTCCAGGACTCCTGGCCCCTGCAAAGTCATCCTTGGCCGTAGGGGAGGAACCATGCGGTGTCGTTACTGGATGTTGCCCCTCTGCCCCACGATTCCACGGGGCTTGGTCCAGAACGGCAGTTCCCCTGCTGGATATCGGAGCTGCGGTGGCCTGCGTTCGTCTCCTCCATAGGCACACGGAGCAGGTGGGTTCGGGCAATCTTCTAGCCCAACTGACTGGTGTGCTCCACAGTGAAGCAGGCCGCCAGTTGGCCACCTCGGGTTACAGTCTCTTGACCAATGATCCAGCCCCCCACAGTGAAAGGCAGCCCTCCTGTTGGCCACCTTGGTGCAGCTCTTGACCAATGGATCCAGCCCCCACAGTTAAAGCAGCCCTTGGTCTTGGCCCCTTCCAGCTCAGTTAGCCCATAGCCCGTTCCTCCGACTCCCCTGCCCCTAGACCGGTCCCCTAGTTGTTACCTTTACCCCTAACCTTGGCCGTGTACATGCGGACTTCGCATTTGAATAACGGCCTAAGGGCTGGTTCTGGGCGTATAGGACCTTGGCTTGTGTAGGGCAGGTTGATCGGAATGTTGGGGTGTTGTTTGCCACATTTGTGTGCTTTTCTATTGTTATTTTCTTTTTCTTGCAGCCGTCTAATTTGCTGCCCGTGTCTGATAAGTGGCTCTTTGCAGCTCTTCCTGCTATTTTCAATGATTACTTTGTTCTACGGTGTTTTTTATTTAAATTTTCTGCGTGGTGTTTTAAAAATGAGTCAGAATGTGGTTGAGGTCTGAGGTCAGTCCTGGGACATCTTGGTACAGCTTTGTCTTATTTGGTTCTGGAAAACGTCCGCACGTCTGCAGGAACGACGGATGATTCTGGGGTGGTGTCTGTCGGTGTACTGCATGGATTGTAATGTATATTGGATTACACTTATCCAGAATTTGAGTAGGGCAGGTGCCCACGGTACAATGATGGGAATGTGGGGGCGATGGAGATTCGGTTGGGGTGGATACATAGACCAAACTGTCAATTCTCTGCAGGGATCAAAGGTTTCATGTACCTGCACGTCGTGAGGTTTGACGGTTTCTCAGCTTGGTGGCTTTTTAACAGCGTGAGGGCTGCACATGCGGGAACCAAGCCCTTTATCTCCAACGCCGCTGCGCGTTAGCGGCTTTGTGCTCGTATTGTCGGAACCATTTTTTACCCCCTTCTTGTAAGGGGGGTAAGGTATCTAGGTGTTGTAATTCGATTACTACTCCGTGGCTTATAGGCACTGGACCGGGCCCTTGAATGCTGGGGGTCCCGTTTGGATTAAGCGGATAATTACTCCTTGTGGCTCCTTTGGTGAGGTTGCCAGTTCCTTAGTCCTTTTTCTCGATTTTTGCCACCTTAGGTCCCAATCCGTTTATTTGCCTGTCGCGCCTCTCCTTCCAGCTCTCTCTCTCATCGTCTCTTTTTCTTAAGTTTAGTTAGGCGATCCAAAGCGCTCTTTTTTCAGTGTTTTGGCGCGCTTTAATTCATCATATTTTGATTATGACTCCTCATTGGCCTTACAGCGGCCTTTTCTCGCTATCATCCGATAAGAGAAAAGGATCTTTTCAGATGCTTCTTCTTTTGTTTCACTACCGGGCTGGTAGGCTGTTTGCCTTAGCGGCGGTTCCTGTTATTCTTTCGGAGTTCTTGGAACCTCGCCTTTCTTGCTTCTTTTTCTGGATCATTTATCCAGTGTTCTTGTTGGGCCTTTTGTATTCTTCTGTTGCCTGCTGCGTTCTGCGCCTGTGAGTTTTTCTTCGCGCATTAATTGGCGTCCTATGTCTGAGGTTATTCTCCGGTTTTGTTCGATACTTTTCCCCACAAATTGTCCACTTGCATCCCTTGGTGCATGTTTGTTTCAGTGTAAGAGCGGGTTCTTAAAGTCCTTCTTTCTGTTCTCCACTGTTAACGAGTTTGAGTGCCACATAACATCCACCACATGTAAAGCTAGTGTGGGTAGAGAGTGGGCCCGACTTCCTCCTCTCTGTATGCAGGAGGGGCCGTTGGGGCCAGGCGGGAGCTCTCTCTTGCGGGAGGGGCTTTTTTAGTCCCCGCCCCGATAGGTGGGCGGAAAATCTTCTTGTCTTTCATCCATTGAGTGTTGCAGCTCCAGGACAGGTTCTATTCTTTTTCTCGGTTGTATACTTTACTGTTGTGAGTTCAGCAATTTCTTCTCCACTTTTCGAGTCGCTTGTTCTTCTTCTAACTTTTCTTCTCCCGCAGTTCTCGTGGCCGGCCTCCACAGTTGCGTCAACACACCGCAACAACTCCCAGTTTTGTTGGGCTTCGGGTCTTTTTCTGTCCTTGATCCTTGTGCACAGGCACACTGCTTTGTTCGGCTTTCGCCTTTTTTTCAAGAGGTGACGCTTCTACTTACCATTTTCACCTTCTTCACAATCTTTTATTTCCAACCATTTCATTACTGCTCGTAACTGTTCCCTGCACACAAAATTATCCTTATACAACTAAACTACCTGAGCTATACTCTTATCGTACAAAACCGACATTATTCAATGATTCTCTATTATTTTCGCAATATTTATTTTTTCGACAGCCCCCTATTTGGATCCTACCGTCTTATCTTCGGGACGCATTTATTGCAAGAGCGCGTCCGTGTCTCAGGGAGCTTACACCTACGGCTTTCTCGGCTTTTAAGGGCGTTCCAACGCGTGGTTCTGTTATATGGACCTTAACCCAATCTTTAAAAATCTCCTTTATTGACACTTATTTAACTTTTAGAATTAACTTTATTTAACTTTTATTTAGTTCGGTATTGTATATAATAATAACGTGTGTTCCCTTCCTTCTTCCGCCATCAATTCACAGATTTCACCACTAATCGTCGCTTCGATTAAAATTATCTAAATTTTGGCAGATGCCAATGGACGCACTTGGACTACACACTTGGGGTTCAATTAAGTCGTCTACCTTTCTAGTTGGCGTCGTCGAGCCTCTGCCGAGTGTTGCGGAAGAAGTTCTGATGGTCTTACCGCAAGTTTCACGGCGGCCTCGCCGCAGCTTCGTTTTGCTTGAACGAACAATTCCCTTCAACACTGTCGGCGCGTCACGTGTGAGATTTTCTTTCTTTGTGTTGTCCCGGATACCTTTAAAAAGAGCCAAAACAACTCAAGACTCGCCGTCTTTTGTTTTCATGCTTACCTGCTTCCGGACGCCCGCGTGTTTCAACGCTGAGGGAGGTCTTTTTATGTTCGTTCAACACTACTCTAAAAAACCTTAACGATCAGTATAGATGACCAGGTTATTCGAAATACGTCCGGAGATTTTTGTTCTAACAAGATATCTAATACGAGCTCTGCTTCCCCGATTGTCCCTATCCTTCTGCTCTCCGTCTCCCGTTAAAATGGGAATGTCATCTGGGGGTAGCAGAGTATACGTA